>JAYEPQ010000012.1:37886860-37891860 GCA_036321105.1 Dracaena cambodiana
AGGCATACCATGCAATCTCACAATCTCCCTAAAGAACAAATCAGCAACATGCGAAGCATCATCCGTTTTGTGACATGGAATAAAGTGTGCCAACTTAGAAAATCTATCCACAACCACAAAAATCGAATCTCTTCCACGTTTAGTCCTATGTAATCCTAACACAAAGTCTATTGAAATATCAATCCAAGACTTACTAGGAATGGGCAAAGGAGTATAGAAACCGTTGGGCTGCACTCTGGATTTAGCTTGCCTACATGTGACACATCTACCACAAATTCACTCAATATCTCGTTTCATGTGTGGCCAATAGAAGTGATCCTGCAAAATAGCTAAGGTCTTAGCAACCCCAAAGTGTCCCATTAATCCCCCTCCATGGGATTCCTGCACTAACAAATCCCTCAAAGAACAGTTAGGCACACATAATTTATTTTCTCGAAATAAGAATCCATCATGTCTAAAGAACCTACCACAAGCGTTTTTCTCACAAGCCCGATACTCTTCACAAAATTCATGGTCATCAATGTATAAATTTTTAATGTGTTCAAAACCAAGCAATTTTGCATCAAGTGTAGAGAGTAATGCATACCTGCGAGAAAGTGCATCGGCGACCACATTCTCCTTACCTTGCTTATACCTGATGATATATGGAAATGTCTCAATGAACTCTACCCAACGAGCATGCCTTTTATTTAGCTTGTGTTGGCCCTTCAAGTGTTTCAAGGACTCATGATCAGTGTGAATCACGAACTCTTTAGGCCATAGGTAGTGCTGCCATGTCTCCAAAGCTCGAACCAATGCATACAATTCCTTGTCATAAGTCGGCTAATTTAAGGTTGCCCCGCTTAATTTCTCGCTGAAGTAAGCAATTGGTCGTCCCTCCTGCATAAGAACTGCGCCTATGCCAATACCTGAAGCATCACATTCAATCTCAAACGTTTTAGAAAAGTTAGGTAAAGACACTAAGGGGGCGTTGGTTAGCGTCTCTTTGATTAGCTGAAATGCCTTCTCTTGTTCTTCTCCCCATCTAAATCCGACATTCTTCTTGATCACTTCGGTAAGTGGTGCGGCTATACTACTAAAGTCCTTCACAAACCGCCGGTAAAAACTAGCAAGTCCATGAAAACTACGAAAATTGCTTACACTTGTGCGACTCGGCCACTCTTGGATTGCACGTACCTTCTCTTCATCAACCTGTATACCCTGTGCTCTAACAACAAATTCTAGAAATACAAGCTTATCGGTGCAAAAGTACACTTTTTCAGGTTAGCAAATAACTTTTCTTTCCTAAGCACATCTAAAACTGATTTCAAATGTACGGCATGATCAGCCAAGTTTTTGCTATAAATGAGTATATCATCAAAATAGACAACAACAAACCTGCCTATAAATGCTCGCAAAACATGATTCATAAGTCTCATAAAAGTGCTTGGTGCATTAGTCAACCCAAAAGGCATAACTAACCATTCATACAAACCATATTTTCTTTTAAAGGCTGTTTTTCATTAATCTCCTTCTTTCATTCTAATCTGATGATAACCACTTTTTAAATCAATCTTAGAGAACACACAAGAACCGTGCAACTCATCTAACATGTCATCTAAGCGAGGAATAGGATGACGATACTTTACCGTTATGTTGTTGATGGCTCGGCAATCAATGCACATTCTCCACGTCCCATCCTTCTTAGGTACAAGTAAAACCGGAACGGCGCATGGACTCATGCTCTTCCTCACATACCCCTTCTCTAACAACTTACTTACCTGCCGTTGAAGCTCCTTTGTCTCCTCGGGATTGCTCCTATAGGCTGGTCGGTTTGGAATTGTCGCACCGGGAACAAAAATAATTTGATGTTCAATCCCTCGAATTGGTGGTAATCCATGTGGTGTTTCCTCGGGAAAAACATCCTCAAATTCCTGCAAAAGAGAAATAATAGAACTGGGCAAAGCCGGATCAAATTCGTTAGTATTTAAAAATGCCTCTTTTTATAAAAGTACAATCGGCTGATTTGGAAACATTACTTGCTTAATCTCACTCACTTTTGCATAAAAATTCTTTTGTTTTCTCTCTGATTTTCTCTCAATGGCTGAATTTTGATTTTCTTTTCCTCTCTCATTTTGCTCGGCCACTCTCTAATTTTCACTCTTTTTCTTTTGCTCACTCTCTTTATTTTGATCACTCTCCTTTTTTTTATCACTCTCTTTTTGCAACCTCACTTGATATTCATAAACTTGTTTTGGTGTCATTGGCACAAGAGTGATGGATTTTTGGTTGAGCACGAACGAGTATTTGTTGGTGAAGCTATCATGTTTAACTTTCCGATCGAATTGCCACGGTCGGCCTAATAGCAAATGTCCAGCTTGCATCGGAACTACATCACACAAAACTTTATCTTCATATTTTCCAATGCGGAATGAAACCAAAACCTGCTTATTTACCTTTACCTCGCCACTATCATTCAGCCATTGTAACTCGTACGGCCTAGGATGTTTCAGTGTGGGCAGTCCTAATTTCTCCACCAAGGTTGTGCTTGCAACATTAGTACAACTTGCTCCATCAACAATCATACTACATACCTTGTTTTTGACGTAGCACCTAGTATGAAAGGTGTTCTCCCACTGCACTTCTTCAATTTCTTTTACTTGCAAGCTTAGAAATCTTCTTGACACCAACAATTCACCTTGAAATGCATATTCTTCTTCATCTACGTCCTCCAATGGTGGCATAGAGTCGGTATCAGACTCGTCGTCGGTTTCGTTCTCTCCATTAACCCTTATTACCATGACTCTTTTGTTCGGACATTGACTTGCTATGTGACCCCTGCCTTGACATTTAAAACACTTGCTATGTGACCTCTGCATTGACTTGCTATGTGACCCCTGCCTTGAGTGTCATGGTTGGTTGTCTCTTATTTTGGCTCGAATTTAAGTTTTGCAGCTGGTTTCTCCTCTTTCTTCACATGACTCGGTTTCCATGGGGAAAAACCCGAATTATGGGATGCACGTGTACTACCTCTCCTCTTGAGTTGTTGCTCCACCTTGATGGCCATGTGCACCATATCCTCTAATTCCACATAATGCTGCATCTCCACCCTGTCATGAATTTCTTGATTCAAGCCATTCAAGAACCTAGCCATAGTAGCCTCTCGGTCTTCTTCGATATTAGCCTGGATCATAGCAATTTCCATCTCTTGATGATAATCCTCTACACTCTAGTTACCTTGTCGGAGCGTTTGCAATTTATTGTACAACTCCCGGTGGTAATGGCTGGGCACAAACCGCTTCCTCATCACTATTTTCATCTCTTCCCATGTCTCAACCAGTCGTTCCCTATTTTCGCCGCCTGTTCAATACTAATTGATCCCACCACACAATAGCATAGTCAGAAAACTCAATGGCAGCAAGTTTTACTTTCTTCATCTCAGAGTAGTTATGGCAATCGAACACTAACTCCACCTTTTTCTCCCACTCAAGATAAGCCTCGGGGTCGTTTCTTCCTTGAAACGCTGGAATCTTCATCTTAATACTACCCAAGTTGTTATCTTCTCGATTCCTATCTTCTCTAAACCGCCCTCCATATCTCCTATTACCAACAACTGAACCCAATCTTCTTCTTCATCAAAACCAGTCCCATAATACTCTCCATCTTCATCTCTCACTCCCCGATATTGAACTCTTTCCTCCTATGCACCTTATGAGTATTTTGTGGCTTCTCCAAACGTGTATTCTCTATCCGATCAATCCCCTCATGTACCTACTCCAATTCTAACCTCATCACATGCCTCATCTCACTCATCATGGCTTCCATGAGGAACTTTGGGTCAGCCATCCCTGTAGCATCTTCAGTGATGCTCTTTTTACTGTTGTGAGACATGATTGCTACAAATCAAAGTTAGAAAATAACAAAATAAAAAGGAAAGGACCTTACACACGCCCTCACGTGTTTTCACTAAAAGAATGATTCACTCTATTCCACTCGTGTTTCACTCAGTATAATCGGTTTTTACCCTCTAATATGCTCACCACTCTTGCCCTTTTTCCACTCAATAATTCTCTTTCAGTTCTTTTGAAACTATTCGAACAATATTCAAAATTCCAACAACAATTCACCAAGAACTCACCAAGGAAATTCAGGTTCAAAAGGTAAGAAAATAAGGGATATGAGTGATTAGATTTTCAAAGCACAATTCAGCAAAATTTCCAAAAAAAAAAATTATTTTGGTCTTTGGGGTGAGGAGATTTTTGGACTTATTGGAAATAAACGAAAAAGAATACTTTTACTTCCTTTTTTTTTTACCTTCTTTTTTTTCGGATTTTTTTTTTTTTTTGGATCTTTTTTTTTCAGATCTTTTTTTTCAGATTCTTTCTTTCGTTAATAACAGAACAAGATTTCAAATGGGGTAGAGGAAAGAAATTCGGCTAGATAAGAAAAGAAAACTAAATTTAAATGGAATAGGCAAATCTGAGACGAGAAAACCTGCCTCTAATACTAAATGATACGAACCCCATCAGACCAACGAGACCCGTAGAAGAAAAGGAGAAAATCCAAAAACGTTCTCGATTAGGTTTGGATGGGAGACTTCGACCCATTGCTTCAACAAAAACAAGAACCTCGGTATAATTGACCTCAACCCGTTGTTTAATGCGAAGTAAGAACCTTGGTATAAGGAAGACGCCACAAACGGTAGTGGAAAGCCGTTTGATAAGTCGATGATGAACGCCACGGAAGAATTTCGATAAGTTCGAATAGTCCTTCAAAGAACCAAAGAGAATAAACTCATCAATTATCTGTAAACGGTCTCCCTTCTATTCCATTAGACGCCTTTTTATAGGCTAAAAAAATACAAGGTAAGTTTCCTACAAGAAAAGTTCAAGAAATAGAAACAAAACAAAAGGAAACAATCAGCCTCTTAATTTGGGTGATCAATACAAGGAAAGTTTAAGAAATATAAATAAAACAAAAGGAAACAATCAGCTTCTTAATTTACTAATCAATACAAGAAA
>JAYEPQ010000012.1:37894360-38021860 GCA_036321105.1 Dracaena cambodiana
TTTGAACTTATTTGCTATTAAAGATTATTTTTCTTCTTCTTTCGTTATTTGTATTTACCCTTATTTTGATTTTCTTTGCACCTTAATTTCTCTTCTTTGGTATTTTTGGGTAACATTATTATCAATTTTCACGAAATTACAACTCATCTAGTAGAATGACCTAAGGTTTTAAAGGCATATCGTACAAGTTAGGTGCAATCGTCATTCCTACAAAACTGAATTACAATTTTATTTTTTTCTTTCTTTAAGTAGACTTTGTTTTCTTTTAAAGACAGCCAATCAAAATATTTGGTCACCATATTACAACGGACTTGTAACTGATTGGGGAATATATTTAGGCAAAAATAATGCATATTTTGTATCATATTTATACCTTCTTTATCTAATTTATATGGTAAATCATATGATAATGGAGTATATTTCCAGTTGTAAGATAACATGATAAGTAATACATAATTTTATATATTTTTTATATGTACCATATTGTAGCCAAAATATGGCTCAAATTCGAGAGCAAATGGAGTTAAAAAAGACATCAAAATTGAAGATCAAATGGAGAAAAATTAAACTCAATCGAATATGTACAAAAGAAAAAAATTCATGGCCTTTTTTGGTATAATAAAAATCAAAAATAAAAACATTAATCTAACAAAACATTATAGATCTTTGAATTATCTTTTACAAGGTTCAAGAATAACAATAATTGGGATTCAAAACACTATGACCAATTTACTCAATTACTATATAGAAAAATAATATTTGAATTATGCAGCATCAGACGCACTGATGGATTAGTTCAAGCCACTAATGTCCTTCTTTTAAGAACTCACAAACAATAGCACATGTAATGGTTTTGTAGGGCAATAGTGGCCCTTGATTAAAATTAAAAAATTGGCCTTTTCTTAGTGCTTTTAGAACTCTAAACTCGATCATTGATTTGTAATTAGTTGTGAATCTAGAATATGATTAGGTTAGAGTTTTTGGGACTTTATAAATACTATAAATGGGAGAGAATGTACTTTTCTATTATGGATCTCAGATATATCAATCTATCATATCTCCTCTTTCTAATCTTTTAATAATTTTCTCTTTTGAATAAAAATCTTTCTTTTTAAATGGTAATTAGCTATTAGTTGATAACAGGTGAAAGAGAATTCTCTAATTCAGCAATAATGATTTGTTCATTTCTCTTGTAGTTGTTATTTCTTTGGTTCTTATTTATTTTGTATAGTTAATTGATTATATTTTTGTATGTATTCAAAGTATTCAATGTCATTGTGTATGATATTTGTGTTCTTTAGAGATTAAAATCATAATTTTAGATATACTTTATTAATTAAGTACATGGGATTATAATTATATGATCATGGAATAAAAATTTTAATTTGTTACTCTTTTTTTTTTGTCTATTTTGCAATGCCTAGTTGATTGCATTTACTTGAAATAGTTTATCTTTTATGATGTGGTTCATATTTTCTTTAAACATGGATATAAATCATAATTCTAGATAAAGATTATTTGTATATATATTATGATAAATTAAATATTTATAGAAAGATCGGGAAAATTAATTCTAATGTCTAGACAATAAATGTAGAGAAATAGAGATAAATCTGAAATCTTAACTATTTTTTCCATTGATTTTCTATAAACAAATCACTCATTTACCCATATTCCACTGATTTACGTAATTCGACATCAAACTATTCCTTTTAATTCGAACCCGAACTTACCAATACTATATTTCTTATTAATCTCTTCCACTTTGAAGTGTGTGATTTAGATCTGGGCACATTGTATACTTGCAATAGAAAATTTACATCAACCATACAAACTCATTCACATGCCAACCACCATTCCCATATGGAAAGTGAAGTAGACATGAAGAGGCACATATGTTGAATGGGTTTCTAAGAGATACTGAATCCCTTTTTTATGGAAATATTTATATATTGCTTATTATCATCTATTATATTGTCCCCAGCCATCAAAGTAGCAACATTAGAACATGTTTAGAGAGCATATAAGCAGTTAAGTGGACATCGATTTTTTTATTAATCTTCATCAGGAGTACGACTCCTTGTTGTAGATGTACCCATCACGAACTCTCCAAAGTTACTTTAGATACTTGTTATTGATATCTAGCACATACTTGAGCTGCTGCAAAATCCCCAAAATATATCTAAACAATCCATTACTCACTATACTATTTTTTCTGTTCTGTAGCATTCAACAAAATAGTCATATCTTTTGCATATGAACTCAGATAGAGATGATTTTTTTGAAAATATAATTTAGTTCTCTACAACTTTTCCAACATAAAATTTTCTAGTTCAAATTTTATATATATAATATGTTCTTAAATTTGTTTTTGCTACTAAGTGTCTCTATATTCATTGTACTTGCTTTATTTACTCGTACATTTCACGAATTAGCCTTTTCTTCTCTTCTCTTTGCTATAAAATCCTAGTTTCTTATAAAACATGTTTAATATACCATAGTAAAATTTATTTATATATAAAATGAGATAAGATGAAGGATAAAATATGTAATTTACAATAGTCAATGCATTCTGATCAATTCTAATCTTCACTAGATACTTCACCTCCACCTCCAATATAGCTAGCGTTAATCAAACTTGGCCCTCTTGAAGCAAGTCCAAAGGTCTATCCTGAACCAGCCCACTTCCCTCATGGGTCCCTCTATGTGGATTGCGCAAAATTCAAGTGCCTTCTTAACGACCCAGAGTTCATATCTTGCCTTCACCAACCCCAAATTTGGCTGTCCTAGATCAAGTTTAAGAATAAAGGCAATGATTTTATTTCTTACCCATAACAAGACTACAAATGCAAGATTGAAAACTCGTTTTTTTAATTTATTTTATTTTATTCTATTTTTTGCTCTTTGTATTGTCAAAGCAACCTGATCTAGAATGTTGGTTGCTCTTCAAAGGCTTGTTACATGAGACTTCATGATAAGAAGAATAACTTGTACTTTGTTGGATAAATCATAGCCTTTGCTCCAAAATTGATAGTTTTCTCTAATGAAACTTTTGTTGTTGTCAAGGTTCAAGTATCCATTAGTTCTGTTAACAAAAAATTCTAGTGCATAGACTAAAATTATTACAGACAAATGAAAAAAAAATTATGGTGCATAGACTATAATTGTTACAGACTAATGAAAAACTTTTGGAAAGCGCTTTATATGTAACAATTTCAGGGTCAAATTCACAAAAAAAATAGTTTTATTTAGTTTTTTAACCCATGTAAATTGAAGAAGACATTATATGTGTGGTTGTTTGATTAACTAATTACAAAGATAAACAAATAAAACAAACTATCTAGGTTCGAATCAACTAAGAATAATAATACATTAATACATTAACTAAATAAATTTCTGAAAATTACAACTTATATAAATCAATTGGTTACTAAAAACCATAAGTATTACAATACTCGCAATGAACTATCAATCTCAATTTTAATTAATAAATAGAAATATTGGAAATATTTGAGGATCTACCCTAATAACAATCCTAATCATAGCTATTAAGTATAAATTCCTATCAATAACATGCATAATCTATTATATTATATTATAGATCCTCAAATTAAATATTTACTTGATTTTATTATTTTGGCTTAGACATGAATAAAAAATTATATTATCTAAAAATAATATGATCTTAACTTCGTCTATACCTAGACATAAAACTTTACCTATTAGTGAAAAAGCTAAAACAATTAAATAAAGAGGATAACATAAAGATCGACATATGAAAATAAATAAAGTAATTAACTTTTACCCAAATAATGAAACTTATATAATTAAAGTGAAGAGTAACAAGAAAATAACCAAAAGGCACCAAGAATGTCTACAAATTATTATATAAAATGTAGTATGTCCTGCAAGTGAGAATTTTCCTTCTATTTATAGGTGAAAAATATAGTTACATTTGTTACAAATTAATTAGAAAGAATCTAAACAAAAATTTAATTTAATAGAACAACTTGATTTGATGCAATCTTTGATTTGATTTTACTTTAACAGCTTGATTTTTTAAGATATTTTGTATAACAAGTTAATTTCCATGATCTTTGACTTGATTTTTTTTTTTTTTTTAACTGCTCCATCTATTTCTTAATGACTTTATCTCTTTCTTGATTATTTTGATTGATTTTCCTTGATCTTTGACTTGATTTCTACATGTTATAAAAGGATTTTGGGATTTGGACTTGCAACAGTTATCTTTTTTTGCTTCTTTTTATTTGTTCTTTACTAAAAACATAATTTCCTTAAGATAATAAAATATTCAAGTGGCATTTTTATATGCAAATAAACATAGGCAAATAGGAGTATAAAAAGTCAAAAAATTCTGTTTATTAGTTATACAATGATTAAGCTTCTAAGATTCTACAGGTAATTCAAGAGACTTATAATCTCTCACACTACTAACCTCAGCCCCTGTCACCAGAGCATCGTATCAAATCATTAACAACATAGGCCCATTGACACGGGCAGATCCGCATTTATGTGAGAGTGGGCAGTTGCCCACCCTCAAAATTTTTAATCCCTTTTTAATTATATAAAAAATTATAAATATGTCCCTCCTAGATTTAAAACTTATATTGTTGGATTTTAAATTTATAGTTGTTCCCCTCTATCTCACCCCAATTCAGCATCTCATGCTCATGACACTTGATGCTCGCGACTCAACACTACATGAGAGTTACTAGATGTGCCCCATGTTTTTCTTAGTGAGCCCCAAAAGTTAGGAGGGAGAATTATTTTTTCTTTAACTTTTGGAACTCACTAAGAAAAACATGGGGCATATCTAGTAACTGTCACACTTCACCTCTCCCTCTTATCTTGCTTCTCAACTACCAAATCCAAACCCAAATTGAGATGCAAGGCAATGTCGTTCCCTCCTCTCCACTGCTCACCTCTCATCTGAGGTAAGGAAGCTCATTAGTTCTTTCTCAATCTCACTAAACCCTAGTTTTTCCTCTAATCCATCAAAATTTCTCCTTTATTCAGTAATTTCTCAATTATTACCCTTTGAAGTATTAGCTCCCACTCAGCTTTTCAAACCAAACTCTGAATTGTCGTATGTAATAAAATCAATATCCATAGCATCTTGAGTGCTCAAGGTTGTGCCCGACTCATACCTGTTGACATTGATTTCTCCTCCACCTTCTGTCAACAAGAGAACAACAATCAATATCCACTACTGTGAGTCCTATATTTTCTCAAGTTTCCTAGTGTTTGTAAATTAGCCTTTGGTTTCTGCTAATGTTGATTATTTTGTAGTTATTAATAGTTAAATTTAACTTATTTTCTAGGCCTTCTAAATTAATTTTTCTTTCTTTAGAATTTTATTTATTGCATTTTTTATGCTTAATTTTTTTACTTAATTGATAGTAAAGAGAGAGATGCATAGTAGTGTTGACTTACTAGGGCCAAGACATAGGTGTTGATATTTGAAGAGTTGAAAAAAAGTTTTTTTAAGAAACTGACAGTATATTAACAAATTTTCAATTGTTATTTATTGAAGCACCATGAAATTTTATCAAATTGATAATAACTTTATATGATGATTTTTTACTGTCCGGAAGTTGGATGATTTCATATATATTTTGACATCTTTTTTGGGGCTTATATAGTGTTATTGTCATGTTGTTGAAATGCAATATTAGGGAATCTCATATATGAACTCATCCTCTATCTGTTAAATATAGATCACATGATCTATTTATTGATGGGTATATACTAGAAATTAAATACGACAAATGATTCATTTCATCTTATTATGGTAGCTATTCCTAAATAGAATTTCAAAAAGATTCATATACACATTGATCCTACAGACTTGCATAAGGATTCAAGATTTTGACGACAAACTTGGAGTTATGATGTCAATAATAGAGATAAATATCGAAGGGCATACATACAGAAGGGTCCTCATCAGCCATGTAACATACTTTTCCATCTATATTTATATGGAAATCTTGAATGAAAGTTCAATTTTGATTAGTTCAATAATCATCCTACCTGATTAAAGTATAATGTGGCCCAACATGCAACATTTTGGTTATTTTATATATATTTTTAAGTCATAATCACAAAGTTCGTTTTCTCAATATGGTGGTGTTTCATTTGTATTAACAAAATTTAGAAATTGAAAGAACAAAAGTAAACTTATTGAACATGATGAGGGGCAGAATAATGCTTACAATAAAGTTAGTCAACAGTGTAAGAATTTAATGAAACAGAAACAAAATGTTCAATTCACGTTCACTAACAAATTAGTTGACGACAAAATGGAATATAGAATCTTATTAACTGCAACTATTGATTATGTTAAATTTCTCTTATAACAAAGACTGGTATTTTGTGGTTATGTTGAGTCTCATAACTCGCATAACCGAGGAAATTACTTAGACCTCTTTCACTTTCTTGCTATAAAAAAAGTGTCATTTTCTAGTGCAGATGAAAATTTACAATTGACTTTGCTAAAAGTTCATAAAGATATTTGCCATGCTGCTGCAATTGAGACGGTGAATATCATCTTGTTCATGAGTCTTATGATGTATTAATAAAAGAACAGATGGTTGTTGTTTTGAGATATATTGATGGAAAAGGCTGTGTTATTGTGCATTTCTTTGGTATTCGACATGTCACTTCTACCATGGCTGAATTACTTAAGGCTTCCTAGAGGATCTACTTTTTGGCATAATCTAAGCATATCAATATTTCACCATTAGGACTATGATGGGGCAGGTTATATGGAGGGAGAGTTAGATGGTTTGAAGACACTTATTCAAAAAGATAATCATTGTGCCTTCTAAGTGCATGAGTTGGTTTTGGTGGCTACTATTGATTAGTATCATATATTGTATTTTTCCTCCCATATTTTATCTATTTTTGTATATAAATAATTGCTACTTGGGTATATTTAGTTTGTTTTCAGGTAATCCGATTCCTATAAGGATACGACCAATAAATAGGATTTGGAAAACAAATCCAAATTTTAATACAACTGAAAAACTAAAAAATTATATCGAAGCCCCGACGAAAATTTCACCCTGCAGACCCCACTTTTTGCCTCCAAATAAAGGCAATATTATGGAGAAAAATTCCGGCTTTTCTTTTACACGAGTCTCTTGTCTTGTTCTCTTGATTATTTTAATTGTATTGGACTTTAGCTCTCTACAGTATCTTAATCTTATAGTTTTTCTCTCTTTGAACTCTTTTATAGGCTTTGTTTCCTAATCCGGCTCTGATTTCATATCATCTCCTTATAGGAATCGGATTACCTAAAAAGCAAACTAAATATACCTGAGTAACATTATTTAAATACAAAAATAGATAATATAGAGGCTATAAATATGCAATATATGGCACTCATCACACCCCCACACCTATCTTTTGCTAGTTCTCGAGAAAAACCTAAACCTAAACCTAAAAAGAAAAACAAAAATCCTAATTTAGTTTCACAGGAATCGTGGTTGCACTTAGTACGTGCAACAAGCCTTTAAACCCCTAGGTTCCCTAGTGGACGAATATTGTCTCGTGAGGGTTTGCAGTGAATATACCCACAAAATTTGTGAAGAAAATAGATTAAAGAATAAAGAAAAGAGAAATAAGGATAACCGATAATCAAGAAAAATAAAAAATTTATACAAAAGAAAGAAAAAAATTTAATATATTTTCTTCAATTAATCTCACTAATATACAAACTCAGGAATTAATTTAGATTATCAATTTTCAAATCAAGCGTCATATCAAATACATTTTTCATTTTAATCAAAAATTTAAATCCTATCTTTCAATACTCACTAACAGATAATTCATTGGCTCCTATACATCTTCGTACACATGTAATAGTCTACTTCTGCCTTGGACTCTAACTCTAACTCATGATTCATCTCTTCTTTCATAAAATTTTTTTTCTTTTTTCTTTTTTTCAAGAATACTTCACCTTTCATGCGAATATTCAAGCTTACTTAGGCACAAAGTATCTGATTACTAGGATCATAATTTTTTTTTTTACTCTTGAGGCTATTACCTTAATACCAGGCGCACCCTATTATTTTATCACTCTTGAGATTATTACCTTAATACCAAGCGCACCCCATTTTTTTATTCTCATCTTTTTTTCTTTTTTTTTCTTTGTTTAGAGAGATAAGATTTACTCAATCGTTATTATCTTTATCCTTAACCTAATAAACTATTATGAAGTAAAAAATAGATGTATACTTGCCTCAAAATACTATTAGCGGTATTTATTTTTTGAATTTTAATTTTTTTCATAAAATTCAAAGTGTATCATCCAATCACTCTCATATCCAATTTTAAATCTAAATTTGTTTCTTTATCTGTAATTAGATTGATCTATTGATGAAAATATATAAATAATTTTTTTTAGTTTTTTATTTTTATTTTTATTTTTCTTTTTTCTTTTTCAGTTTTTATTGTTTTTTTAAAATTAGATTGCTATCCTAAAAGCTACCTAAAGTGTAAAATAAAAAACCCAAAAAAAAATCTAAAAATAAAATTAAAATCCTAAAAATAAAATTAAAATCCTAATAAAAATTCTTGAATAAAAACTAAAAATTATAGAAAACAAAAATCTCCAAATCTACTTATCACATCAAGCAACCAAACTTGATCAGTGTCGAATCCTAAACTTACCTATACTTGATCAGGTAATCTGATTCCTAGGCAATTATTTAAATTAGTGGATAAATCAACAAGTCCCGTGGTTGGTTGTTTTATGTGTTAATTATTTAGGTAACTTCCTAAATATACCCGAGTAGTAATTATTTAGATGATCAAGTTTGGTTGCTTGATGTGACCAAAGTTTATGTGATTCCTAGGCTAATTATGATAAAAATTATCACATCAAGTTTTTGGCACAATGGGATCGGTTTGTCCGCTGCTTGTGGAAGTTTTATGCATGATGGTTGTGATGTGCACAACGGATAACTTCGATCCTGAAAGATCAAGATCAGTTGGTCCATCTTGTCTCTCATGAACAAATCTGATCTCACTAGTCGACCAAATTGATCAGGAGTCTAATGTGGCATAAACCAGCATACCCGAGTAGCAATTATTTATATACAAAAATAGATAAAATATGGGAGAAAAAATATAATATATTATACTAATCAATTATAAATAATCACTCTCAAGTAAAAGCACTTTTTGAATTTACATAAGAGTCCTAAATACTGGTGGAGTATCTTGTAAATTGATGCTTTAAAAGTTGTCCAATATCAAAATGTTATTGAAGTACTTAACAATGGAAAGTTATTCAGTGATCGGAGCATGAATTAAGAAACTCAGGTATATGTATTCTTTTATTCTTTAAGTATTTGAGATTATTATGAAAGATGGTTCAAATGATCCACAATCAGTTAAAACTAGGTTCATGTTAAATATGATCCAGTCTTTTAACTTTATCTTTAGTACATAAAGATGATAAATATTCTAGGAGTTATAAATGAATTATCATTAGCTTTGCAAAGGAAAGATCAAGAAATAAAAAATATGGAAAATGCCATAAGATTAGTAGGATTATCCAAGTAATATCTACAAATGATGAGAGAAGGGATGAGATTCTTTGTTCAATGAAATATCTTCTTCTTGCAATGAACATGAAGTTGGTATTCCAAATATGAATAATAAGTTTATGGCTCATGGACGACCAAGACAAAGAACTGAAAATATAAAAAATAATTATACTATTACTATGTTGAGTTTTTTTTACATTATAATAGAAATGCAACTGCAAGAGGTAAATAATCGTTTTTATGTGGCAAATTCCGAGTTACTTCTTTGTGTGGTAGCTCTTAGTCCTAGAGTTTCATTTTCTACCTTCAATAAGGAAAAATTATTTTCTCTTGCTCAGTTATATACAATTGATTTCTCTCCGAAAGATCTTTCGCACTTGAAAATCAATTTGAAACGTATATTCTTAATATGTGAACTTCTAATGATTATTTAGAGATTAAAGGAATTACTAAGCTTGCAGAGATACTTGTTGAAGAAAGAAATCATTTGTTATATCTATTAGTTTATAGTCTCATTATATTGGCATTAATCTTACCAGTTCCAACTGCATCAGTAGAGTGAGAATTTTCAGTTATGAAGATTGTAAAGCAAAGATTATGCAGTGAAATAGGAGATAAATGACTCAGTGTCTGTCTACTACCATACATTGAGAAAGAAGTTTTTGTCCAAGTTCCCAATGAAACTATTATGTAATACTACCAAAATATGAGAACTCGAGAGAAACAATTGTAACTCTTGTAGTTATGTTTTGTCATAATTTTTATATCTAAATTATGAAAGTCAATGAGATTATCTTTCTATACTTTAAACTTTCATAATTAATTTATTCCATATTGTTTCCCACAAAAGTTGTGCTTCATTTTATTGCCATGGATTTATGAAATTACAATAATTTTCCAAAATATAATGAAAAGAAAATAGAAAACAAACGCGAGGATTTATATAACATCTTTCTCTCTTTTACAAAAAGTGTGGATTCTTGACGTGGCTATGGAGTATCGACCTCGTACTCTATTGATGATTTGATGCTTGGATTGGTTTTGAACATGAATGGTCGATAAAGGGGGCTTACAGCCAACAGTTTCTTGTTATTGGTCGGTGTGCCTTCGCATAGAAAATCAATTCAAAGGTCTCCAAAGATCTCCTAAAAGATCGTGAAAACTCTCATCTTTGCCCTTATTTATAGTTTTAGGAGTTTTCTTAGGAGATAAGGATGGAATTCTATCTCAGTTTAATCTCTGAACTTGTATTTGAATTTAAAATTTTTAATTTGGAGTGATTAGATATGATTGGAGTTGGAATTCTAGCAAAAACCTAAAGGAAACCACGTTTGGAAATTGGATTAGCCCACATTCGCGAGGCTGTCATCTCCGCACAAGGGCTATTAGCCCTACAAGGGGCTACTTGCCTCACGTCCGCAAGGTTGTTAGGCCTGTGTGGCCTTGTTTTTCCTGATTTGAATTTTTTTCTTCCTACATGACCCCCTCCAAAGTTTTCAAAATCTCGTTTGTTGATTTCTAATGAGTTTTGAAATACTTTGAACTTCAGCTCTTCGAGTTTCCATCACATAAGTTTCTTTCATACACGGGGCTATTTAGCTTTGCGAGTCTATTACCAAGGGCTCAAGCCATACTGGAGGCCACCCAAGTAAAGCAATCTGAGATGTTGAAGAGACAAGATGAAATTGTTCTGTGCCATGGCTAGCTTCAATTAAGATGTTAGCATATGGACAAGGTGATCAAGGAGGTCAGGGCTCAAACTACTCAGCACTAGCCACTAGTGAAGACGAGTTGCATCGACAAGTGTTAGCATGGAGGGAACTGGTCAGAAGGCCGTTGAAGAAGCAGAGGCAAACATAAGGGCTTTGGGCAACCCTTGAACCCTTTTTCACTTTGTCTCCTCTTTTTTTTCTGTCTTGGTATAGAATAAGACTATTTGTGCTGCTTTCTTTTTCTCCTTCTTTTTGTCTTATGAACAAAACAAGTATTTCAATCAGTTCTAATATATTGCCTCGCTTGGAAAATTCCTGTGTGATGTGCTTGTGTGCTTCTAATGAATGTTTTGGGAGGCCTGTTGTATATGGAATTTGTCAAGGTCACGTCACTTCCATAGCCATTTTTTACCTGCCCGAATATTAGATAGAGTCGGGATGAAAATCTAAATTGTGGACTTGTGGATTTTTAGATGGTAGAGTTGCGGAAGATGGAACTTGTTATGAGTGTGGTGTGACCATAACAACTTTAATTTTAGAGTTTGTTATGAGGGCAACTAACCTAGAAAACAGACAAAGTCAGGGTGATTCGTCAAGGTAACAGACAAAATCGATTTAAGATTTAGGGGGACATGCCTGGATAACAGATAGAGTCGATTTGAGATTTGGGAGTAACTCGGCTAGATAAGAGACAAAGTCGATTTAAGATTTTTGGGTGACTCGCTTGGATAACAAACATAGTCAGTTTGAGATTTTGGGTGACTTGCTTGGAAAACAGACATAATCGATTTGAGATTTTGGGGTGACTGGCCTAGCTAACAGATAGAGTCTGTGATTGAGTTAGAATCAGAAGAAGTGCAGACAGAGTTATGGCTGATATGCCTATGGGATGATTTGCTTGGATAATAAATAGAATCGATAATCGGGACAGGATCATGGGTTGACTCGCCTAGATAACAGGCAGAGCCAATGATCGAGTCAGGATCACGAGAATAACAGACAAATGTATGGATGACACACCTATGAGGTGGTTCGCCTGGATAATAGACAGAATCGATGATTGGGTCAAGATCAAAAGAACAGACTAACGTATGGCTGACATGCCTACAGGATGATTTGCATAGATAACAGACATAATCAATGATCAGGTCAAGATCAAAAGAACCGCAGATAGAGGTACGACTGATATGCCTACGGGGTGATTTGCTTGGATAATAGATAGAATCGATATTCGGATCAAAATCATGGGTTGACAGGCCTAGATAACAGGTAGAATCGGTGATTGGGTCAGGATCACAAGAACGATTGTTTGTTGATAATTTGTGAGATAGGTGAGACGATATAAATTTCATTGTCAGAGATAAGAGCTTAACATGATAGGTTTGAGACAAGTGTTTTTATGAGGTAATATGAGTGAGATGACTCAAATCTCGCTGTCAGAGCTAAGAGCTTAATATTACAGGTTCACGAGATTTTTAGCAAACTCCTAACTATAAATGAATTTGGTGTAGTTTTACCAATCGTTGTTTACGTTGGGCTATTCATACTATTCCGCTCAGCATGATGAATTGTTAAAGATTTAATTTGGGTTTAGATACCAAACGTTCCCTCTTCCCTTAATTTTTTGAGATTTGGGTTGTTAATTTCATACTCGTGCCCCTAGTGTGATAAGATTGGTGAGAAATTTTTTATTTCTCTTCCCGTTGTCTTAAATTGGGCAACAAAATTTATTGTATACACATGTAACCATTTTGACAGGTTTTTTTTTGGATGACTATATATAGTATTTTTTCAAGAATTTATTATTGATAGGCATTATCATTCTATCAATATATTGGTTGATCAGACGATAAGCTCCATTTGAGTAGACAGTTTCCACCATAAAGGACCATTCTCACTTGGGTTTTTTCTTTAGTCTTATTAGTCATGATCATTGGTTTTTTGACAGCTAAGACCAAGTCCCCTTCCTTGAAAGTCCTTCGCTAAACTTTCTTTTTAAAGGCTTTCGAGATACGTGCCTGATATAGCTAAATTTGCTGTTGCGCCTTCAAGCACTTTTCATCTAACATTTCGAGTTTTCAAAATCGTTGTTGGTATTGCTCTTCTATTGTCATTTCCATAGCTAGTGCACCTCACAGAAATGGTATCTGAATTTTGAGTGGCAAAACAGTTTTGCACCTGTAAACTAAGGAGAACGGCATAACCTTTATTGGAGTTCGGACTGTGGTTCGGTAAGCCCGCAAGCACTCTCCTAGCTTCTCGTCCTAGTCTCACTTGCTGGAGACACAAATTCTGAAGAAACTTGACGATAGTCTTATTGAAGGCCTCAGCTAACCCATTTGCCACTGGATTATAATGTGTCGACGCAATATTCTGGATCCTAAATTTACTACAAAATCGTGTGAATCCTTGGCTAGCAAATTGGAAACCATTATCGTGGATAATTTGCCTGGGTATGCCGAAGCGGTATATCACATGGTGCTTGATAAATTTGATGACATCCTATGCTTTCACTTCTCTCATAGGGACGGCTTCCGCACACTTAGAAAAGCAATTAGTTATGGTAAGTATAAATCGATGTCCTTTAGATGATGGTGGGATAATCAGACCGATGGTATCCATGCCTCAGGCTTCAAATGGCTAGCTAGCGATGGAATTATGTAGGTATTTCGGTTGTTGGTGAACGAAATTGGCATGTATTTGATAGACATGGCAGCATTTTGCATAATTCACGGCATCCATGATCATTTTTGGCTAAAAATAACTAAGTCTTCTTATACAATCCCACATATTTTGCCCTGGCTGCTGGACCTTACAAGTACCGCTGTGTGTCTCCTGAATTACTTCGTTGGCCTCTTTCTTCAAAAGGCTATGTAGTAGAATGCTGTCATGCGACTTTTGGTACAATGTACATGATATTGCATTGTAATAGTGCTTGCATATTTTTTTTTTATTGAAGTGCCTCTTTAGGGTCTTTTGGAATGATTGCATATAATGCATAGTGTATTAGAGGGAAGCGCCAATCGCGAAGTTCAGATCCAAACTTACTTGGTATACTTCTTATTCAAATAGTGTCATTGAGTGCAAGAGGTCCCGAGCCCCTATTGAGATTTGTTTACTTGTTCTAGGTGGCACAGCTAAGGTTGCGGCAAAAGATGTGAGAGCATCTGCATATACGTTATCGTGTCTGGGTACATGATTAATGTATAATCGTTTGAATTTGTTGGCCAACTTAATAGCTGCTTCAAGATAGGAGATGAGGTCTTCATGCTTCACCTCATATTCTCTAGTCATTTGGTTGACAATGAGCTTGAAGTCTCCATATGTTATGAGGTGCTTCATCTCCAATTGACAAGCTAGTTGATGGTCAACAACAAGTGCATTGTATTATGCGACATTGTTTGTGCATAATTAGGTGAGTGAATACCCTTGGATATCACATGTTTGTGGGGACTTATTAACACTACCCCTACTCCAGTTGCAGTTCTCCTTACTGCACCGTCAAAGAAGAGTTACCAGGTTTGTTCTTTGTCAACTAGATTAACCTGAGCAATTTCATCAGTGATGTCCTTCTGGAGTCTTGAATGCTATGGTATAGAGTGTTCTATAAGAAAATCTGCTATCTCCTGTCCTTTTATGGCCTTTTGAGGGACAAAGTGTATATCATATGGCGATAGGAGAAGCACCCACGTTTCTAATTTCCCATTTAATACACCTGGTTTTGTCATGAGCAATTTTAACAGGTTAACCCGAGAGATGACGTGGATCGTCTGTCCAACTTTATAGTATCGCATTTTCTGGATTGCAAACACTAAAGCAAAATATTCTTTCATGATCAGGTTATACCTGTGTTCGGTGCCAATCATGGTGCGATTTAAATAATAGATGGCATGATCTTGACCTTGTTCATTGTGTTATGCTAATAAAGCCCCAAGGGCGTGGTCCATCGATCTTACATACATGAGGAAATGTTTTCCTGGTACCGGGACCTCTAGAATAGGTGGGTTTGTAAGATACCTTTTTATGTCATTGAAGGCTGGCTGATATGCTTCATCCCAAATAAATGACACCCCCTTCTTCATGAGTTTTCTGAAGGGTTGGCAACGTCCTGACAAGTTCGTGATGAATCGTCGAATATTAGTCAATCTCCCTTACAATCCCCTAAATTCTTTTAGGTCACGAGATGGCTGCATTCCTTGAATTGCTTTAATTTTGTTGGGATCAAGATAGGTTCCCTTTGAGGTCACGACGAATCCCAAAAACTTGCCATTGAACACCCCTAGGAAAGATTTAGTAGGGTTTATTTTCAACTGATGCTTTCACATGAGATCAAATATAGACCTTAGGTCATTTTAGTGATTATACCCTAAGAAACAATCCGTAAAAGACATTCTCTCATATCCGCATGTATTTCTTCATGACATCGGTTATTGGCAGTGGGAATTCATTATAGGGCAGGCAGCATTAAGATCCTGAAAATCTATGTATACCCGGATCTTGCCGTTCTTCTTAAGTACGAGGAAATATTTGCCACCCAATCGAGATGTTGCTCCTCGCGAATGGAAGCCGAATCCACAAATATCTTGGCTTCGGCTTCTATAACTTCTATTAATTCGGGATGAAAGCGTCTTTGTTGCTGCTTCACTAGTTTTGCTCTGGGCTTGATATTGAGTCAACGGACTACGACTTCTGGATCTAAGCCCGATATGTCTTCATAATTCCAAGCGAAGACATCAATGTACTCTTTTATTAGAGCTAATACATCTTCTTTCTCGAATGAAGGCAGATCCTCACTTATGAAGATGGGCTTTGGGCTCTCTTCACTTCCCACACTGACTTGGGTCACTTTGTCTTTAGTGGGTGGTTCTTGTTGTTCGAACCACACATTCCATTGGGTTTCCATCTGTTGAACCCATGGATCCTCTAGTGAGAGAGGTGGATCCTCTTCCTCTGCATTAAAAATTACAAAAGTCATGTTTGACACGAGAACTTGGAATGTTGCTCCGGTTCTTATGTCTAAACTTGAATCTGCTGTGTCTTTGTTGCTTTCTAAACTGGTTGGTTGTTTCCATTATGCTTCGGAGGGTGTGACATAACTCAACCCCCTTACGGGTTTTGTAGTAATAATCAGGGTTCTTCCCCTTTGATACAAATGAGCATAGAGCATTCCTCCTTACTTTTCCAAATTTTAAGCCTTGCTTAGAAGCTAAGTCATAACCCATATTCCTTATCATTTAGCGAGAATTTGGCTCATAAAGTTCGAACTGTGGTGATGTTTGATTGTCGCTGTCATCACCTATGTTTGGATTGGGCCACGACTCAACTTTCCCAAATATTATGGGATGTTGGTCTGGCCTTTGAGGTGGCACTTCAAAAACAGTTCCTTTTAGGTCAGCTAGTTTTGACTATGCAGCGAGCAATGACCGTATCGGTAAGTGAAAAGTCGTCAATTTTTCTAACTTTGATAAGCTATCTAGCTCTATACTCGTGCAGGAGAGTACAGAGCTGCAGGAGAGTACAGAATCCAAAGCAATAATAGGTGAATAAGCAAATCCTACATTGCCATTAATGACCCATTCGTCTACCTTATCGGTGGCACTAAGTATATCCATGTTATCTAAACTCATTACAAATAGATTTATTTCAAACTCAAAATCATCGTCGTCGTCAGGCTCGGGCTCTGAATCCGCCTCATTGCCACTGTCATAGTTCTCTTCTGCAGGGTACTTAGATGTTTCATGAGCATCTTGATATAGCATGGTATCTGTGAAGCAATTCTCCAACCCCTGAATGGTTGCTTCTCTGTTATCAATGTGTGAACTTCTCCTTTCTCATCAATATACTTTATGCACTGATCAAGTGTCGCTGGTACCACCATGTAAGCATGGATCGATGGGCATCCAAGCAAGATATTGTATGATGTGTCAGCGTCAATGATGTAACACATGACTTCTAAATTCAAGTCCCCAATGTGGCATCGAAGTCATACCTTTCCCAAGGGATAACTAGCATTCACATTAAATTCGTATATAGTGGTGTTAAGGGGAGTCAGCTGACTACCAGAGATGTCCAAGAATTGCATCAGCCTTTGAAGGATAATGCTTAATGCAGAACCATGATCAATTTGGATTCTGTTTATCTTTGTTGAACAAACATATCCTGAATAGTATAGAGGTCTGTTGTGCTTCAAATTCTGCATTTGCATATCTTCAAGTGAGAATGTTATTTATAGGATTTTCCTTGTTGTTTGGTAGCAGCTTAGGCAAGGATCTTTTTCGTCAGTAGACGGTTCTGCATTTTATGCAAGAAAAGTCTCTGAGTCAGCTAAGACTTCTCTCAAGACATCTTTCATTACCTTTGACAGTTGTAGAAGCTTGTACTAAGTAATTCGAGTGGGGATGTTGGCCAGCTGGGCTAATACATCGAATCGAAATGATACCCCGTTGCCTCACTATCCTTCTTCGAATCCGTTTGGTAGCGAGGTTCTTTCTACTTAGCAAGTAGTGCTTCAGGTGCTTCTGGAGATTTACTCGGCCCGACCTTTGAGTAATTTTTAAGATAGTTCTTTTCGGACCGAATACCTGACAGCCCTATCTCATTTGGATGAGTGGCCATTGCTGTCGTCTCGACTTCTGAGTCGGTGAGTGAAGCGGAGCTAGATTGGTCGTTTTTGCCAAGCATGGATATTGTGTTAGAGGTTCAAGTCTTCCCCTTGGTTTTTTCCGAATTGGTTAAAGTGGTCCATTGCTCATCTTTTTGCAAGTCTGGTTGTACCCACATGATCTCTCCTCTCTCGATAAAGACCGGAAAGAGTCCTTTTTGCTTTAGACCATGCAGGCCGAAGTTCTTCACTATCATTTTCCTGCAGAGATTGGAGTTACACCGGCTGAAATTTCCAAGGATCCCATTGTCGCCGCATTTGCAGACACTTTTATCTGTTCCGGTCTCAACTGGATCACCTTCCCATCAATGAGTGCCTAGATTTTTTCCTTGAGAACATAACAATACTTGGTTGGGTGCCTAATATTTTGAAAGTAGAGGCAATACTTGGGATCGTCTGTCTTCCCAGCTTCATCTGACTTCTGATTTTCGGACAACTTGAGCATCCTTTTTTACTCAGTAGGTAAAAGAACGTGACTGCTTGCTCATCTTTGAAGTCGTATTTGCGCTGTGGTCTAAAGGAATCTCGATTATTTTGTGCCTTTTGATTTGCAGCGGATCTAGTAGTCATTGCCTTCTTTCTTTTAGGGTGGAGTGGCTGTGGCTGTGGCTGTGGCCAGTTTGTGGACGCTCTCCTCTGAGCATGGTGCTCATTGATGTGTCGGTTTATGTCCTCTACCTGCTCTCCTTGCTTGACCAGATATTTCCAAGTTTTGGATTCTACCGCTCCCATCTTAATAAGAATGTTAGTTTGGAGGTTGTGCTTACATGTTTCCACTAGCGTTTCTTGTGACATGTCATGCGAACATCGCAGTGATATCTCTCGAAAACGTTCTACAAAACTTTTGACGGTCTCATCCTCCTTTTGTTTGTTTGCAAGAAGAGTATGGATCAATATCTCTGTATCATATTCAAAGAAGCAGCGCAAGAATTCCTTATGCACGTTAGACCACGATTTAATGGTCCTTGGGGGCAACTGCATAAACCATATAAATGTAGGCTTTCTCAAGGTATTTACAAAAATCTTGCTTATATAGGATCATTCCCTATAAAATGACATATTTGTGATAAGAAGAAGTATAAGTGCTGGTTGGGAGAACTTTTTTCATCGAAAGATTCTAACTTTAAAAGGCTCGTATTTTGGGAGAAAGGGAGCCGATTCCCACTCCACTAGATATGGTCTGATAACTCTAACTTCTTACAAGTCTTTTCTGTGCATCGGGGATTCCACCTGGTCCTGCATCTTTTCTACATATGGGTCATAACAAAGTCAAAATTCTCTTCTTTTCCTGAATTTCCACTATCATTCTTTGGTGGTTCGTCATACGGTTTTTCCGATTTATCTTCTGTGTTCTTTTATGTATTTTCCACCATGTTTAGAAGCAGTGTCTGGAGTTCGTAAATACTCTTTTGTTGTTCTTCGATTAGCCGTTCTTGAGCTTCCAGTCTTTGATTTATTTCACTGGAGTTTCCTGTCATATGGGTTATTGTTTTTTCAAGTTTGGAAGACTCATACAAACGAGGCATTGTAATGGCTGAATGATCGCTATCTCATTCACTTTCCTTGTCTGAACCCCCAGCCAACCTCTTGTAGTTTCGTGGTGCTAAAATTCCTGATTAGAGCCATATATAATGATGTGCATTTGCATCCGAAGAGTATTTATCGCCTCATGGTTTCTTTCCTTTGTTTACTATATTCGAAGTCACAAATAGAGGTTCCTCGTCGTCCTTTGTCTTTGAACACGCCGTTTTTAAAGTATATTATTCTTCGATTTGGTTATTCGACTGAAAACCGTGGGTCTAGGCAAGCCATTATGGCAATTAGTAAGTACTGTGAAGATTATTTGCTCACATCGATATAATAGATGGGATTGTGCTATCCTTCTCTTGTTGGTTGTTCTAGCTTCTACAAGACTCCTTGTTGTGTTTATGGAAGTCAGCGGGCGTAGAAGAGTGGAATATCTACCTTAAATGACGTTCTGTTATGGTCTTTGTATGTGCTTCACGTAATTGAGGTTCAATCTTATGTTCTGGACTTTTTACGCGAGCTGAATAACCTTGCATTTTGCTCCTTGTGCGCGGGGCTGAGTAGCCTCACGTTGCAACCTTCGGATGCTAGGCTAATTAGCCTCGCATTTAGAAATAATCTCGTATAGAGCTATGCTGGGCTTATTAGCCTTGCATTTTGAAATAGGCTCATGTAGAGCTACGTTGGGATAATTAGCCTCGCGTTTAGAAATAGCCTCATGTAAAGCTACGCTAGGCAGATTAGCCTAGCATTTTAAAATAGCCTCGTGTAAAGCTACGCTAGGCTGATTAGCCTGGCGGTTAAGACCAGATTCATCTTAGACTTGAGTTTTGAGAATTCGTCGCCGTGCTCAATGGTTTTGGTTCCAAATTTGAGTTCTGGTCAAGCCAGATCTTGACTTTTCTTTGGTGCCATCTTCAGTCATGACAGGAAGAGATTTTTCCTTTTTTAAAAATTTTCAAATCTAAAGATCCAAAGGGCAATGTGAGTCTTTTTGCCATTCGAATTCGTCATTTGGATTTATTCCTATTCTGAACTCAAAAATCTGAGAAATTCCTATTCAACAGAAATCATCTCGTCATTTGAATCCATTACTTGGACTCCTTCCTTTTTCAAAATCAAAGATCCAAGGAGCCCATGTTCAACGAGATCCCTTTATTATTCGAACTTTAATTGAGGGCTTACAAACAGCGATAGAGCCGTGTTTCGATCGGACTTACTGATCTAGAGGATAAGTACTCATCATATTCTTGTTGATCAAATTTTACGACTATTATCTCCATAGACTTACCAATTTTCTTACCATCAGATTGGGCCACGATTTTCATGTCTTGTCGGTATAGAAAACTTCTCCCACTTTGGTCGCCAGCCTGTTTCCCACAAAAGTTGCGCTTCCTTTTATTGCCATGGATTTATAAAATTACAATAATTCTCCAAAATACAATGAAAAAAATAGAAAATAAACGAGAGGACTTACGTAATGTATTTCTTACTTTTACAAAAAGTGTGGGTTCTTGACATGGCTATGGAGCGTCGACTTTGTACTCCGTTAATGATTTGATACTTGGATTGGTCTTGAACGTGAAGAGTTCATTAAGAGGGGTTCTGGCTGGCGGCTTCTTGCTGCTGGTCGGCGCATAGAAAATCAACTCAAAGATCTCCCAAAAGATCGTGAAAACTCCTCTCTTGGCCCCTATTTATAGTTTTAGGAGTTTGTTTAGGAGATAAGGATGAAATTTTATCTCAATTTAATCTCTGAACTTGTATTTGGATTTGAAATCATTAATTCGGAGAGATTGGATATGATTGGAGTTGGAAGAATTCTATTAAAAAACCAAAGTAAATCCTGTTTAGAAATGTGTTCATTAAAAAAAAACTGAATTAAATTAAAAATCTGGAAAAAAAATAATAATAATAATAATTTAAATATAAAATATATAATGGGTTGTTGGAGGGAAATCTAAACAGTTGGAGGGATATCAATCTCACCCGAAAAGATTCGTTTGTTGGATCTCAACCAAATAGGTTTTATCCTAACCTAAAGATAAATAAGGATCTAAAAATCCGTTCTAACCTCTCTTCTCTTCTGGAACGCTGGAAATCTCAGGACGTACGGGAAGAGGAAGAGGAACGCATGTCAGAAAAGAAAAGGAAAGGGGGAGGCAACTCAATTAAAAGTGAGTTCTTTTACTCACTTTAATATGTTACATTTATTTTTATATTTTCTGCTTTATTTAATTAAAAGGTTTAATCTTGAATAGAAAGTCTTTAGCACCAATGTTTTATACACAATGAATTGCAGTGTGCAGTAGCATAGTTCCTTATAATATTTAAAAATAGGAGTTGTGTTATGTATATTTTATACCCAATAGATGCTTAAAATTCTGAAGAAAAATATATATTTTTTTTATTATATATGTAGCGGTATAATGCCATTGTTATTTCTGCATAAAAATCCAAATTATGCAGCGTATTATCCATTTGGCGTCGATGTCTTCTTGTGCTCAAGAAAAATTGATCACATAAGTCGGATTCTGGAGCTCCCCAATGCAGACTCATCTAGCAAGTTTCCATCTATTCTTGTTGTAAATGTTCAGGTTCCCTCGTATCATGCTACTCTCTTTCAGAGCGAAGCTGATGGGGAAGGCATGGGCGTTGTCTTATATTTCAGACTTTCTAAAGTTATTTAAAGGAACTCCCATTGAACTTCCAGGAAAATATTAGGGTAAGAGGCTAACAGTTATGATGCTTTAGATTGTACTGTAAAAAAAAAAAAAACAGAACCGGTTTATAGTATGTTAACTGCAGTAAGATGGGTGACAACTGTATTCAAATGTTAGTGTTCCTCCTTTTCAGAAAGCCATATGCAGTTAGTTCCCATAGTGTTTTTCGCTTAGAATGATAGGATCAGTGTTAATAATTTAGCACAGGGCTCATGGCATGAAGAAGCTCTGTTGATCATTCTGGACTCTGTGATACCCTGCCAAAATTAATATATGTTATATTATTATTAAATAGATGATGGGGCTGCTTGACAGGATTTACGTCATAAAATTTTATATATAGTTTAACTATGCTGAGAAGTAGTGTAGTTATAAGCTTTACTAGCTCCTATAAGGCCTTACACCTGTGTTATCTTTTATAGCTTATGCATATTTTGTTTACTAGGAGGATTTTATTTATGTTGTTTTTTTTTAATCTATGAGTGATCCTATGTACAGGTTTCCTTCTTGGGCTACAATTCCTTGATATCATAGTTCTGTCATTAATCTATAGTTTTCAGAGTCAATGCACCGTATCTAAATTTTGTGGATTCATCTTTCCATCCTTTAATCTGATTAGCCCCATCCAGGATGATAAGTAAATCTGAATGCAGAAACTTTAGGTAGTTCTAAATGCGCACATATTTCACTAGTGCGCACCTTTTTCCCCATGTTGTAACTACTACTACCCATCATGTGGTGCGCAGTTAGCAATATTCTCAATCCAAGGGGCTTGTGTTGGCTGGTTTTGGGACCTCTAAATGCACACATCACTATCCGTGAGCACCTTCTTCCCTTATATTGTAAATCACTTTATTATTGATAATAGGGTGTATGCTTAGAACCACCCCTAAGTCATTATACTGCATTGGCTGGAATTGAGGAATTTTCTTTGTGCGCACACATTTTCCAATGAGCACCATTCCCCCCTATGTTGAAAATCACTTCCTGTACGACATATGATGCGCATTTAGAGATATCCAAATCTTATGCATATAACTGCTATTGCTATCCGAATTCGCGGACATATAGAAAAAAAAAAAAGGGGAGTGATTAAATAAAAAACATGTTTCTATATTTCATAAATATGCATAAAATCCAGCATGCGATTTTATAAGTTTTAATTCCAGTTGTTTGTTATATATTAGAAAGAAAGGAAAAATAATACTAATATAAGGTATGATAAGACACCGTATAAAGCAAATTGTTACTGTATAAGATTGGTGATAGATAATTAATTTACCCCAATGTTATATTGTCACTGATATTGTTACTGTTCACTGAACTCTAATTATTATCACCAATCTACATACTGAACTGAAATTTACTGAAATCATAAATTTATATTGAAATTGATAATTAACACCGAACTTGATATATACTGGGGATTTGGGGGAAAATTTAGGTTTGTATGAATTAGATGGTTGAACGTAACTGTACTGTGCCACTGTTTCCCATTTATGGGAGGATCGGGATAGGCTCCGATCAACTTACTGCGCCACTGTTTCCCATTTTTGGGAGGATCAGGATAGGCTCCGATCAACTTACTGTCCCGTTTTCCCGGGAGTAGACGGGGATGCGTTCAGACCAGCTATATTCATATTTCCTGAATTTTCAAATACCATAATTAAAAGACATTAACTGAAATAATAAAAATAAACACAATAATGATTACCACGTAGAGCCTTCCATTTTTTCTATTTGCATAACTGTTTATGACATTGAGTTATTATTGCTATCCTTTCATGTTTTATATGAGATCGCTTTACTGACGATCCTGGTTATGCATGACCAGATGCAGACCTTTATGAAGAAGTAGATCTTCCAGATACAGGACATGATATGGCATATTTTAAAGAACAAGCGGATCTGCAGGAGTGATTACTTCCTTTGTTTAACTGTTTTCTTTTAAAAAAAAAATGTAATAAGTGCTGATGACACTTTATTTAAGTTTATACGAGACAGTCCTTTTTCTTTTATTTTGAAATGATTTAACTGTGGTGACATTGTTAATTTTATTTTGAGGGAATTTATTATCGCTTTGTTTTGATAAAGAAAAATTTCATTCAGTTTCTGCATGTTATTCATATTAAATTGCAAATGGTGACTGTAATATTTTGTTTGAGGCTCGTCAAGTTATCATTCAACGCCGAACGTTCCAGCTTTCCACACTACTGGAAGTGGGGCGTTACAGGTGGTATCAGAGCCCAGGCTTCTTTAAGTCTGTTCAAGTGATTTGAACAAACCTGAATATCATTACAGTCAGTAAAATGTATATGTATATAATAATAGTTTAATTTTGTTAAAGTATTTGAGGTTCGATACGACTATACACATATATGCGTAAATATGATTTTCTACATATATCTATTTACTTTTATTATGTTTATTTAAGTAATACTTATGTTATTTGTTCCTCAGAAGGATGGCCCGTCAGACTAATAGGAATGGGGGAAATTCCGGTTCGACCTCAAACTCCGTTGATACTAATGAAATGTTGGGACTGCTTAGCAAGATGGTCGACGCGCAACAACAGCAAGCCGAAGCCTTTCGAGCGGGAGTGATGGCAGCCCTAGATCATGTGGCGGAACCGAGGGACCAACGTCCAGGAGGGATATCTGATTTCAGACGTTTTCATCCAGCAACTTTCTCAGGAACAGTAGGAGCCTTGGAGGCTGAGCAGTGGCTCATACAGATGGAAGACTTATTAAGGACCGCTTGAATTCCTGAGGCCGACAAAGTAAATGTCGTCAAAATTCAATTGACGAATATTGCAAGGGCTTAGTGGCAAACAGAGGAGAGCAGACTATCCCAACCAATCTCGTGGGAAACTTTCACAATGAGCTTCCTTGCAAGGTTCTTTCCGAGAGCAGCCAGGAGGGAAATGGAGCACCAATTCATTAACTTGAGGCAGGCCGGGATGACAGTAGAGGAATATGCATCAAAGTTTGTCCGTCTGAGTCGATTTTCGTCGTACATGGTGTCAAATGAGGCAGATCGTGCTCATCGCTTCCAACAAAGATTGAGGATAGATATCCAGAAATAGTAACCTCCAGAATAGAGACCTATGCTGAGGTTATTGATGCAGCTTAGGATGTAGATCAAGTAATAAATAAGGAGAGGAAGATTTAATCTTCTGCGCCCAAGAGGTCGGCCAGTCAAATGTTGGCTGGAACTTCAGCTATGAGTGCGGAGAAGCGGCTGGTTACTTCTTCGCAACAGAAGGTCACTTGCACACATTGCCAGAAGTCAGGACACACTATCAAGGAGTGTCAGTATGCCAACAACTTATGTCTAGCATGTGGATCAAGTGAACACAAGATCGGAGATTGCCCACGAAGGAGCAACAGGGGGCCAACGCCTCGTCTTCCAGCACCCCAACAACAACAACCACCTAAGGATCAAATCAGCAGTTAGAATAGGCGACCACTTCCACCTCAAAATAAAGTTTACGAGCAGGCCAAGAAGAATATGACAGTGGATAAAGGACGTGGGCAAGCATATAATCTAACTGCGGAGCAAGCGGAGAAGTCAGATGATGTGGTGACAGGTATGATTCTAGTATATCATCTACCTGCATCCGTTTTATTTGACTCAGGGCATCACATTGCTTTATTTCTTCTACATTTGTGACACGACATGCCATACCTTGTGAAAATCTGAACATTAGATGGAGAATAAGTACGGGTAATGGGAGTATTGATTCTACTCAAATGTGTAGAATGTGTCATGTAGTGATTTGTAAGAGGGAATTTTATGCTAATTTCCTGGTTATTGATACTCACGGATTTGATGTGATACTGGGAATGGATTGGTTAAGTACCTTCCATGCAATTATTGATTGTCGGAGGAGGAGCGTTGTCTTCAAGATACCGAATCACCTGGAGTTCGAATTCATCGGGGGCAGCAGTACCAAGGAGCCAGCAGAATTCAGAGCTCAACCTAAGGAGGGAGTAATAATCCAAATGGGTGCCATACCGGCGGATATCCCAGTGGTGTCGGAGTTCTTAGATATCTTCGAGAATTTCTCAGGACTACCACTAGATAGGACAGTGGAGTTCGCCATTGAGTTTCTTCCTGGCACCACACCAATCTCTCAAGCACCATATCGAATGGGTCCAGCAGAACTAAAGGAAGTTAAGGTATAATTAGATGAGTTGGAAGCTAAAAGTTTTATTAGACTAAGTACTTCCCCTTGGGTTGCACCAGTACTTTTGACTGGGAAGAAAGATGGAGGCAAAAGATTATGCATTGATTATAGAGGATTGAATAGGGTCACTATCAAGAATCGGTATCCACTACCGAGAATTGATGATTTGTTTGATCAACTTGGCGGTGCTAAAGTATTTTCCAAGTTGGATCTTAAGTCTGGATATCACCAAGTGAAAGTGAAGGAGTCAGACATTCCTAAAACAGCATTCCGAACTCGATATGGGCATTTTGAATTCTTAGTGATGCCATTCGGAGTAATAAATACACCTGCAATTTTTATGAACTTAATGAATCGAATTTTCCTTCCATATTTGGATAAATTCGTTGTGGTGTTCATAGATGACATATTGGTGTATTCTAAGACCGAAGAGGATCACACTAAGCATTTAAGGGTAGTCTTGGAGACGCTAAGGAAGGAGAAATTATATGGGAAGCTCAGCAAATGTGAATTTTGGCTGAAGAGTGTTTCATTTTTGGGACACATTATTTCTCAAGAAGGAATCTCTGTTGATCCTGGCAAGGTTTCAGCAGTGAAGGATTGGCCGATTCCGAAAAATGTTTCAGAAGTGAGGAGCTTTCTGGGATTGGCAGGTTATTATCGAAAGTTCGTTCAGGACTTTTCTAAGATTGCAGGGCCTCTGACCAAATTCCTGAGAAAAGGAGAGAAGTACGACTGGACAGTTGAATGTGATGCAGCTTTCAATGAGTTGAAAAGAGGCTCACAACAACACCAGTATTAGCCGCTCCGGAAGGAACCGAAGGAATGGTTGTGTACAGTGATGCGTCCGGCAAAGGGCTAGGTTGTGTGTTGATGCAACGGGGACGGGTCATAGCTTATGCTTCTAGACAATTGAGGCCACATGAGAAAAACTATCCCACACATGATTTGGAGCTTGCAGCTGTGATTTTTGCATTGAAGATTTGGAGACACTACTTGTTGGGTAGTAGAGTAGAGATTTATACAGATCATAAGAGCCTTAAGTATATCTTCACACAGAAAGAACTTAATATGAGACAGAGAAGGTGGCTTGAATTGATGGCAGATTATGACATCAACTTGCAGTACCATCCGAGTAAGATCAACGTGATACCAGATGCTTTTAGCAGGAAGCCAATGGCAATGGTTCTAACTCAGCAAAAAGAGCTACTAGAAGAGATTATAAAGTTAGAATTAGAAATTTCCTTACCTGATGCTGAGGCTCAAATGCTGGCTTTGCAACTTCAACCTTCATTGGTAGAGAAAATTAAAGAAGCTCAGAAGGATGATCCTAAGTTGCAAAGATTTCGAAGACAAGTAGAAGAAGGACGGAGAACAGATTTATGTATTCACGCAGATGGATCTCTTCGATTTGGCAACAGGTTGTGTGTGCCCAAAGGAGAAATTAGGCAGGAAGTATTATCAGAGGCTCATAGTTCAGTCTATTCAGTCCATCCCGAAGGAACAAAGATGTATCAAGACATGAAGCAATATTTTTGGTGGCATGGAATGAAGCGTGAAATCGCCAAGTTTGTATCCAAATGCTTGACATGTCAACAAGTTAAAGCAGAGCATCAAAGAATGCCGGGACTCCTTCAACCTCTACCCATACCTGAATGGAAATGGGAAAGGGTTACTATGGATTTTGTTACCGCATTGCCACATAGTCCCAAGGGTAATAATGCAATCTGGGTGATTGTAAGCCGCCTTACTAAAATAGCGCATTTCATACCATTTCGTGTGGGACAGTCTATCGAAATGTTGGCAGAGAAGTATATGCGTGAAGTGGTAAAATTACATGGCGTGCCTGTCAGTATTGTATCGGATAGAGATGCTCGGTTCACCTCTCAGTTTTGGAAGAAATTGCAAGATAGTCTGGGGTCAAAATTAGAATTCAGCACAGCATATCATCCAGAAACAGATGGTCAATCAGAAAGGACTATCCAGACATTGGAGGATATGTTGAGGGCCTGCATGCTTGACTTCGGGGGCTCATGGGAGGATTACCTGCATCTAGTGGAATTCGCCTACAATAATAGCTACCAAGCAAGTATCAAGATGGCACCATTTGAGGCTCTGTATGGAAGGAAATGTAGATCTCCGTTATATTGGGATGATATTGGAGAAAGAAAACTGATTGGACCAGAGATAATTACCCAGGCAGTAGATAAAATCAACTTAATACGGCAACATCTGAGAGCAGCCCAAGATCGACAGAAGAACTGGGCAGACCAACGACGGCGGTTTTTGGAATTTCAAGTTGGGGACTCAGTTTTCTTGAAGGTGTCGCCCACACGTGGAGTCATTCGCTTTGGCAATCGTGGGAAGTTAAGCCCAAGATTTATCGGACCCTTCCAAATCTTGGAACGGATAGGCAAAGTCTCCCATCGCCTGGCACTACCATCTACACTGGAGCAAGTACATAACGTTTTCCACGTCTCACAGTTAAAACGATATGTTCATGATGAAAAGCATATTGTGGACTATTCAGAACTGGAGATTGGACCAGACCTCTCCTATCCAGAAGAACCAGTCTCCATACTTGACGAATGGAGAAGACTTTGAAGAATAAAGTAATTCCACTTGTGTTGATTTCTTGGAATCGACATTCTAATCGGGAGGCGACATGGGAGCGAGAGGAAGACATTCGGGAGCGTTTTCCACACCTATTTGAATAAAGGTATAACCTCTCTACATCATTTAAGTTTAAAGAAATTTCGAGGACGAAATTTCTCTTAAGGGGGGTAGAATGTAACGGCCACTTTTCATTGTGTTCATTAAAAAAAAAACTGAATTAAATTAAAAATCTGGAAAAAAAAATAATAATAATAATTTAAATATAAAATATATAATGGGTTGTTGGAGGGAAATCTAAACAGTTGGAGGGATATCAATCTCACCCGAAAATATTCGTTTGTTGGATCTCAACCAAATAGGTTTTATCCTAACCTAAAGATAAATAAGGATCTAAAAATCCGTTCTCACCTCTCTTCTCTTCTGGAACGCTGGAAATCTCAGGACGTACGGGAAGAGGAAGAGGAACGCAGGTCAGAAAAGAAAAGGAAAGGGGGAGGCAACTCAATTAAAAGTGAGTTCTTTTACTCACTTTAATATGCTACATTTATTTTTATATTTTCTGCTTTATTTAATTAAAAGGTTTAATTTTGGATAGAAAATCTTTATCACCAATGTTTTATACACAATGAATTGCAGTGTGCAGTAGCATAGTTCCTTATAATATTTAAAAATAGGAGTTGTGTTACGTATATTTTATACCCAATAGATGCTTAAAATTCTGAAGAAAAATATATATATTTTTTATTATATATGTAGCGGTATAATGTCATTGTTATTTCTGCATAAAAATCCAAATTATGCAGCGTATTATCCATTTGGCGTCGATGTCTTCTTGTGCTCAAGAAAAATTGATCACATAAGTCGGATTCTGGAGCTCCCCAATGCAAACTCATCTAGCAAGTTTCCATCTATTCTTGTTGTAAATGTTCAGGTTCCCTCGTATCATGCTACTCTCTTTCAGAGTGAAGCTGATGGGGAAGGCATGGGCGTTGTCTTATATTTCAGACTTTCTGAAAGTTATTTAAAGGAACTCCCATTGAACTTCCAGGAAAATATTAGGGTAAGAGGCTAACAGTTATGATGCTTTAGATTGTACTGGTAAAAAAAAGAAAAAAAAAAAAAAACAGAACCGGTTTATAGTATGTTAACTGCAGTAAGATGGGTGACAACTGTATTCAAATGTTAGTGTTCCTCCTTTTCAGAAAGCTATATGCAGTTAGTTCCCATAGTGTTTTTGGCTTAGAATGATAGGTTCAGTGTTAATAATTTAGCACAGGGCTCATGGCATGAAGAAGCTCTGTTGATCATTCTGGACTCTGTGATACCCTGCCAAAATTAATATATGTTATATTATTATTAAATAGATGATGGGGCTGCTTGACAGGATTTACGTCATAAAATTTTATATATAGTTTAACTATGTTGAGAAGTAGTGTAGTTATAAGCTTTACTAGCTCCTATAAGGCCTTACACCTGTGTTATCTTTTATAGCTTATGCATATTTTGTTTACTAGGAGGATTTTATTTATGCTGTTTTTTTGTAATCTATGAGTGATCCTATGTACAGGTTTCCTTCTTGGGCTACAATTCCTTGATATCATAGCTCTGTCATTAATCTATAGTTTTCAGAGTCAATGCACCGTATCTAAATTTTGTGGATTCATCTTTCCATCCTTTAATCTGATGAGCCCCATCCAGGATGATAAGTAAATCTGAATGCAGAAACTTTAGGTAGTTCTAAATGCGCACATATTTCACTAGTGCGCACCTTTTTCCCCATGTTGTAACCACTACTACCCATCATGTGGTGCGCAGTTAGCAATATTCTCAATCCAAGGGGCTTGTGTTGGCTGGTTTTGGGACCTCTAAATGCACACATCACTATCCGTGAGCACCTTCTTCCCTTATGTTGTAAATCATTTTATTATTGATAATAGGGTGTACGCTTAGAACCACCCCCAAGTCATGATACTGCATTGGCTGGAATTGAGGAATTTTCTTTGTGCGCACACATTTTCCAATGAGCACCATTCCCCCCTATGTTGAAAATCACTTCCTGTACGACATATGATGCGCATTTAGAGATATCCAAATCTTATGCATATAACTGTTATTGTTATCCGAATTCGTGGACATATAGAAAAAAAAAGGGGAGTGATTAAATAAAAAACATGTTTCTATATTTCATAAATATGCATAAAATCCAACATACGATTTTATAAGTTTTAATTCCAGTTGTTTGTTATATATTAGAAAGAAAAGAAAAAAAAATACTAATATAAGGTATGATAAGACACCGTATAAATGCAAATTGTTACTGTATAAGATTGGTGATAGATAATTAATTTACCGCAACGTTATATTGTCACTGATATTGTTACTGTTCACTGAACTCTAATTATTATCACCAATCTACATACTGAACTGAAATTTACTGAAATCATAAATTTATATTGAAATTGATAATTAACACCGAACTTGATATACACTGGGGATTTGGGGGAAAATTTAGATTTGTATGAATTAGATGGCTGAACGTAAACTGTACTGTGCCACTGTTTCCCATTTATGGGAGGATCGGGATAGGCTCCGATCAACTTACTGTGCCACTATTTTCCATTTTTGGGAGGATCGGGATAGGCTCTAATCAACTTACTGTTCCGTTTTTCCGGGGGTAGACGAGGATGCGTTCAGACCAGCTATATTCATATTTCCTGAATTTTCAAATAGCATAATTAAAAGACATTAGCTGAAATAATAAAAATAAACACAATAATAATTACCACGTAGAGCCTTCCATTTTTTCTATTTGCATAACTGTTTATGACATTGAGTTATCATTGTTATCCTTTCATGTTTTATATGAGATCGCTTTACTGACGATCCTGGTTATGCATGACCAGATGCAGACCTTTATGAAGAACTAGATCTTCCAGATACAGGACATGATATGGCATATTTTAAAGAACAAGCGGATCTGCAGGAGTGATTACTTCTTTTGGTTAACTGTTTTCTTTTAAAAAAAAAAATGTAATAAGTGCTGATGACACTTTATTTAAGTTTATGCGAGACAGTCCTTTTTCTTTTATTTTGAAATGATTTAACTGTGGTGACATTGTTAATTTTATTTTGAGGGAATTTATTATCGCTTTGTTTTGATAAAGAAAAATTTCATTTAGTTTTTGCATGTTATTCATATTAAATTGCAAATGGTGACTGTAATATTTTGTTTGAGACTCGTCGAGTTATCATTCGACGCCGAACGTTCCAGCTTTCCACACTACTGGAAGTGGCGCGTTACACTGGATTAGCCCGCGTTCGTGAGGATGTCATCCCTGCATGAGGCTATTAGCCCGTGCGGGGCTTTTATCCCCGTGCGGGGCTATTATCCCTGTGCGGGGCTGCTAGCCTCGCATACGCAAGGCTATCATCCTCGCATGCATGAGGTTGTTTGTCCTGTGTGGACTTATTTTTCTTAATTTGAATTTTTCCCTTCTTACACATATGTAATTTTGCTCCCCTCCCGCAGCTCAAATTCTTGGGTCCACCCTCGCCCACAGACGCTAAGCATGTTACGAATCTTGGCACCAGGGTAATGAAAATACTCCTGTCCAACTCATCCAGACACAAATAAACATGCCAACAAGAACAGATCCAATTCAGCCCAACTGAAGGGCAAAACAGGTAAATTCCCACTCTCTGCATGGCACAAAATTTGGGAAATTTCTAAATGAGAATGCTACTGGTTCCAATGAGCACACCTTTCTGAGTCGGTAATGAGTCTCTAAATAGTTTTAATATCATTTGGGGATTATCTCTCGACCAGAACAAACGATAAGGTCATAAAAAAAAATGATAAACTTGTAATTTTTCACATTTTTCACAACCCGCTCTAAGACGTGTGCTCATTTAGAAATTCCACAAAATTTGCCACCAGGCTATCAGAAATACTCCAGCCCAATTGGACCAAACTAAAGACAATCAGACCACAAGGAGAAGCCCAACCGAGCCCGAAAGAAGAGCAAAATGCCACAATCAGGCAAACGATTCCCTTTGCAACGTTTCTTTAAGTAATAGAAAAGCATTGGTCAGTTTAAAAAGTTAAAAAAAAAAAATCCTAATACGTAACCCTCATTGACTCTCATTTGGAAGTATGGAACAGGTTCCTGGAATCAGTAGGTTCCTGCAGCCCGCTGCCACACGTAACCCTTTCCATTCTCCGTCCAGATGTGTCTTATTCTATCCAAGTCCGTCTTTCCAACTTGTTTTCTATCCATTCCCATTGTTTATTTCCTTGTTTTCTCATTATCTTAGTCCAATTCCAATGTTGGTCAAGCTATAATAATAACCTTTGTAGGATACTCCCCTCAATCCTCCCTATTTAAGTGTAATTCCAATGTGCCAACGACCCAAGAAAGCAATTAAGATAAAATGAAATCTTCTTCTTTTTCTGGTTCACATCGTTATTGTCGATCTCTTTTACTAGCTTTGCTGGTGAGCTTTGCCGCTCGCTGCAATGGAGGGAAGACCAGTTCTTTTGTTCGAAAGGCTGAGAAGACTGTGGAAATGCCGTTGGATAGCGATGTTTTTGCAGTGCCTCCCGGGTACAATTCTCCTCAACAGGTGATATATTGCGTTGAGTTGCTAGTACCAGAACATAAGCCTTTATTTGATATTTCCTTCTGCTCGGGGTTCTTGATTCTATAGGTATTTTCTGAGGGTAGTTGTCAATATTGCACTTCTCTGTTCAGGTTTTGGCATTTTCGATTAATGGTTATGTATGCCCAATTTCTTTTTTTTTTTTTTTTTAGTACTTCATTTGTTGTTGCAGAATCATTTATAGTTAATTCTTGAATTTTCTTTTCTTTTCTATTTTTTTTTCTTTTTTGATTTGTTTGGATCATTTGTGTTTAGTCTATGGATACAAATTTTAATGAGTAATTCTCAATTCTGTGTTATGCTTTTTAGTTGTTTTTTCAATATCTGGTTCAGAATCTTTATGAGTTTTGTTTATAGTTAAAACTTTTATGCTAGATTCTCAACTTTGTTCTCCTTAGTTAGGAATCATGATATATATTGTGTTGCAATTTTTCCTATAAATTTCCATAAATAATGATAATATAAGTTACAAACAAATAAAAAATAAAAGGGAAGGATATTATCTATCTCAATAAAAATGTGTAATCACCCCCTCTAAGGACATATGTTGATCTTGTGCGGCCAGTCTAGGCAAGTATGTCAAGAAGCGGTACAATTTCTATGATATTCTCTAGCACACGAATTTTAAGAGAGTTGGTCATGAATTATAATCTAATCATGCCCAATAAAGAAGATAAATGGATGAAATAATTTTATTTGAGATAGGAAAAAAAAAAAAAAAAAACTCCATCTCACTCTCCTCGTATTGATATTGGGTATTTGTTTGACATGAATCTCATAACCTCCAAATAACATTTTATTAATATGATATAAAACTCTAGAATTAGTGATTATTATATAGTCATAAAGAACTTTGACCAAGTCTTACATGAACAAAATAGTTGGCTAGCTCAAAACGAAATATTAAATAAAATAAATAAATAGTAAATCTTTAAATTGTTATTTTTTTCCCCTAAAATTTCGAACGCATTGCTTATTCACTCAACTCATTCACACCGGAGTTCTCCTTGGAGCCTTTTGGTCCATTCTGCGGTTTTGGACTCTCCTGGTTCATACCCGTTTTCTTATCAGGATCCTTATTCTTAATTTTGCTTTCACTCTATATAAGTTTTTACTTTTTTTTTTTTTTTTTTTGGGACTTGTTCCCTTTTCTATGTTTTGTATGTTCAACTTATCCCCTTCTCGCTCTTTTGTATGTTTGTTTTGATTATGACCTTTTTTTGACCGTCTTTCTGCAGTGTGTATGACTGGCATAGATATAAAATAACTACTGTGATTCTCTTCTGCAGATTCTTCTTTTCTACCTTCCACTGCCCAAATCTTTTATTACTATGTGCTTTTCTACTCTAGTACTGAATATCTTGTACAGGGGTTCCCTTCTAAATCCTACTTCAGGTCTACTTTTAGTTCATTTTCTCTCTTTAGATTCATATCCTTCATATTCTCTCTATATTCATGATAAACTCTTGTGTTAGTCTTTAGCTTGCAGACTATTACACCAATGACTTTATATTTTTAACCGTTGCAGATTAATTATTCTTCCCAATTGCGAGGACACATTGCTATTATTTTTGCATAAAATAGATGAGCTTTTGTTTCACTGTAGGTACATATAACTCAAGGTGACGCTTATGGCGCGGCAGTGATCGCGTCATGGGTGACTCAGGAAGAGCCTGGGTCTAGCCAAGTTCTCTATGGCACATCTGAGGACAACCTTGAGTTCTCAGCTGAAGGCGAGGTTAACCACTATACGTACTACAACTACACTTCGGGATTTATTCACCATTGCACTCTCCGAAAGCTGAAGGTGATTAATTTTGTCAAACTTTGTAGGCTTACTTGTTCGATTCGTACACCATTTTATAATTCAGACTTTAGGAATAATTTTGCTTTCTTGCTTGTCAAATGTGTCAACTTGTTTACTTTTCGTGAAATTTGAATAAATTCGGTACGTGCAGGAAGTGACACGTCTGTTGTCTTTTGCAGCCTAACACGAAGTACTACTATGAGGTTGGCGTTGACCAGACGCCAAGAAAATTCTGGTTCACAACGCCGCCAGAAGTTGGTCCGGATGTTCCTTATACATTTGGTATTATAGGTAAGTCTTGTTAGTTAAATCCTTCTTTGAATCTATTCTGAACTATCATGTTACATGCAAGTCCTGATTCTCGTTGCCGCCTCTGCTCATTTACCATATATTGTAAATTCAAATTTAATATAACACGAGCTTGTTTTCGATTTTCCTGGTTCTTATCATCCTCTGATTAATGCCTTAGGTCCCTGAATTTGCTAATACTAGGAGTGTATCTTTATCGAAATTCTTGTGCTTGGTTAAGTCATCTGGAAGCCTATTTGCTTGTCAAAGGAGTAACGAATGAGTTCGAATTATTTGTACAGAACAAATTGCCTTTGGAAATTTTGATGCATGATCACCCACCCGTCTCATTACATAGAGATTTTAGATGTTGTCCCTGATTTTGATTCCTGCATAACTTAAAACACAGATCAATTTACACATTCTTAAGATCCAGTAGCTTTAAACCAAGATACGCTGTATTTTCTGTTCATCATGTCTACAAATAATCTACAGGTTTTGTAACCTGGTTACTATCCGAGAGGCTCTCCACTCATTATTGTAACTACCCTAACCTTATATACTATTTATTTATATACTATTTATTTATGGTAAAATAAAGTTTTAAAATAACTTAATTTAAATATAATTTTAAAACCATAAAACAATTTTTTATACTAAAGCCCACAAAATATTTTCCAAAAAATAACATTTGAATTATCTCATTGTAGCCGAAGCCATCCCTTGGCTCAAACTCAAAACAATAATAATAACAATAACAATAATAATAATAATAAAATAAGGTCTAAGTCATAACTTAAACCCAAAACACTAACCCCACAGCCTAGGCACTGAGTCAACTTTTACTTTGTAATAATAATGAGAGAATAATTTCCATTTTTATTTTACAAGTTTACTCTTTTTCCTCTATCATTCAACTCTTAGAATCACTAGTTATTAAATTCTATTAATGAGGCCCTTTGACCCATTTGAATCCAATTCATAAACTTGTCATTAAAATCCCTGTAGTTAAATACAAGTATGAGCCCTTGACCGCATTTCAAATATGTCTTTCGAACATTCTAAGTCAATCCTATTTATGAGCTTTTGACTAATTTCAAATTTTCTTTCAAATCCTCTTTAATTCTATTAACTTTCCCTTAATTCAATCTCTTAAACCTCTCTCCTATTCCTAGTTAAACCCTTCTATTCATCTTATTCTTCTTCATTCATACCAAACTCTCTTCTCTGCTCTTTTCTTGCCTACAAGAGTGCTGTCAATCATCGCAGATGCCGGATCACCGCTAATCGTTAGATCATCGCTAACCCTCATATCATTATTGATCGCTGAAGAAGCAATCTCATGAGCCCTCTCTGCTACTAGGAACATGCATTGCACGCCTAAGCCGCCCCACCAACAACTGCTGTTGCCAGAGTACCTCTTGCCGGAGCCTCTTGCTAGAACAACTCCTTTCACTTTTTCTTTCTTGGAATCGATCAAGAGGTGGGATCAATTCCCTTCATTAATGGGCTTATTTTTGTTGAATTTGGGTAAATAATCCCGTTAATAAAAACCTAATTAAGATTTTATCCCTTCATCTTATAGACCAATAAGGTAACTATCCCATTTGTTTCAATCTTGTTAGCCTTTCACATTTTAAAAAAAATGAACTTTTTGTATACCTGTATAAATTCAAGAAATTTTTCTTAAGTCACGATTAAAATCTATATTTAACTATCTTTAATATTTTTATAATGGTTTGTATATACACATTGATTTTGAAATTTGAGTGTGAACTTATTTGAAGAACAGATTTTCAGGCTAAGCTCATTTTTTCATACATTGTTTCCTATTATATAACAATAAGTTATATTTCTTAAATAGAATTGTTTATGCATATTTATAATAATAAAATATTATTCTATTCAAAAGAATTGTTTAAATAAATTTATTTTTTGTTTCTAAAAATTTCTTTACTGTCGTTTTACATATTTTAAATTTCTCATTTACACATATTTATATCATTAATTGTTATTTAATTATATGAAATTTCGTAAACTCACAAATTTTCTTCAAATGAAAAATAGGTCATAAATTGACAATTAATAATTACAAATAGTAAATCAAGACACTAATTTATAGTGATAATGATTGTAATATTATATACAACAGAGTCTAGAAAGTGTTCAAAGAAAACTAGTTACATAATTAACGAACGTGCTTGCACAGAAAACCTTCGAGTCGTATGAGATTTCTCAACTCAAAACATAATTAACGAACGTGCTTGCACAGAAAACCTTCGAGTCGTATGAGATTTCTCAACTCAAAACATAATTAACGAACGTGCTTGCACAGAAAACCTTCGAGTCGTATGAGATTTCTCAACTCAAACACCCACTTTTTTGCTCTTACCTAGCCGTATGTCCATATAATATACAGTCAAAAAAATCTTGAAAATAGTGGTTAAATTTTCAGTAACATGTTAGAACTAAAAACTTCTTTCCAAACATCACTTGAGTATAATTAACATGAACTATATGTGAACTCGAACTGAATCGGGATCGGATATTGATTGGAAATTATCTATGACTTGATACGATCTTGATAACTATAAACAACGCTAGGTTTGGGAAGAAACTAATTGATGTAAATACTGTATTTTGGCTGTATTGTCAAATTGTACAACTGTTTTTTGCATACACCATGGATGTATAGTGATTTGCTGGATTACGTCTGAAAATACTATTTGCTATTGCACAAATCCGGGTTTAACTCTGGATGATCCTGGTTACCAATTTCTTGAGTCTGTAAGGGAGCCAATTGGATTACGATATAGTATCAATTAGATTTTCTAATAATGTATAGCATTCTAGACTAGTACACTTGACATATTACTAGACCATAATTATAACTTGAATAATTATTGACAAGTATTTGGTTAATAAATAAACTCTTGATTTATAGTTATTTCCATATGCAATAATATCTTATTTTATATCTGCATAACTACTTCAGTTTAGTACCTTTATATTTTATCTGTTTTATACTATTGTTTTTTTTTATCGCGATCTGACAACTTTGATGTGCATGTCCAAATGTTGAGGTAGATTCAATAAAGCAAATTGAACATCTGAAATACTACATGGAGTAGTTAAAACCAGTAGATGATCGTTGTTATTTTATATTATTTCTACTATTAAAATTTATTTTTTATCCGTAATTATTTCTCTGTTCTTATTTATATCAATATCTATTGTAATCCAATTCTGTCCATTAAATAAAGTTGTAATTTCTATTAAGAAATTGTTTTGATATGTGGCGATGATTGATATTGTATTGAGACTTAATATATTTTCATGAATACATTGCTATACGACAAAGCATAGTAATTTCCTCCATGGAGTAAGTTGGATATGTTCTTAAAATATTGATCTCGTTTAGAGGAATTATGGCGCACACAATGTTCAATAGTTTTTGCACATTGTGTGTGGACATTATCTAATTTCATTTCTAGTGCTTATTCACATAGTTCTTGAAAATCAATCTAGTCACGGCATAATACAAGTTTCATCACTACTTGCTCTGTGCAGGGGATCTTGGACAGACTTATGATTCGAATAGCACGCTTACTCATTATCAGATGAACCCAATGGAAGGCCAGGCGATGCTGTACGTTGGCGACCTCTCTTATGCGGACGACCACCCATTTCATGACAATGTCAGATGGGACACATGGGGCAGGTTTATCGAGAGGAGTGCCGCATACCAGCCTTGGATTTGGACTGCAGGAAACCATGAGATTGATTTTGCTCCAGAACTCGTAAGTAGTAAGTACAATAATATGTGATCAATGATTATGTATCTTGTACCCATGTTTTTTTGTATCGTAGACTAAATGTTAAATGGTATGGTACAAATAAACAGAAAGCATAAATTTTTGCAGGATGAAAATGAGCCTTTCAAGCCTTACAGGCACAGATACCATGTTCCTTATAAAGCTTCAGGAAGCACTTCTCCATTTTGGTACTCCATCAAGCGAGCCTCTGCACACATCATTGTCTTAGCATCGTATTCTGCATATGGTATGAACTTGAAGATATTTATGAATTGCCTTCTGAAAGAGGAAAAAATAAATAAATTAATAAAGTACTTGACATAAGAGAAACAAAAATAAATAAATAAATAAATTCTATATTTATCGGTTATAAACCCTCAGTTCTCACTTTTAGTTAGATCCAAAATCTGAAATTATCATAGTAAACTCTATGGCAAATCAGAGGTGCACAAGACAATACCAAATTGTTTTGATACTACTTATTGCAAATATAATAGCTTTGATACTACTTGTTGCATGGTGCGGAAGCTAGCGATTAGAACAGGCAGGTCCAAGGACCCGCCCTTAGTCTTTCTTATTCATTTTGAGTTAAAAAAGAATTTATTTAATTAAAATTTTAAATAGGATAGGCCAAGAGTTAGACGTTAGACCTGTTCATTCTCATCCCTCTGGGAGAGCGAGCTGACACCTCTAAGAATTCAAATATGTATTGACACCATACAATAATAAAAATGAGCTGACAACTCATATAAGTTCTCTAAGCTGCAGTTCATTTTTACTGTCTCTGATACCTTTCTTTTTTAATTCCTTGTGGATTATGATCTTGACTCCTTAGGTTCATTCTTATCTAATTTCTTGGGTTTTAATTTTTATTCGGTCTTCGATAAAAAAAACATAAAATTAATGATTTTTGGTAAACACGATATTTTATATCCAGTAGATGAAAGGTAAATTAGCTTCAAAACTCATGAAACTTGTTCCTAAAGGAGTTAAAGGATCGAAATCATGATTGCTGAAAAAATTGTATAAAAAAAAAGATTACTATTTTTTTTGCATTACCTGAGTTTAGTCTATTTTTACTATCTCCAATAATTTATTTTTAAATTTTTTTTACACTATATCTCAACCCTTTAGGGTTCGCTGATTCCCAAATTTTTAGGTTTCAGTTTTAGTTTTGATTTGGCCTTCCATAATTTATACAAAATTAACGGTTTTTATTGAATACAACATTTTGTACCAACTTGATACAGTGAAAAAACGAACTCTAAAATCTATGAAATTTGATTCTTAAAAGGTATTGAGGTGGGATCTGATTCTGAAAAAATTTAAATAAGGGATCATTAGTTTTTCTCTGTTAACTCATATAACTTATCCGAGTTGACGACTCATTTACAATAATACCCTTACACATATAGGAGAATAATCAAAATGATCTAACAGCTAATGCAAGTTACCTGAGCTATAATATATTTTCACTATCTCTGTTATTTTTTTAAAATTACTTATTTGGATTATGATCTCAACCTCCTAGAGTTCAGTCACACCCAATTTCTTGATTTTAGTTTTTGATTTGTAATTATATCTAGTAGATGGAAAATTAAGGATTTTCTTTATTAATATAACATCTTTTATCAACTAATGAAATGACAACGAACTCCAAAATCCATAAATTTTAATCCCACAGAACATAAGAATGTGAAGATCATAATTCCCAAAAAATTTTAAAAAAATAAATAGAATTGCTATTTTTAAGCTGCTAGTTCACATAACTTGTTGAGCTAGTAGCTCACTTACAATAATCCTTACACATACACATACATACATACACACACACATTTACATATGTATGTATGTCTATAGGTATATGTATATATACATGTATGTATATATACATATACATATCCATATACATACACACATGCACACAGTTTTATATATGTATATATATATATATATATATATATATATATAGGAAACGAGAAATACACTGGCGGTGAAGGGAGTTCCTTCACCGCCGCTTAGGTGGCCCAATAAAATTATAGCACGGGGCGTCATTCAAGGTAACAAATAAATGAATTCTCTTAAATGACACCACGTGTAATAATTTTATTGGGCCACCTAAGCGGTAGTGAAGGAAGCTTCCTTCACCGCCGGTGTATTTCCCGTTTTATTATATATATATATATATATACACATACATATACCAATAGATATATATACCCACATGTGTGTGTGTGTCTTCCCAAGTCCAAATACAAGTTTCTAAACGAATCTAATTGGAGATCTACTTAAGGAAACATCTTGGATTCTAATTAAACCATGCTAATTTGAATGCTATTAGTAGATGCCAACTAGTCCTAATTCTCATCATAAGTTTAATGTTACATGGACAATAAAACGAGCCAGAACTTGAACAAACTCACCGTACTTAAAATAACTGAATTCAGAATTTATATTATGAAAACCCAAATATATCTTTGCTGTTATTATCGCGTCCTTAGTAAACTCTGCAAAAATTGGCTCACTTTAAGTCCCTTCAGTAACTGCTGTTGATCTTCCTCACCCCGAATCTCGTGCAAGGTTCTATATTATCCTACACAAGCAATTGATGTTGTAGTTAGAGTTATTAGTATTGTCTGTTAATAGTTTATTATGTCACCTATAAAAATTCATGGACCTTGGGTGGTACATCCTGATCGCGATACTGCATAGTTCTTAATAGTTATACTTTACAAGCATCAAACCGTAGATAAATGTAGAGAGGTAAAGACTTAGTCACCAGTATCCATTTTCATCACATGCTTTTCTTTCGAAAAGATAGACTGTGCTGTCTAGATATAAAGCAAGCAAGCTGTAATATCATGGATCATTGTGAAAGAACCCCAATGGCAGTAATTAATAAAACTATGGGCTAGAATCACACTATGATCAGTATTCCAATTTGGTCCATACTCTATGGCAATTGCTTTCCTAGCTGGTATTCATAGTTTTATCTTATTTTTTTATACAGGAAAATACACACCTCAGTATGAGTGGCTTGCAGCCGAGCTCCCAAAAGTGAATAGGACTGAGACACCATGGCTAATTGTTCTTATGCATTCTCCGTGGTACAATAGTAACAACTATCATTACATGGAAGGAGAATCCATGAGAGTAATGTTTGAATCATGGTTTGTGAAATACAAAGTCGATGTTGTCTTTGCAGGTCATGTCCATGCCTACGAACGCAGTGTAAGTGTCTATGAAACAAGATGATTTATCACTATCCATAAGAAGTCACCGACCAATTCCATGGAAGAATATGAACATGGTTTGTATCTTTATGTTTCTCTATCTTGCAGGAACGCATATCAAATATCGCATACAATATTGTGAACGGGGAATGCATACCCGTTCCTGATCAGTCCGCTCCTGTGTACATTACTATTGGTGATGGAGGAAACATCGAGGGTATTGCCAACAAGTACATGCAACTAACTAACACCAACGCATATTTCTAAACATGTTTGATTTCTCACCAGATTGATTAACATAGTCTCATTTTGTTCTGCAGCATGACCGAGCCACAGCCTAACTACTCCGCATACAGAGAAGCAAGTTTTGGCCATGCCATCTTTCAGATAAAAAACCGGACACATGCCTACTATAATTGGCACCGAAATCAGGATGGGTATGCAGTTGAAGCAGATTCCATGTGGTTTTACAACAGGTTTTGGTACCTCGTGAAGGAGTCCACTACGTCATGATGCTGGACGTTATTTTCTCACTCAGAAGCAAACGTTGTTCTTAGTTCTAGACGCATAATTTCCCCCCACGTTTTGGTTCGGGATCCTGCATTTTAGTTTCTAAACAAAATTATTGGTAGGCATATCAATAACCTATTAGTCTCCAAATGGTTGCTTTTGGGTAATAATAGATGTACAGGTAAATTTGCTGGGGCACGATACATTTTTCAACTTGAGGAGAATTTGTAAGTTACTAGATGCACAATAATGTAATTAAGCGTGTCTGCAGTTATCTTTACTATATTCACATATGTAATCTCACCAGCGCAAACTGGCCAATATGGAATACAATAAATGATTCACTGGATAGTAATTCATTATTTACTGTTGGCTCCTAAATGAACGCGATTTCTAATCATGTGCCTCCAGGTTGAATCATTCATGAATGGTTCTCCAAACATAATGAATAAAAGTAGCTGCTATAATCCTGAGTTTAAAATACGCAATGTGGTATTCAGATATGCAGGTTCAAAAACATTGGGGTATTAGCCTTCTTGCTACCATTCACACATTGGAAAAAGGGTAACCATTTTCCCATTGTAGTCGTACAATATTGCTTCCAGATGGCATGATAGGTGTCATATTGTAAGCACTTCTCACCTTTCACGTCATGGCAGATGGAGACGACTTTGCTGCGGTGGCCACAACAACAACAATAACAACTAAGTCTTTTATCCCAAGTATTTGGAGTAGGCTACACGAACCAAAAATAGAATTACGCCAGATTGGTCACTTTGATAGTCCTTCTCTATTCATTTTTATCAAATAATATCTCCTCATTTAAACCTCTAGAATCCATATCTTTTCACATTATCTCTATCCATATTTTCTTCGGTATTCCCTTCATTCTTTTAACTTGTCCTACATTGATAAACTCCCTTCGTCGAACTGGTGCATTTGCAGGTTTACATTGATCAAACCATCGTAAGTGATTTTCTTGCATCTTTTCATCGATGAAAGCTTCACTTTGCTTAGCACGAATATCTTCGTTTTTAACTTTATCTCTCCTAGTGTTGCCGCATGTCCAGTGGAGCATGCACGTCTCTATTACACTTATTTTCTATGAATAACGTTCCTTTATAGCCCAACATCCCGTGTCATATAATGAATCTAGCCTAATAACAGTCCTATAAAAATTTTTCTTTAGCCTTAACGGAATGTTACGGTTGTATAAAACTCCCGTTACACTCCTCCATTTCAATCAGTCAGTTTATATTCTATAGTTAATATCATTATCGATCTCTCTATCATTCTGAATAATAGAACCCAAATACTTAAACTGACTGTTCATTTGTATCTTTTGCCCATCCAATATAGAGCATTATAATCTACGGCCCGTCGTTTACTAAATTTACACTCTATATATTCTGTTTTAAAACTACTCAATATAAAATCTCTAGATTCTAATGTGTGCCTCCATAACTCTAACTTGACATTCACCCATATTTTTGTCTCATCAACTAAGACAATATTATCAGCAAATAGTATACACTAAGATATCTCATTCTTAATAGCTCTAGTAAGCTCATCCATTATTATAGCAAATAAAAATGGGCTCAATACAGATTCTTGATGCAATCCAATTGATATAGAAAAATTATTTGTTAAAGCATCACATATTCTGACATTGACTACTATTTAATCATACATGTCCTTAATTGTGTCAATATACTTGTTGGGGACTCTTTTCTTCATCAATACCACAAAAATACTTCTTATGGTATCTTATTATAGGTTTTCTCTAAGTCAATAAATATTATATGCAAATCTCTATTTCTCTCTCAGAATCGCTCTATAAATTGACAAAGTAAATGAATAGTTTCTGTCATTGATCGCCCCGGCATAAATCCAAACCAATTCTCTGATATTTTCATAGTTTGCCTCAATCTATATTCAATTAGCCTTTCCCAAAGTTTCATAATGTGATATATGAGTTTTATTTTACGATAATCAGAACAACTCTGAATACCACCCATGTTCTTATACAGAGGTATTATGGTACACTTCCTCCATTCATTTGGAATTTTTTAGTTTGTCAAATCTTGTTAAAAAGATCTGTCAGTCACCTCACACCAATCCCTCCTAAGTATCTCCATATCTCTATAGAAATCTTAATTGAAATAACAACTTTTCTTAATTTCATCATCTTCAAAGCCTTTTTTACTTCAGATTTTTTAATTCTGCGCATAAAACTACGATTCATATCCTCACATTGAATAGTAAGATCTCCCAAATTTTGAGTAAAACTACCATTATATAATCTATCAAAATTATCTTTCCATCTTTCTTTAATCTCTTCATCTCAAATTACTGCTGTCTGATTCTCATTTTTAATACACTTTACAGTAAATAAATCTCTAGATTTTCTCTCTCTTATTCGAGCAATTCTATATATATCCTTTCTATCTCTTTATTATCCAACTTCTCATATACTTGTTTATATAATTTAGTTTTTGCATCTTAAACATCTTTTTTAGCCTCTTTCTTAGCTAGTTTATACCTCTCAGAACTTATTCCATCATTATTATTATTCTTCTTCAAATTTCTATAAAAGTCCCGCTTGATCTTAATAGTATTTCTTACCTCTTCATTCCACCATGATGTGTCCATGATGTGTCCTTACATGGTGAAGCACCGACTCTCGACTCACCAAATATATTTTTAGCTACTCTCTTAATGCAACTAGTCATTTTGTTTCATATTACATTAACATCATCATGATACCTCCAATCTGCTTCTTGTACTCTATCTATAAATTTTTTATAATTACTTTCTAATCTCCACCACTTAATTTTAAGATCTAACTTATACTTAATTTTTCTAAGCCTCTTTCTAAAATTAGTATCTAAAACTTAGAGTTTATATTGGGTAACTACACTCTAACCTAATACTACCTTACAATCTATGCAAGTAACTCATCTGCCCTCCTACTTAAAAAGAAATCTATTTGGCTCGCACTTGATCCACTTTTAAAAGTAATCAAGTGAGAAACTCTCTTTTTAAATCAATTAATCACTAAAATCAAATCATAAGACAAAGCAAGATATAGAATTGAGTTACCTGCTTCATTTCTTTCTCCAAAACCAAATCCTCTATGTACACTATCAAACCCATTACAACTAGTTCCTACATACCCATTGAGATCACCACCAATAAATAATTTTCTGTAGCAGTTATAACTTATATTATCTCATCTAGATCCTCCCAAAATTGATATTTACTGGATTCATCAAGTCCTACTTGTGGTGCATAGACACTAATAATATTAAAAATCTCTTTATCTAAAATAAGTTTAACTAATAAAATTCTATCATCCTTCCTTGTAACCTCCACTATATCCCCAAGTAATTATTTATGTATGATCACACCTACCCTATTACGATTTCTATCTCTACCCATATACCAAAGTTTATAATCCCAAAACTCTATGACTTTAGCTTTCTCACCTACCCACTTAATCTCCTGCATTCACAAAATATTAACGCTCTTTCTAATCATAACATCAACTAATTCTGCTAATCTATTTGTAAGGGAACCTATGTTCCACGATACCAACCGAATCCTAGATTTATGAGCTAACTTCTTTACCCTCACCGACTTATTAAGATATGAGAGCTCTCTTACATTTGACACCACATCCGGACGCTGATATGGCTCGTCGCTTCTGTGCGACGACCTAGCAATCTTTACACATTTTCACTATACCCGAGCTCCAATGTAGGTCGCTCAGTAGAGAACGCCCCAATGAAATTCATATTTTGGCTCATGTTTTAGTGTGTGACAATACTTTTCGCTGGCTATCATCAGTTTACCACAACCCTCCTCCTTTATCTTGGCTTGGGATAAGCAATAAAAGGATAAATTTTTAAGTACAGCACTGGCGGAGTTGACTTTGCTGCGGTGGTCGATGAAGTAAATATTGTTGGTGATAATTCTAAGAGGTGGATAATATTACAAAGCAATTTTGATAAATCCTCACCACAAGTTTAAAGTTTTAGTGTAGTGGCAGGAACTTCAATATGGTATCAGAGCAACCAAGTTCAAATCCCACTATGTCCGCATTTAATTTTGGACTTTTAAAAATGAATCCCGCAATGAAAAAGCTCATATTTTGGGGTGTTCAACATGAGAGGGAATATTAGAATACAAAACAACTTTCGTCAACCTCAATTGTTATAATACAAAGCAATTTCTCTCAACTTAACTCTCACTAAAATTATTTTTTTTACGACAACATTAAATTGCACGCACAATTAATTGTACGCACAATTAATTGCAAATTTTCAAAAATAAATTCCGCTGTGTAAAGTCCAAGTTTTGGTTTAAAATAAATTCTCAACTTGTGGGGGCATATTAAAATACAAAACAACTTTCCTTAACACTCATCACAACTTCAGAGTTTTTGTGTAATACTAGAATCTTAAATATGGTATCAAACCAATCCATGTTCAAATTTCATTGGTCCATATTTAATAGCAGATTTTTAAAAATAAATCCTGCTATATAAATGCTCATGTTTTCGCCCAAAATGGACATTTAAGCTGCAGGGGTGTGTTAAAATAAAAAACAATATCCCTAAACCTTCGCTAAGACTTTGAAGTTATGATGCAATGGTAAGACTTTAATAGATGGATGGTGCTATGAGGCATGTTTTGTTTGAAGAATAAATGGTGGGCTATAAACCTCTGCATTCAATTAATAAGATATAATAAAACATAATACAATGTCCATGGTTTCAAAAATGAGGGACAACCAAATAGTATAAATAAAATCTAAGAAGAGGAAAGGATGGAAATAAAGAAAGAGTACAAAAGTGGACAGGAGGAATTGCAGAAGGTATCCCCACCCCTTAAAAAAGCCTCATCGCCTCACGAAGCATGCTACTCATTTGCCCTCCTAGTCCCGCTTCCCCTCTATCTAATATATCATTGAGAACTAGGGGGAGAGGGAGTATACATCATCATCAGATAGCAGCAGGCGTTCATCATCCAAAAGTGAACTGACCATAATATAGTATTACAAACAATAAAATATAGGCAAACTTCAATAAAATGGGATAATATTTAAATATTCAATTTTTTTTCCTTCATAAGTGGCAGCAAATGGCAGCTAACTTGATCAATTTGAGTCCAAGAGTGTTCCCAGTGGTCCTACCCCTACTTTACATATCATCCATGACTAATATGTCAATAGATTGATGGAAGAAGGCTTCATACTTAAGTCATAGGCTATATGCAAACCCACATGATGATAGGATATGTTCAGTGGATTTGCACAGTACTTTACTAAGAACACAAGTATTAGGACTTGACCACCCAGTACTCTATAATTTGGGCCAAATAAGAATGACGCTCTTAAAAATAAGCACAGAAACTTCTTGGCTTTCACTGGACATTTGGTTTTCCATATGAATAAAGCAGATGCTATCTAAGCACACCATAGATATAGTGACGATAAGTGGATTCCTTGTAAAATAAACCTCCCTTTCCCCATCTCCATTTTAAAATATCATCTCATTGGGAAATTGGGGAGACTAGAACCTATTGCATAGTTATAAACTGCCTTCTTTTCTCCTGAGATGTGTACCTTCTGGGTGTCACCCCTCCATATGTTCCTATGCCAGTAGTTAGAGACATCATGTGTTGGTCGAGAGCCAGTTGTAAAACCTTAGGAGAAGTAATTGGAGTGGTACCTGAGTACACTATCTATCATACTAGAATGCTATAGTATTCCCCTTGCCCGACCTAAAGCCACACTCAACCAAAAGATACCTTTAGATAGCAACACACCATTCCAAAAGTTACAGGTGTGAGAGGAGTTTCTAGTTTTGGTATGCCACATGACTATTCTCAGACTGTGTTTCAAGATTAGTTCTGTAGGGTTCCTTGAGGTAACACATAAAATGTGCCACCATCACTGAATAATTAAAGATAGGATGCAGTTGTCAATATCCAATATCTCTATCCCTAACCCCCTCCAGCTTAGGATTGTAAACTTGTCCCCATGCAACATGGTGAACTTTTTTCCAGCCTCACTATGACCTTCCAACAAAATCTTTGTCAAATTATGTCTCCCCTTTTTATCACCAACTTAGATAGGACAAAGTAGGATGTGTAGTATAAAGGGAAGGCTGAGAGCGTGGCATTCAACAAGATACTTCTTCTACCTAAGGTGATAGTAAGGCTAGCCCTCAAGTTTCTTTTATAGGGAATTAAAAGTGGATTCTAGTCTTGTTTAGATAATCTTCCGTGTCTAATCGCTATTCCTAGGCATCTGATCAGAAATGAATCCACCTTATAACCAAATATTCTTAGGATCAAAGTGGATGAAAAGTTCTCCCATCATAAAAATCATGGAGCTTTTATGAACAATTACTTTGAGATATGACCGAGCCTCAAAACAACAAAGGATACATTTGATAGCTTATCTAACATCGTAATGTCAAAAGATAAGCATGTCATCAACATACATAATTTGATGAATGTTGATAATGGCGAGCCTAATAGCCTAGAGATTAGGCCAACATCTTTACCTTACAGTACTAATTTGTTGAGGTCATTCACAACTAGAATAAATAAAGGGGATAACTGATCCCTCTTTCTCAAACCTATATAACAAATAATATCCGTAGCAGGCTCAACATTAACCAGAATTTGGATCTTGGTGGATTGCAACCATGCTTCGATTAGGATACCCACTTATCCCTAAAGACTCTAAGTCTCTGCACTTCTAATAGGCATTTCCGGTTCATCATGTTGTAAGCATTTTTTTTTTTATTTTAATTTCAGAAAGTACCCAATAGATCCATGTTTCTTATTTTGTTGTATAACTTCTTGTGCTAGAGCTACTCCTTCAAAGATGTTTCTCCCTATTGTAAAACTCATGAAGGAGTCCTCGATGACGTCTTGCAGAAGTGCTTAATATGGTTAGCAAAGATTATGGACACAATCTTAAGGTTGCTATTTAAGAGAGCAATGGGTCTGTAGTCGCCCATTTTTTAGGATTTTCTCTTTTCGGATTAGAACAATAAGGGAATATTAACACTATCCAAATGAGCAGTCCTGCTATTAATCCTTCCAACAACACTTTCGGCAGGGTCTAATTTATGTCCAAAATGTCTTGGACAAAATAGCAGGAACCTTTCTTGTCCTAAGAATTTGTTTGAGCCTAATACCCAAGCTGATGTTTTGATTTCTTCTTAAATGAAGTCCTCCTCTAGATCTTTGAGCATCGACATGAGGCCCCATGCACCAGAACACATTTTAATGTGAGAGAGAGTAGGTTGACTAAAATATTCTTTGAATTTGGGTATGATATGATACTATAAATTGGTCACTCCCAAAATCACTCTGTTCTCTGTCATGGCAGAGTGTATTCTATTTATTTCATACTCATGGCTCGATGGTAAGAGGCCATGTTTGCATCCTCTTTTCTTCAGCCATTGAAATCTCACCCAGTGGTGCCACTTAATATCCTCCCTAGACTATGTGTTAATAATTCTTTTTTACAAATTGTGTAGCAGCACCTGTTTAGTAGTAGGAAGAGACATGTCTTCCTCTCATCATTCTAGTTCTTGGATTTTGTTTAAGACCTCTTTCTTGAAGTGTCATACATCCTCCAGAACCTCTTTCTTGAAGTGTCATGCATCCTCCAAGAATCATTTCTCCCAGCAAAGCAAAAAATTCCATAATGTTCATAGCTTTATACTTAATTTTCCAGCTCTGTCATGGGTGCTTGTCTATTGAGTCTAGATTTCTCTAATGAGTTTGAATACTTCATCATGCTCCAACCACTATTTCTCAAACTATAAGATTCTCTTTTGTTTCTAAAACAATTCCCAAAGTGGACAGAAATTAGTATGGTTTCCGAAGTTGGTCGTTGAATTATGATTGCCATAGCATACTCAAATATAGCTTCCCACATATCACATATGAGGACTCTATTAAGTTTGGCCAAACTGAGATCGTTCCTCATGTTGGACCATATATTACTTCATTAGTAATAGGAATGCTGATGATCCCTAGTTGCCAAATTAGATCATTAATAGCTTCTCTATCAAGAGAATTATAGTCCCCTCCCAAATGTTCATCTACAAATCTGATCACATTAATATTCCCATCTATAATCCATGGTGTATCTTCCTGGTTGTGTATGTCACATATCTCAATCTAGAACGTATGTATTCTCTCATTATCATTGGGGCCATATATGATGGACACTAATTCGACCTTGCTTATTCTCCTAACTCGAGTAGGTAAACAAAACCCCTCCATTGTAGTGTCCAAGATATGGAAAGTTGATTTGTTAACCCCTATTAGGATCATTCCTGCTGCCCCTGTAAGTTCTTAAATTTATGTACAAAGTTATTATTAGGGAATAGATTTTTTAGGACTTGAGATGTTGGGCTAAAAGTTTGGTTTCCTCTAAGCATACAATCTTTACAACCACTCTATGTTTGACTGGGTTATCAGTCTCAAAATATCTCAAAAGAGACAATTCACTAAGAAAACGAAAGGTGGTCTTTTCCACCTACTAGGAAGTCTAAGAAGATAGTCCCCATGAGGACCTCCTTGTGCCTCACCAGTCTTGAGAAATCAAATGCTCTTAAAGGAGTTAGGTTGCAAGTTTGTTCCTCCTCATCCTAACCCAAGTCTATGTCACAAGTGTATACATAAGATCGTGGTATATCATCATAAATAAAAGTAAAGATTTAAGCAGGTGAGGAGGAAGTACTTGGTTTGAGATTTGCAAGAAGAGTTGTATGTCTAGATGCCTGAGTTGCAGTGTTTTTTGACAGTAATGTTATCATCTATACTTCTCCTCCAAACGTCTACTCCATGTGGAGGTTATGATAGTTGGTCTTGACTTGGCCCCATACATTGGTCTGGGTTCGTGAACATCTTGGGCATATGTTGGAACCTCCTCCATAATTAGCGATGCTTCCAAGTGATCTGCTACTCTAGTCATCAGTGAGTTTTTTCTTATCACGTCATTTACACTCTAAAAGGGGACTTCTTTTGGATCATTAGCCTTGTTTGAGGTCTGTTGATTCTTAACCTGGGTAGGTGCCGAATGCGACTCCTAAGTCTTATGTTTGTCACGGTTTTTTTTTTAGACGAGACAACTGCGTCTCCTAGTCCTCACAGCCCTCTTCGAAATTTCACCCCTAATAATATTCTCAAGGAGTTTTTCGATCATATCCATGGCGAGATCTTTGTCGATGCATGAGAGAGTTAAGAACAAATCTATATTGCTGGAGGGGGAGAACTTGTGTTGCACTTAACCTTTTTAATATCTGAATTTCCCAAGGAAGGCCCACTTATGAAGGTTGGATCTTGGGCCTAAGGGCAAAGGCCCAAAGGATTTGTCTCCATGTGCGAACACCCCAGCAGGTGTTAGGTAATGAGTCTAACACTCAACACGGGTTGACTAAAATGGGGTTTCTAAGGTTTCTCTCCCAAGGTTTGCAATCAAAGTCACTCCACCTCTCTTGATTCCTGTATACCTCCCAAGTTAGTTTTGATCATTGAAGACCAAGAAGATGAATTTGAAGATGAACTGATGATGTGTAATTCATTTACCACAAAGATAAAAAAGGCATGTTTTTGTATTTAATGTTTGGAAGGAAGTCGAGTCATAATGAGTTTCTTTATATTTGTGAAATTCGAAAGTCACTACATGGTTTGTCATAAATGATAATGAAAATAAAGTCTGCAACTAGTAAGCTATTTAAATCCTCCAAGTACCCAAATAATGCTTAAAAATTGATGAAATTGTTTTACTACATGATTTAATAATAAATGTGTAGTGTCCTCTATCCAAAATTTGGGTTTGAAACATATATTTCTACTAGAATATGCTATGCTACACTAATATTTTATGAGTTCATGAGAACTATTATAAACTATACTAATTCTTGTCTTGTATCCAATGTGGTACTATTCACGCTAGGGGCATTACATTCTCCCTTGGTATTACATACTCTTATTTTGGGATCTGATATTCTCATAGAGGGCACGTGACATACTAACACTTCATCATGAGATCTGCAATTTAGGGTAGCCTCCACAGGTTCTGAAATTTGGGATCTAATATTTTTGTTAGAGATGACTCCATGGATTCTAGGGGTCGCTCTCAAATGTTCAAAAGGTTAGCCCCGCTATATTTGGATGGAATTTTGTTCCATGTAGCACTCATTTCTGCATATTTCCGACTGGTTTATGGTCTTATATCACTATAATGCCTCTTCTTAGGATCTGGATAGTAGAACGTCGATAACTTATTCCTACGAGAATATGCTATGACTCTGGGAAAATAACAAAAATTAAAATAGTTTATAATTAACCACAGATTTCTTCTCTATAAAGATTAAGTACGATTACATTATGAGTTTATGAGAACTATTATCAACTATACTAATTATTATAATATATCTGATGTCAGAATATTCGAGTTAGGGGTATTAGATTCTTTCTCCTTTATTCTATAGAACTTTTCAAGAAAGATTGGGATCTTAACTAAAGTTGAGTAATGTCGATCATCGAGTGACGAATGGACAATTGAAGAGGAGGATTTAGACTTTGGAGGATATGCTGAAAGCTTATATGCTGGATATTGGAGGTTCATGGGAGGATCATCTACACTAGTGTAGTTTTCCTATAAAAACAGATAAAGAGAAAGTATTAAGATGGCACCAATTGAATTTTATATGCAGGGAAGTGTAGATCAATGGTCTATTGAGATGATATTGAAGAGAGAAAACTGCTTGGTTGAGAAATCATCACTTAGACAGTGAACAAGGTAGATATGATTCGTAAATACCGGAAGGCAACTCTATTTGTTGATAAATTTATAATCTTTTCTATCAAAATTTTCCATACAATCTTTTGAAAACTTATAGAATAAGAAAATTATAGGAAATTTTTATAGAAAAAAAGAGAGGGAAGTGTAAGCGTTATCTATACTTTGTTCAATGTTAGTTTCTTGAAGTGATGGTGGGAATTGAGTTTGTTTCCCATTGACAATCTGATCACATGACTTTAGTATCCTTTGTTGTAAGAAGATTCACTTCTTTACTTCGAATAGTAGGAGTTGGAGTAGCATTTTGCCTTCAAAAGCTCCTAAGAAAGCACAAATCACTTTGTAGCTTAGAATTACTCAAGGTAAGAGTTCTCTCCCAGTCCCCTTTTTTCCACTCCTTCACGGGTTATTTATAGGCCTATTGAGGATCATGATAGTGTATCCATCCTCCTTAATCTCATCCATAACAGGGATCCAAATTTCCCACAAAGTGGTGAAAACCACCCTCGTTTTATGGTGTTGAACCAATCAAATGTGGGGCTACGCATGTCTAAGAATGTGAGACTCATGTTTACATGAGACTAACTCTTGGTCTCACGTTTTGACTTCACGCAAGGTTGTTTTTAGGCTCACATTCTAGCTTCCATGTGAGGCTATTTTAAGCCTCGTGTTCTAGCTTCGATTTGGGGTTACTTTTTCTCACATTCTTCTTGTGACTTTTCACCAGTATGTGGTTATTTTGTTCATTCTGTTTACATGATATATATTTTACCAGTTAAAGTACCCTCCAAAGCTTTCGATACTTCTGATAGTTTAAAAAGATATTTCAAATTACTTTGCACTTCCATCTTATCCTAGTCTTCTGTCGATTGGTTAACCGCTCGTACTTTCCAATTTTCATGTACTAGAAATCCATTTTCTGAAGTCACCATATTTTGACTATTTAAGTCTCATAGGTGTATAGTTAAACCATTAACGTGATTTTGATGTTCTTTAAGTTCTAATGGCCTTGGATTTTACCCAACAGTGAGTTTAGATACGGAGTTAACCCCTTTGATTTGATTGTTGTCAGGTGTCGAAGGTTAACTGCTTGACTCTTCACTTCGGCAAATTGGTATTAGACCCTTTGTATAAGTTGGCTGCGTGAGGCTATTTTCTAGTCTTACATTAGACATTTCTCTGCAAGGATAACCACACATTAAAACTTTGTTATTCGAGGTTAGAAACTATTCTCACATTCATTCTCTTATGCTAGGTCATTATCATCGAATTTTTCAGGGGAAATAGCCTCACATTTTGAGAAAGTAAGGGAAGGCTATCTCTTAGACATGCATTTTACGTGGGCTTAACTTCACGCTCTACGCAGGCTTAGTCTAACGTTTTGAGACTTAAGTCTTTCTTCAGCTAACACTTTGGACATTATTTTCTTCCATTACTGAGTTTTTTTCCTTTTTTTGGCAGTGAACTATTTTATGAACCCATTAACTAAAATCACCACTCTCGGTACATGGAAAGTCCAAATGGCAAAGTCCAATTCTGCTTCAAGGGCTAGATTCCAGTAGAGATGGCAGGAAGCTGCAATGAACGAAGGGATAGAACTATTAATTGCTGCCCTGCACTCTTAGGGAGCTAATCACTTATCTTTCATTGAGGGAAAAAGCTGTAATACCTTACTATTTGGAATGTGAATATCTGAAATGTTCGGTATTAAATGATAACTTAACAAGTCTCAACAAACATTACAGTTATATTACAGTGCAAATATTGGCATTAATAATAATAAGTGGCAATATATCCTGTCAAAATAACAATATGATTTTGCCTTAAGTAAAAATCCAATAGAAGGTAGTTATGATAGTTATCTATAAAACTATAAATGTATTCAATAAAACTAAGTAATATGCCAAATGCACTTATCATATCTTTTGATAAGAAGTAGTCCACTAATAAGAAAATAGCAAATGAAAACAACCATTGATCTTGTAACTCCGCATGCTCCTGAATGTAGGTCAAGTACAGCTTTGTTTTTGGTGGATCTATCTCTTGGTAAAGATATGGGTATGGTCATAAATAATCAGGATCATTAATAAAACAATCTAGTTATGTAATAAGAGAAATTTGAAACAATAATATCTTGGGAGCATATCATGTGCAATTAAGTAGTGGAAAGTCTTATATCTCAACAAAATTTGAGGCTTACCATTAGTTTTTCAGTTAATAGTTTTTAATTATAATATTTGGAAATACGGAATAATATGTACTTAACTGGTTTAAATGCATCCTCGTTTATTCCTAAGAAAACAATATAGTAATTTTGATGGGACCCTATCCCAATCCTCCCATTTGGAAAATAGTGACAGTTTTGATCGGAGCCTATTTCGATCATCACACATGGAAAACAATAACTTTTTTTTTCGGAATCTATCCCCATCCTCCCGTTTGGAAAATAGTGACAATTTTGATTGAAGTCTATTTTGATCCTCGCATATGGGAAACCATGACATTTTTTTATGGAAGCCTATAATATTCCTTCCAAAATGGAAAATAGTAGCATAGTTACTTTCAGTCATTAATTCATATAAATCACTAATTTTCTTAAAAACCCAGTGTATGCCTAATTTTGAATAAGTCATTTGGTTTAGTAAAATTAGTTTAGTTTATATATTAGTGTTTGCCATAAAAATTGTAAATGCCACTATATTGAGATTTTTCAATAAAGGATTACAATCCAACGGTTCTCCATTTACAGAAGATGAGGAAAATGGATTTTCGCTTTGTTTAAAGCTGGGTTCTGATGTAGCTGTTGAGGATGATCATGCTCTCCGTTGACACTCTGCATAATTTCTCTAAGTCGGCTGGAAGAGAAAGACTCTGGACTCTTGAACATAAAGGGTAATTTGAGAAGAAGATGATCGGTCTTTTTTCTTTCATTCTCTCGCCTTTTGTAGGGGTTGTAGGGCAACGTCCCGCTTTATTCGTTCAATCGTTAGCCCCACTACTCAAGAAGTGCCGTCATATTCGTTAGGTGGTTGCTTCCACGACCGAAGTAATGCTGCTGCATTCGTTTGACAGTTAGTTTCATGATCCGAGGTGGCAACTCTTTTGTTCGGGTCGGGTGACCTTGTATTAAGCCCCTACCCGGAAGCTATAGGTAGTATTGCGAATCTTAGTTTTAAATTCGCGAACCTATTCCGTCGTATCTGAGTCGCGAATCTCGATCTTCAGGTTCGCGAATCTGCTATGTTGCAGATTTCCAACCCTAAATTCGCGGATCCAGAATATTATGCCAACAAAACCCCCTCCAAAGTTTTCAAAACTCTCACGAGATGTTTTGGAATACTTTAGATATAACATCCTGTATTAGAATCTCCATTTTTCATATTTATGAGAGTACAATTCTGTATTATAACTTTCTTCAATTAAGGGCAACATGACTCTGTCTCAATATCTCGAACTCCCATTTTGAAAGGATCATGACTCTGTATTAGTGCCGTGAATTTACTGCTTTCGAAGAAAAATGCGACTCTGTATTAGCACCACAATTCTCAATTCTTGAAGCATACGACTCTGTGTTAGGGCCGCGAGCACGACTCTGTATTAGGATCGCGAACTTTTGTCTTGGAAAGAATACAACTCTGTATTATGGTCGCGAACTTTCACTTTGGAGAAGTAGACGACTTTGCGTTAGGGTCGCAAACTTTCGTTCCGGAAAGAACACGACTCTGTATTAGGGTCGTGAACTTTCATCTTGGAAGGAACACGACTCTGTATTAGTGTCGGGAACTTCCCTTTTGGTTACGAAAAATTCGGAAGGCAGTTGCTTTATACGGCGTAGGAATTGAGGTGCTCTCTGAGCTGCATTAAATGAAAAGGTACTTACGAGATTCGGACCAGAGATCACGTCTATTTGATGATCTCGGCCGTCAAATTATCTGCTATATAATCTCGATTCCATGAGAGAGGATATTCTCATCTCAAGAAATTTGAAATCCAAGCTTTCCTTTAGAGTTCTTCAGACTTCTCGTCTTCAACCTCTTCTAGCTTCCGATTCTCTTCGTGAAGGATTTCCTGAATCTGCAAAAGATGCCGAAGAAAGATTCTCCCTCCGGTGCTGCTAGTGGTCGTCGAGACCCTCAAGCGACTTCCAATTCGATGGTGGTTCGGTAGGAACTCTTGATTGGAGGTAATAATAATAATAATAACTTTCGAAAAGCAATCCCTTTCTTAAAGATTTTTTTTTCTTGAATCTGAATTTTCTCTTTGCAGTTGATCATGCTTTGAATCCTTGGCCTAAGGATCATTACTTTGGACACTCGGGCGGCTATGATGGAAAGAAAGAGTTCAGATTTGGCCAAATTTTTCCGCCTTGCACAGCATCTAACAGCCAAGAGAGAGAGGATAAAATTCTTCATCCAACTCGTTCAATATTGCGAGAACTGATGACCAATGCATCTTTTGAAGGAGATGATCGGTCTTTACTACACAAACCACCTTTTTGTTCGGGGACCATGTTCCGGTGCCTGATAGCGGTTTGGAAGATGGACATTATAAATGGCTCCGTTAAGATGAAGGTCGTTATTTGTTTCTCCCCAACATGGAGAGATCCTACCCATTCTTATTCTTCCAATGGAGTGGCACAGATGATAAATAGGCTGCAGGACAGTATCTTATTGGGAGGATTTAACTCACAGGGTGCTTTCCCGGTACTACTGGGAAACATTTTTGTGGATTGCTCCCGGGGTTTCCTAGAGGCGAGACATCTATAGTCACACAAACTTTCTTACATCGATTTGTCAATGCGCATGTCCAAGACTTTCCTCCTCCTGAATGGGTTCACTGCTCTTCAAAACGAGAGTGGGCGATCTTAACTGACTTCTTCTTGAAAGTTTTCAGAGATCAGATTCGTTATGCGGAGCTATATCATTCTATCAAGGCTGTTCAACACGGTATTTCTGCTAGCAGATTCTATTTTTTTGCTTTACTGGAACCGTACAATCCTGATACTTGTACAATTTTTTGCCCTCACAGCGAATTGGGTTTTGCCCTGCACGAGATGTATGAAATTTCGGGACTGCCCATGGGAGACATCCCATATAAGGAGTACGTCCCTACTAGGGAAAAACTCCATCTGTTGAATACCCGAGACCCTTTGGTCTATAATACTTATTGGGAGTTACTCTGCCACTATCATATTTGCACCTACACGTCCGGCACCTGTAGTTTGAAGCCGAAGAAATGGCTGCAATATCTTCTGCCCAACTTTTCCAAAAGTAATCCTAATTTTACTCGCGTTCCTCCAGTTTCTGAAAAGAAGGTTGAGAGAAGAATCGCAAGTTTCAGGACAGACACTTACGTTGCCGAATCGGATGAGGACGTTTTCAAGGCCAAAACGTCCTTTGAAAGCTGTCACTACCAGGCCCTCCAACCTTTATCTGATCCTGCCTTTTTGGTGGGCTATTTGATGGTATGGTTGAAAAAGTGTGTTATTCCTTCGCAGAAAACATACCCATTAGGGCTGTATACCCAGCCGTCCTACTTGCATTTGGTAGGCGGCTCAGTCTATTGCTCGCAATGGTGTGCAGTATCCAAAGGGGGTTGAGGACATTGGCTGATTAATTCTGCAATGTGAAGAAAGAGAAGAGGAAGAAAGGAGATTCGATTGTTATACTCCTAACCTGTGTGTAGAACTCCCTTATATTTATTTGATGGCTTGGTTCGTTCTACATTACCCCACTTTGATGAGTCTTACTGATTTGCAGATAGACTTAAGTGTTCCCAAAGTGCAGTACTATGAGAGGTCGCAATGGAGAGGGGGCTATATGGCCGCGATCCGCAAGACCCTCCATCACTTTGCGAATTTTAAATTATTTAGATATTTTCCGTACTTCTCGAATGCTGGGTACAGGGAGGAGTTTGCGAAAACTGCTGGTGCTGACAATTTCATGGTTCTATCCCCAGGGTGCTTCTGGTGGTTGATAAACATCCGCCCAGAGCATCTGGTTCTCCGCTTAGAGAACCACTGCTATATAGAGTCTTACTACCCGAGCCGTTTTGTTTGACAGTTTGGGTATGATCAGTTTTATGTTCGTAATCCCAATAGGGAGATAAGTTTTGTTGGGAATGCTCTCTAAGGAGCTCGAGCTTGGTTCCACTTCATCGCAGGCGGAACCCAGGCTTTATTTGATCTCCCACTCAAGACCCCAAACTCAAGTATGAGTTTTGGCTTCTGCAAGTGGTTTGCGGATACTAATTCCGCTCCCCAGAACTTCAATGTAAACCTCACTTGTCTGAGAGACATCAGAGCTTGGTATATACAGAAGAAAAAGGTTGGCAATACGAAAGTGGCAGGGATGGAAGATTTCGAGGCAGAAAGTGCCTCTGATGAGTCGGAACCGGTGACTCAGTAAGGGGAGGAGGATAATAATGCATTGGCTTTACCAACTTAGCCTGCCTCCCTTGATGCTTCCCCTTTCCCTACTTCGAAGAAAATTTCTCCTCAACTTCAGTCTCCTCCTAAGAAGCCTTTGCATAAACGGAAGAGACTAAGGCGCCTTAATGACTTGCCTATCAATCCGCAGGGCGTTGATCCGCAGAACACCCCATCTGGAGCTGGCACCGCGGTGCTTAGTTCGGTTTCTGAGACCCTTGCTGAGGAACCTGACGAAGATAAAAATGATTCATCTTTAACTCTTCGCTCTCTTAAGAGGCGTCGGAGTCAAGAACCTGTTTTTCGCAGCGATCCTCCTCCCGCCACTCAAGAGGATTCCACAACTCTCACCTGTCAGGCTGCTATTGAAGTTGGTGCTTCCCCTGCTGTACAAGAGGGTTCTGCAGCCCCTGTTCATCAAACTATTGTAGATGACGAAGTACAAATCATTGGGGAAATCCGCACATCAGGTCCCCCAAAAGTAGCACCTCCTTCGGAAGATCAAGATGAATGGGGTGATGATGATGATGTCAGCAGTGGCCATCTTCACTCTTCCACCCCTCCCTCAGACCATGGTAACTACATCTATTTGAACGAAAACGTCTGGACCGAAGTATACGGGCCTGAAGTGTTTGGACCGGAGGTGTACGGACCTGGAGAATCTAGCATTCACGCTTCAAGTTCGCACCCTTTTTTTTAAGTATTCTGTTATCAACTATGACATTCAACTGTCAATTTTCTCTCTTTACTTTTTTGGCTCTAGTCCTGACTCCAGACCTAGAGCGCATGGGCGCGAGGGTAGCTCTGTCGGATGACATCATCGCATAAGCTGTCGCTGATGAAGTGACTGAAGTTACCACTTCTATTGTTAATATTATGGGAGTAATAATTTCCGAGACCACTATGTCCACGGTCTCGGCCGTAGCTGATCCGACCGATATTTTGGTTCGAGAAGTTGCAGCTGGTAGCTCTGCTGATGCCTCCAGAGGCCCCGTTCCTCTTGATGTTGGCATTGTTATCTCTGTGCAGCAGAGTACGGTTCAAACTGTCTCTGCCCCGACCAGTGTTGATTCCTCTCATGCGGAGGTTGAGGTTTTTGAGGTTGATTTATTGAAGGATACGGTGAAAACTTTCCTTCACTTCCTTGATCGCTGTGTTGACAAAATACTGAAGGGGGCTTCTTTTGCTTCTCTTACCAATGTTCTCAACATTTACTTGACTGGTATTGTCAGTATTGGTGGAGAAGAGAAAGCTACTCCCTTCAGGCTTATGATAACTCAGCTTCAAAAGCATACCGAATTCTTATCGAAAGCCAGAAGTGCTGACAAATGTAAGGCAGTCGAAGCCATTTTCCAGAGATTGAAAGAGGAACAACCTAGGTTCCAGAAGGAGACCCAGGAGAAGGCCAATGCTTGCAAAGCCTCCTTAGAAAAGAGTCAATCAGATCGTCAGTCTCTAGTTCTTCAAGTGGAGGTTGCTGCTTCAATTGTCAAGGATCATGACCAGGCTATTGTCAGGACCCAAGAGTCTATTGCCAAAGCTCAAGCTTTTTTGGCCAAGATCACCAAAGAATGCGATGAGTCAATGAGAAACCTTACCAACTTATTACGCTAGCAGGACAATACAATCAGAGATCTCTAGGTTATATAAGCTGAACTGGATATGCTGGAGGCTGCCGCGGCACAGAATGTCATCGCCAGTGACGAGGAACTGCATCGTCAAGCCACTGTCCAAGCTTATGAGGTCCTTCAGCAAGACATTGATGATGCCGAGGAGAAAATTAAAGCTCTCTTGACTCATTGAACTGTAAAAGCTTGTGTGTGTGTGTGTGTGTGTGTGTATATATATATATATATATATATATATATATATATATATATATTTTCTTTGATTATCTGTTACTCCATTTTTTGTGATAGCTCCCCTGACATTTATTGTGCATGGTATAACTTCTTACTTATGTAGAGAACTTGATTTTGTATTTCTAAGGTATGACTTTGCATTTGTCTTCGAAGATTTGCAACAAACCCGCCATCCTATATCTGAAATTTGCGAGTCTCCGTAAAACTCTGGTATCAGTGTATCCGTCATGTGACTTTCATGAGTCTTTATCAGATTTGTGACTTTACATCCGGGAGTTCGCAAATTAACAAAATTCATACTAAATTCACAATCTTGACTTCTGAGGATTGCAAGTCGCGATGTTGTGCCCGGAAGTTCACGGTATAACCCAAAACTCCTCAAAATTTGTAGAGACTCCTGCGAGTCTTGGGATGAAGCTATTGGACGTGGAATCCCAAGTGTTGTATGTCTTTATTAATGACGAGATCTTCGGGCCGCAAGATCTAAACGTCCAATGCAACAGTAATAAATTCTGTTGAGATCTGAATCGAAATCTTAACCGAAGATTTTGGCCTTATCTTTTCCAAACCGAAGATCATAATTACCAGACCATCTATATAAGACGCATGATTTCTTCAATGGAAGATCATTCTGACATGAGAAAATTTCTTCCCGCTTATCTTCTCTTCCTTCTTTTGTAGTTGATTTATTTGTGCAACCATATTTTCTTCTTCTCCAACCAAAGTGATAGATAGGAGTTGGCATGTTACAAGACCTCTAGACTGCATCAATCCAGCGGGGTGTTCCACCGAAAAGGTCCTTCTGACTGTAGTCATTTTCCTTACTTAAGATAAACTTCTTTTTCTGATTAATATCATCCTCTTTCTTCTTTTCTTCCGTTTTAATAGGGATTTGAATTGGCTACAGGAGATAACCGTAGTCATTCTCCTTAACAATGACCCAGACCCGATGGGCTCGTAATTACTTCCAATACCTCTAGGGTCTTGGAAGGTCTCATGTATTTTTCATGATAGAAAATATTTCGAGTCTGTGGCATTGTTTTTCTTCTTTCCTAGCATCCCACAAGGTTGGAGTACTAATGACCAGAGCCTTGAATTTGTGCAACCCCTCACGTTGTACGTTTGGGTGTGTGCACTTGGTATGCCCAGTTTTGAACTAATTAAGTCACTGGCATTATCACTGGGGGAACCAACCAGGAGGTCCCTGATTATGGTCAGAAAGAAGAAACAAGTCTGTACCCTTAAGTCATCCTTGAAGAGGGGGCTATAAGAGCAAATTGAAAATGGAGTCTACGGGAGCAAACTTTTTGATCTAAGCTATGCTGAAAGAGAAGGCTGTAGAAGTAAGTTTGTCATTCCAGAAGAAGAGCCTGCAGGAGCAGGCTACTGCCTTTTAAGCCGTCCTTGGAAGGGGATGCTACAGAAGCAAACTTTTTTTTCTTTTTTTTTTTCTTACATCAGTAATTTGTATTCATTCTTGTTGACTGTATAGTGCTAGAGAACTCTCTGTAATTTTGATCTAATAATGAATAAAGAAACTCTTTCTTTTTACATAACTAAGAATGACTGATGGATGATTTTGATATTGATTATCAGAAGTAACTGTTAACTTGATAATCTTAAAATCAATCAAAAATTTTCAAGCATCCAAAATTACTGTGAATGAAACAACTTTTTACTAACCAGATTGAAACTCGCACTGTCTAGTATAAAGAGTTTAATTTGTCAGAGTTATTTTTTAACTTGGCAAGTTTGAAAGAAAGAAATTTGATTTGCCAGAGGTATTTTTTAACTTGGCAAGTTTGAAAGAAGGAAATTTGATTCGTCAGAGGTATTTTTAACTTGGCAAATAAGGAAGAAGGAAATTTGATTCGCCGGAGGTATTTTTTAACTTGGCAAATTTGATAGAAGGAAATTTGATTCGCCAGAGGTATTTTTAACTTGGCAAATAAGGAAGAAGGAAATTTGATTCGCCAGAGGTATTTTTTAACTTGGCAAATTTGAAAGAAGGAAATTTGATTCGCTAGAGGTATTTTTTAACTTGGCAAATAAGGAAGAAGGAAATTTGATTCGCCAGAGATATCTTTTAACTTGGCAAATTTGAAAGAAGGAAATTTGATTCGCCAGAGGTATTTTTTAACTTGGCAAATAAGGAAGAAGGAAATTTGATTCGCCAGAGATATTTTTTAACTTGGCAAATAAGGAAGAAAAATGTGATTCGCGACTTAAAGATCTTTAGTCCGGAACCACGAATCTTTATTAATGAACTTCTGATTACAGACAAGCTTTTGTTCATCATTTGCATTGAACTACCCAGATCACATTACAACTAGCGTTCCGCAACTTTGCTAAGAATAATATTTCTTCAGAAATTTGTCTTTGATTGGCATGATCTTACCACCATTCGGTTTTGCCAACCGATATGTGCCATTGGAGTAGACCGTATCAATGACAAGAGGTCCCTCCCACTTCGGCTGGAACTTTCCTCTAGGATTTTGGCTAGTTATGATCGGTCTTCTGACTGACAGGACCAGATCACCTTTTTTGAAAATTCTTCATTTGGCCTTTTTGTTAAAAGTTCTGGAGATCCGCGCCTGGTATAGTTCAATACTCTGTTTAGCTTCCAAGAGCTTATCGTCCATGGCTTCTAATTCTTTGAGTTCTTGCTGATGTCTTTCTTCTTGTGTCATTCTAATTATTAACGCGACTCGTAACGATGGATTTTGAATTTCCAAAGGCAAGACTGCTTCTAACCCATATACCAAAGAAAGGGCGTGGCACTAGTGGGGGTTCGGATTGTGGTGCGATATGCCCACAGGCATTCTCTGAGCTTCTCATCCCAATCTCCTTGATTAGATGACACAAATGTTTTGAGAAATTTTACAATGGTCTTATTGAAAGCTTCTACTAGATTATTGGTTGCAGGGTAATATGGTGACGAAGCTACATCTTCGATCCTATACTTGTTGCAGAATCAAGAATATACTTGGCTCACGAACTGAGGCCCGTTGTCATGAATGATTCTTTTGGGCACTCCGAAGCGATAAAGCATATGGTGTTTGATGAATTTGATAACATCCGATGACTTTATTTCGATCAGGGAAACAACTTCAGTCCATTTCAAAAAGTAATCCATTATGGCTAAAATAAAACGGTGTCCTCTTATTGATGGCGGAGAAATTGGCCCAACAATATCCATACCCCCATTGCTCTAATGGCCATGACGTAGCCGTTGGGTGGAGATACTCCGGAGCTTGATGTATAAAGTCTGCATGTATTTGGCAGGCTCTACACTTCTTGGCATAGTTGACCGCTTGTGTCATCATCTTAGGCCAGTAATAACCCATCCTTCAGATTCTATCCCAGAGTTTTGGCCCTGGTTGATGTGCTCTGTAGATGCCAGCATGAGCTTCTTCAAGTACTTTTGTAGCTTCGCAGTTAGAGAGATAGCGAAGTAAAATTCCATCATAAGATTTCCTGTATAATATCTGGAGCTCCACATTGTAGTAGAACCGGACAACCCTTCTTTGAATTACTCTGGCTTCTTTTGGATCTTCGGGTAATATACCATAAAGGATATAATCTATATAAGGGAAGCGCCAATCCTTCGGTTCTAGACTTGACTCGAAAACATCAGTTTCGTCTTCCTGTGGTTCCCTCATTTCCTCTTTGAGTTCGTCCTTTGGACAAAATAATTCTCTGCTCCCTACTATAATTTACCTACTAGCATGCTTGGGCAAGGCTAATGTAGCAGCTAAGGAAGCTAGTGAATCTGCATTACTATTTCGGTGGCGTTTTACGTAGCTGATATAGAAACCATCGAAGCCATCGGCTATCTTGATCACCGCACGATAATACGGCAAAAGGTCTTCATGTTTGACCTCATACTTCCCTTTTACTTGATTTACAACAAGTTGAGAATCTCCATATGCCTCCAAATATTTGACCCCCAGTTGTTTAGCTATTTTTAAGCCGATTAGGAGGGCATTATACTCTGCGACATTGTTGGAGCACGGACTTGTTAATGAGTAAGCTCGAGGAATGATGTGGTTGTGAGGAGAGACGAAAACAACTCCTACCCCCGCTGTTATTTTTCCCTCGGATCCCATTCAGGAGGCACTATCGAAGAAAAGTTGTCATACACCTTTCGCGACTGTATTTGCCTATGGAGACTTTTGCGGGCCGTCTTCTTCTGGAATCGGGCTCCATTCTTTTAACTCTCCAGGGATTTGTTCGTATAACTTCGAGGATGCCGAGACTGGATGTTCGGCTAGGAAGTCTGCCATGGCTTGTCCCTTAACAAACTTTTGCGGGACAAAATGCATATCATATTGTAATAGCAAAATAGCCCAATTGGATAGTCTTGAATTCAATGATCCGGGTTTAGTCATTAGTATTCTCAGGGGGTTAACCCTTGATACAACGTGGATGGTTTGTCCAACTAAATAGTGTCGCATTTTCTGCACTGCAAACACTAAAACTAAACATTCCTTCTCTACTGGGTTATACCGGTGTTCTGCCTCGATCATCATCCTGCTGAGGTAATAAATAGCTTGATCATGACCTGACTCATTCTTCTGCGCTAACAAGGCTCCCAAGGAATGGTCCATAGCCCTTATGTATAGCAAGAAAGGTACTCCCGAGACTGGGGCTACGAGCACTGGTGGTTTTATGAGATATTATTTGACTTCTTCAAAAGCCTTCTAGCATGCGTCATCCCAAACAAATGACACTCATTTCCTCATTAACCTAGTGAAGAGCTGACATTTACCAGACAAATTTGATATAAACATGCAGATGTATGCCAGCCTACCTTGCAGTCCCCTTAACTCTTTGAGGTTACGGAGAGGTGACATATTTTGGATAGCCTTAACCTTATCTGGATCGAGATAAATTTCCTTGGAAGTTACGAAAAAGCTGAGGAACTTTCCACTAGAGACCCCCAAGAAAGGATTTGGTCGGATTCATCTTGAGCTAGTGTTTCCTCATGAGGTCGAATACCATCTTCAAATCCTTCAAGTGATCGCCTTTGTTTTTGCTTTTAATTGCTAGGTCATCTACATAATATTCCACTGTCTTCCGGAGATGCTCTTGGAATTGTACGTTCATGGCGCGTTGATATGTAGCACCCGCATTCTTCAGGCCAAAGGGCATGACTGTATAGCAGTATACCCCGAGTGATGTTCTGAAGGACGTATGCTTCTCATCATCAGGATACATCTTTATTTGATTATATCCTGAGAATCCATCATTGAACATCATACGCTCATACCCACAAGTATTATCTATCATAACATCTGTGATGGGTAACAGGAATTCATCTTTAGAGAAGGCCTCATTCAAATTCCTAAAGTCTATGCAAATTTGGATTTTTCAATTCTTCTTGATCACAGGAACTATATTTGCGACCCAATCAGGGTGCTGTTCCTCGCAAATAAAGCCTGACTCAATCAACTTCTTAATTTCAACTTCAATAGCCTCCATGATATCTGAGCAGAATCTTTTTTGCTGTTGTTTTACTGGCTTAGCATTTGGCCGGATGTTCAATTTATGAACCGCGACACTTGGGTCTAATCTTGGTATCTCCTCATAACTCCAAGCGAAAATATCAATGTATTTACGAATTAGGGATATCAATTCCTCTCTCTCCTCCGAGGATAGGTTCTCACTTATAAATATGGGTTTAGCATTCTTTTCATCCCCCATATTTATTTGGATTACTTTATCTTCAGTTGGAGGCTCGCGTTGTTCAAACTGGATCTCCCACTTCGCATTAAGATGCTTGGCCCAGGAGTCGTCTTTTATCGGCTAAGATTCCTCTAGGTCTTCGTCTTCTTAGATCGCGAAAGCCATGTTCACGGATACTTCACAAAAAATCATGACAATACTGACATCTGAATCCCAGCAGGATGATTCTGACGAATGATCGCACTGTTTTTCTTCGGTTCTCTCACCTGAGGAACCCTCGGGAGTGGTGACGTATCCTAACCCCCTGCCGATTTTCTGGTAATAATTTGGCATTTTTCCTTCTAGGATAAAGGGTTGAAGGAGTGTCCTTCTTCCTTTTCCGAAGTTCAACCCCCTGCCATTGGCCAGGTTATATCCTATTTTCTTTATTAATTTATGAGAATTTTCATCGTAATGGAAGAACTCGGGGTTTTCTTGTTCTTCCTCAGAATTTAAGCATTTCTTTTTGTTCTTGTGACTTGCTCTTCAAAATATCATGGTTTTCTGGGTTCCATCCTTAGGAGGAACCTCAAAAATGACCTTGTTAGCACTTTCAACGTCATCACTTACTTCGTGTAAGGATGATCGAATAAGTGTTTGAAAAGAAGTCAAAGAACATATCTTATTCAAACAATCGTTGAATGCATCAGTGCTAGTGCTTGAGGGCTCATAATCAACACCAGAAGAATAAGCAAGCTCTAAATTTTTATTTATTACCCATTCACCATCAGAGTGAACAGTGTTATTTACATCAAGGCCTTCAAGGCTTATCACAATGGGCTCACCATCCCAAATTACATCCTCGGATTCCGAATCTTCATGGAAGAACTCGGGGTTTTCTTGTTCTTCCTCAGAATTTAAGCATTTCTTTTTGTTCTTGAGACTTGCTCTTCCAAATATCATGGTTTTCTGGGTTCCATCCTTAGGAGGAACCTCAAAAATGACCTTGTTAGCACTTTTAACGTCATCACTTACTTCGTGTAAGGATGATCGAATAACTGTTTGAAAAGAAGTCAAAGAACATATCTTATTCAAACAATCGTTGAATGCATCAGTGCTAGTGCTTAAGGGCTCATAATCAACACCAGAAGAATAAGCAAACTCTAAATTTTCATTTATTACCCATTCACCATCAGAGTGAACGGTGTTATTTACATCAAGGCCTTCAAGGCTTATCACAATGGGCTCACCATCCCAAATTACATCCTCGGATTCCGAATCTTCATGGAAGAACTCAGGGTTTTCTTGTTCTTCCTCAGAATTTAAGCATTTCTTTTTGTTCTTGTGACTTGCTCTTCCAAATATCATGGTTTTCTGGGTTCCATCCTTAGGAGGAACCTCGAAAATGACCTTGTTAGCACTTTCAACGTCATCACTTACTTCGTGTAAGGATGATCGAATAAGTGTTTGAAAAGAAGTCAAAGAACATATCTTATTCAAACAATCATTGAATGCATCAGTGCTAGTGCTTGAGGGCTCATAATCAACACCAGAAGAATAAGCAAACTCTAAATTTTCATTTATTACCTATTCACCATCAGAGTGAACGGTGTTATTTACATCAAGGCCTTCAAGGCTTATCACAATGGGCTCACCATCCCAAATTACATCCTCGGATTCCGAATCTTCATGGAAGAACTCGGGGTTTTCTTGTTCTTCCTCAGAATTTAAGCATTTCTTTTTGTTCTTGTGACTTGCTCTTCCAAATATCATGGTTTTCTGGGTTCCATCCTTAGGAGGAACCTCAAAAATGACCTTGTTAGTACTTTCAACGTCATCACTTACTTCGTGTAAGGATGATCGAATAAGTGTTTGAAAAGAAGTTAAAGAACATATCTTATTCAAACAATCGTTGAATGCATCTGTGCTAGTGCTTGAGGGCTCATAATCAACACCAGAAGAATAAGCAAACTCTAAATTTTCATTTATTACCCATTCACCATCAGAGTGAACGGTGTTATTTACATCAAGGCCTTCAAGGCTTATCACAATGGGCTCACCATCCCAAATTACATCCTCAGATTCCGAATCTTCATGGAAGAACTCGGGGTTTTCTTGTTCTTCCTCAGAATTTAAGCATTTCTTTTTGTTCTTGTGACTTGCGCTTCCAAATATCATGGTTTTCTGGGTTCCATCCTTAGGAGGAACCTCAAAAATGACCTTGTTAGCACTTTCAACGTCATCACTTACTTCGTGTAAGGATGATCGAATAAGTGTTTGAAAAGAAGTCAAAGAACATATCTTATTCAAACAATCGTTGAATGTATCAGTGCTAGTGCTTGAGGGCTCATAATCAACACCAGAAGAATAAGCAAACTCTAAATTTTCATTTATTACCCATTCACCATCAGAGTGAACGATGTAATTTACATCAAGGCCTTCAAGGCTTATCACAATGGGCTCACCATCCCAAATTACATCCTCGGATTCCGAATCTTCGGATCTTGATTCTATGTCAGCTTCCTCACCACTATCAGAGTCGTCTGGAATAGGCTGATCTGAAACATCGAATGCATCTTGATACAACAACGCGTCAGTAAAGTAGTTTTCAACTCCTTTAAAGGGTTGCTTTTCCGCGACTAGCATTCTTACGTTCCCGTCTTTGTCCACGTACTTCATGCATTGATGTAACGTGGAGGGCACAATGAGATTGCTATGGATCCAAGGTCTCTCCAATAGCAGATTGTATGATGTGTCCGCGTCTATCACGTAGCACGTGACTTCCATTTTCAGGTCGCCGATTTGGCACTTAAGTTTTATCTTACCCAACAGTCTACTACCGTTAGCATTGAATCCGAAGATAGTAGAATTAGTCGCTGCTAATCTATTCATCGGAACTCCAAGGTATCGTAGCATCTTCTGCGGCATGATGCTCAAGGCCGAGCCTGGATCAACATGAATGCGATCAATCTCTGTAGACCCTATGTATCCCTTATAATACAAAGGGTGGTGATACTTATTGTTCCTGACTTGCATATCTTCTGGAGAGAAAGTGATGTAGGGGACATTCTTACCAGAGACCTAGTGACACATCGTGCAAAAAGATTCTTCCTTCTCAATCATCTCTGGTATCTGTGCCAAGAATACCTCCGAATCTTATAGAGCTTCTCTTAAAACTTCTCTAGTAGATTTAGAAAGCTTCAAGAGTTCGTACAAGGTTATCCTCACGGGAATGTTGGCTAACTGCGTTAAGATGTCGAACTGAAATGTCTTTTGTTAATCTTCCGCAGGCTCTCTTCCCTTCTTCTTCAGAACTTTATCAAACTTAAACTCTTTTTGTTTGGTCTTCTCTGGAGATGGTTGAGATTCTGCGGCCTGACCATAGTTCTTCAAATAATTTTTTCCCGAACGGGTCCCCGAGGGAGGGGGATCTGCGTCAGCCACCAGAGTCTCCAACTTCTTCTTTCGAATCTGTTAGAGTAGGAATGCCTCCGTCATCTTCGGAAATTACAGAGACGACATTAGAAGTAAAGATCTTCCCTTTTCACCTTCTTCCAGATAAGTTAGAAGTCCATTGCTCATTATCAAGGAGATCTGGATGCACCCACATTATCTCCCCCGTATTAGTTTCGAAGGGGGACAGACCTTTCTCCTGCTGTTGATGCGGATCAAAGTTCATGACCTGCATCATGCCTCTAGAAATGGATTGCACTCCGTCTTGAACTATTGACTATATCTAGTCGGGCGCTTTACCGAACTTGAGAGTCACCATGTTCGCGGTCACTTTTTTCTGGTGTTCTTGAAGCTTGATGACATTGGCATCCACTAAGGCTTGAATCTTATCTTTAAGGATGTAACAATTTTGGGTAGGGTGGTTAACAATCCTATGGATAGCACAGTAATTAGGATCATTAACTCTCCCTGCCTCTTCCGGACGTTTAGATCTAGCAACTTCAGCATCTTCTTACTCATGAGGAGCTTGAACATGGTCTTTGTATGCCCGTCCTTGAAAGAATATTGTTTTTGAGGCATACGTGTCTGAGGAGGGAGATTCGGGGAAGACTTTACGGGTTTCGGAGTATCAGCCACCATTGTCTCTTTCCCCTTATATCCTCGGGATCGGGACCTATGGTTGTTATTGTTATTTCGTTTCTGTTTCTCCTCGCCTCCTTCTTCTTCGAGCTTTTGTGTGATCTCCTCAGCCTCCTCAGCTTGTAGGGCAAGATCCTTCCAAGTCGAGGACTTTACTGCTCCCATCCTGGCTAGAACCTTAGTTGACAAATTATGTCGGCAGGTTTCTACCAAGGTCTTTGCTGGCATCCCATGCGGGTACCTGAGAGAATCATTCCAGAACCTTTTGATGAAGTCCCGGGCCGACTCCCCTTTCTTCTACTTAGTAGCTAAAAGCGCCGGCATTGATACCTCCATATCGTCTTCACAGAATCTAGTCAAAAAGGCTTTTTCCATGTCGTTCCATGAATTTATGGTTCCCGGCTCTAGTCTCTGGAACTATTCAAATGCTAGTCCTGTTAAGATACTAACAAATACCCGCGTAATGATGGGGTGGTTTCCGGCTAAATGCCCGATTTGCGACTTAAAATAGTAAATGTATTAATTCGGTGATCCTTTACCATCAAAAGATTTGAGTTTCAAAGGCTTGTAGTTTTTCGGGAATGGCATGTTCTCCCATTCTACAGGATATGGCCTTACAACGCCCAGCTACTGCAAATCACTTTTATGCATGAAGGCATTCAATTGATTTTGGAAGCTTTCTACCTAGACAACGTTCGCATTCCCTTCCTGATGCACGGAGTGGTCATCATCATCCTCATGATCTTCTGCTTCTTTTTCATTGTTGCGAGGACCATGACCTTCTTCTTCCGCCCTCTTTCCCTTGTCAGTTTTCGGGTCACGAGGTGGCGTCTGCAAAGATGTATCCATCAACCTAGTCTTCTCTAGTTCCAGTAGAACATGTAGCATGTCTTTAAGTTCGCTGATAGCGTTCTCCTATTGTTGGATATGTTTGTCTTATTCATCCATCCTCCACATGAACATTTCTGGGGTACTGTTTTAAGCCATGTATGCAGAGACGGAGTCTTCCAGGAGCGAATCAGACATTTGCGACTCGGCCATAACAGACTTGATCGTGTCTTCTTCATCGGAGGAGAATCTCATCATTTGTTTATAGTTTATGGGGATTGCCATCCCACTTTTGAGTCGAGTGTTTTGGAAAACTCCTCGCTCTTCGTTGAGTATGTCCTTCGGACCCAAAGAGAGCTCCGAGTCGGAAGCACCTCCTTCGAAGATTTTCTTCATCTTCTTTTTCTTCTTCCTTTCCCCGATACTTATCATATTGGATGATACTTCGGGGTATTCGGGCTTGGAAAACTCAAGCCTGTTTCGTCGTCTCCTCTTCGCCGGTTGGGACGAGGATGTTGATGGAGCCGATAATCGATGGAACACTGACGGTCTAGTATGGACTAAACAATGACAGTGAGATAGTACTGCATTGATCAGTCGTTCGCAATGACAATGAGATACGTGGGATTCTTCTCTTTTTCTTTTTAGAAGTTCCCTAAGATCTCTTGCATTGGAATTCTTTGTGACGGTGTCACTTGTGAAAGATAGCCTTGGGACCGGCATCCCTCTTTCGTCGATGGCTCTTGGAGCAGGTCTCACTCTTGCTGGAACAGTGAGTGAGATAGTCTTAGCCTTAAAGATAGGCGCACGTCTTCCGCGAACTTGAGGTTCACGGGCTTCGCAGGCTTCTTCAATTGTGTGATCATGCTTCCCCCTGGAACACGAGGAACGTGGATGTATGCTCCGCGTTTGTACTCATAGATAACTTTGGTGGATTTACTCCGTTTTCTGTAGGAAACGCGAGTAAATCCTTCCGTGTTTCAATCTTCTGCAATCTCGCATTTTGGTCTCCATACTTGTACAGTAAGCCTTTGCGATGATGAGTGGGCGGTTTCCTTTTGCTGCGTGGTCCTGCGAAGGGCACGAGCTTTATTTCTTCTTAGGTTCCTTCTCATCGTACGAGTGAGAGGAACCTCCTTCTCTGCGTCATAAACTTGTGGAGCAGGTAGTGGTCATTTACCCCTGTTGAAGTGGGAACCTTGATCCACTTTCTTGTAAGATCAGGAGTCTTAACCGAAACTGGTTTAGAGCCCAATGTTGGTGAAGAAGAGAATTTCGGACCAGTTTGGTCCACCAACTCTCTCGGCTGAGTTATTGTCATTGAGCCTCCTTGGAGATTGAACCCTTGGAGACTTTACGGCATCCCCGTAGGGAAGTATGGCTCTTGGAGCCTAAAGAAATGAATTCTTCATACCTTTTTTGGTCAACCTGAATGGTGAGCGAGTTGACCAGGCTGTCAACTGGAATGTTGTCGGATTGAGCTACTACCAGATCACCAGAGGTGATGGCAGTCCCCAGTGGAGTCGTCAATCTTCTGTTCGCTATAAAAATTGTAAATGTCACTCTATTGAAAATTTTCAATAAAGGATTACAATCCAACGGTTTTCCATTTACAGAAGATGAGAAAAATAAATTTCCTCTTTATTTAAAGCTGGATTCTGATGTAGCTGTGGAGGATGATCCTACTCTCCATTGACACTCCGTATAATTTCTCTCAGTCGGCTGGAAAAGAAATGCTCTGGACTCTTGATCACAAGGGGGTAATTCGAGAAGAAGATGATCGATCCTTTCTCTTTCGTTCTCCTGCCTTTTATAGGGGTTCTAGGGCAATGTCCCGCTCTATTCGTTCGACCATTACCCCCACTACTCGAGAAGTGCCGTCATATTCGTTAGGTGGCTGCTTCCATGACTGAAGTAATGCCGCTGCATTCGTTTGACAGTTAGCTCTACGATTCGAGGTGGCAACTCCTTTGTTCGGGTCAGGTGACCTTGTATTATGCCCCTACCCAGAAGCTATAGGTAGTATCGCGAATCTTAGTTTTAGATTCGCGAACCTGTTCTGTCGTAGCTAGGTCGCAAGCCTCGATCTTCAGGTTCGCGGATCTGCTGAGTTACGGATTTCCAACCCTAAATTCGCGGATCCAGAATTTGTCGCCGACAATTAGTTATCACAAATAAATTTCAGTATTTGGTAACAGTAATAGTAACTTTAAATATGGGTATTTATAGATTTGTCCCTTAAATCTTTATAAATTATAATTTAGTCCCCAAATCTTCATATTTAGGATTTAGTCTCCCAAATCATCTAAGTTACTACAATTTAGTTTTCCTCCCTAATTTCTGTTAGTCCAGTTTATTTTTTGACTTGATTTTTTCATTTTACTCTTCACTAATTCCTTCTTCCCTCTTCCTCCTCTCTTCTCCTTTTCTTCATTCTCTCTCCTCTTTTCTCCTTCCCTCTTCCTCCTCTCTTCTCCTTCTCTCTTCCATCTCTCTTCTCCTTTTCTTCATTGGGTTCATTGGGTTCCCCCCTTCTTTTACTTCTCTTCTATCTCTCTATTCTTTCCCCTTTTTCTTTATAGGGGTATTTAAGTCATTTTATTATTTAAAAAAGTAAAAATTAAATTTTGCTATTTATTTGGACGGAAAAACTAACAGAGAGACTAAATTGTAGTAACTTGATTTGGGGGACTAAATCCTAAATATGAAGATTTGGGGGACTAAATCATAATTTATAAAGATTTAAGGGACAAACCTGTAAATACTCCCTTTAAATAATAGTATAACAATACATTGGTTAATGATCTATTACCAGTCACATATTATAAAAATTTGATATACAGTTAATATCTTATCATATCACATTTCAGTGTTCATTATGTTTTAAATCATGTAATAATAGTTTAGTTATTGATTATAGTGGTTTAATACTTTCATTATGTTGTTTATATTAATTTCAATCACTCTTTCACATTCAAATAATATGTAACAATTCTATCATATTATAGTGAGTGGGGTCACTGTCAACAAGGTATGGCTGATATTGACAATGACCTTCAAAGATTGTTGTCCTCGTATGGACAGAGAATCATTGTCACAACAACTGTCAACAGTGCTCGGGTATTTGTTATCCCATACCATGGCTGTCGAAGCCCCTTTTGAAGGGATTGTCAACAATGCTCTGCCCAAACATCATAGTAATCTCTTCCCATTTCTGAAAAATTCCTTCGATAATGATGTAATTTTGAGCCCTATACTTTGAGTTAAAATTATAGAACATCATTAAGCATGATATCAACCTTTAAAACAATTAAAAATCTCATTTTTGCATTGATCTATCAAAATATATTCTTTATCAATTTCTTTTTGTCAAAAATCTCATCTTTAAAATAAATGCATGTTATAATGATAGATCATATAGAAAAATAGGTTATAGAACTTAAAGGCATAATTTTTATTATAATTATAGTGGATCAAAGTCCCTTATCAATAAAATAATATAAACTTGGTTCATAAATCATGCAATATATCATTTTTCTTATGTATGATACAAAAAATACATTTCTCTAATACTCTGGTCTTTATTTTAATAATAAAATTAGAGAAAATAAGAATATAAATAAATAATAGAATTTTTTTGAGTGAGTTAGACTAGCCTTGGGCTTGATCTAAGATAGATTTAGGTTTTTGGCTTGAGAGCATGTCGAAATCTGTAAGGGTGCTCCAAACTCTTTTGCAGAACTCCCTTCTCTTTCATCCTCTACTTCTCTTCATTTTCCCACAATTTTCCCAATTAGTTGTTGCCTTTGGGAAGTGGAGGATTGCGGTAACGGGGTTGTCTTTTTGTAGGGGATTAAGAGTTCTAGATTGATTCAATTATCTTTTAGTTGGAATTATAATAGGGATTCTAATTTGATTCACTACTTGATTAAAGATAGAAACCTAATATGTATCAGAATCAAACTTAATTATAACTTACTAATTAGATAAAATTTGAATTATATTGTACGTTTATCTATTTTACTAACTCAACTAGACCTTTAGTCTAGTTGATTTTTGGATTTAGCTTGGGTCTTCTAAGATCAAGGGTTCAAAACATATTACAATTTATTTAATTAAATAATTTCTAATCTCTTCTTATTTTATCCTTTTATTTTAAAAATTCTTTTTTAAAAAACACAAAATTTAGTTTAGTAAATCTGAAAAATTATGTAACAAAAAGGGTGTACATTCTATCCCTCTTGAGTAAAAAATTCATTCCCAAAATTTCTTAAGACTCAAGTGATATGAAAGAGAATTATATCTATACTCAATAGGTGCAGAAATCATTCCTAAATGTCCTCCTCTTGCATCCCGCTTGGATCGTTTCATTTCCAAGAAACTAACGCAAGTAAAATTACCTTGTTTACTTTGCAGTCAACTATAACTACTAGTTACTCTGGATAGGAAAGATCTCGTTCGATCTCAAGTCCCAATTTTTCCACGATCTAAGGTTCATCATGTACATATCGCTTTATTTGCGAAATGTGGAAAACATTGAGAATTTCCTTCAAACTAGGTGGTAATGCTAAATGATAGGAAATCTTGCCTATACACTTGAAGATCTTGAACGGTCCGATAAACTTTGGGCTTAACTTACAAGTCCTCGAGTAGATGGAATCTTCATGAAAATTGATTTTCCTACTCGAAATTCAAGAAACTATCATCGGATGTCTGCCCATTTCTTTTGTTAGTCTTGAATTGCTTTCAAATGTTATCATATTATGTTAGCCTTCTCCATTGTCTGTGTAATCATCTCTAGTCCGAGTAGTTTTGATTTTTTTTTTTTTTTTTTTCATTGCCATCCCAATAAACCAGGGATCTACATTTTTCCCATATGGAACCTCGAATAGTGCTATCTTGATACTTTCTTGGTAACTATTATTATAGGTGAATTCTACTAGATGTAGGTAATCCTCCCATGATCATCTGAAGTCAAGCATAAAAGCCCTATGTCTCTAGGTGATATGCTATACTGAACTCTAATTTCAATCCCAAGTTATCCTGAAACTTCTTCCAAAACTAATATTTACGTTGGGTATCTTGGTCTGATACAGTATTAACCAAGAAATCTTGTAATCTCACCACCTTATGCATATACTTCTTAGCTAAAGTTTCGGTAGATTGTCTCACATGAATAGTATGAAATTTGCTATTTTAGTAAGACAGTCCATATACCCAGATGGCATTGTTTCCTTTGAGACAATGTGGCAATACAGTCATAAAATCTATAGTAACTCTCTCTCATTTCCACTTGGGTATGTCTAAATGTTGAAGAAGTCCTAATGTTCTTTGAAATTCTGTCTTAACCTATTGGTAAACCAAATTCTTAGATACAAACTTGACAATTTTCCGCTTCATCACTTGCCACCAAAATTATTGTTTCAAGCCGCGATACATCTTTGTTTCTCCAAGATGAATGGAATAGGATGAACCATGGACCTCTGAAAGCTCTTCCATTCGAATCTCCCCTTTGGGCACACGAAGGCTATTACCAAATCGAATAGATTCGTTTGCTTGAATATTCAAGTATGTCCTTTGTCCACTGTCTACTTGTCTTCTGAACTTTTGCAACTTAGGATTACTTTCTGGGCTTGTTTATTCTTCTCTATTAATAGACGATGAAGTTGTAATGCCATCATCTGTGTCTCAATGCCAGGCAAGATAATTTCCAACTTTAGTTAGTTGATCTCCTCAAGTAGTTCCTTCTACTAAGTTAGAAACATTACTATAAGCTCCTGCTCAAAGTATTAGAAACTTACATTGATCTTACCAGGATGATACTATAAATAGATGTCATAGTTCACCATCAATTCAAGTCATCCTCTCTGTCTCATGTTGAGTTTTTTCTGCGTAAAGGCATACTTTAGTCTCTTATGGTCTATATAGATTCCACTTTACTATCTAGTAAATAATGTCTTCAAATATTTAAGGCGAAAATTTCTGTTACAAGTTCCAAATCATGAGTGGAATAGTTCTTCTCATGCAGTCTCAATTACCGAGAAACATAAACTATCACTCGACCATTTTGCATCAACATAGAGCCTAGTCCTTTGTCAAGCGCATCACTGTACACAAGTATTCCTTTAGACCCTCTGTTATGGCTAATCATTGCAGTTGTAGCAAGCCTCTATTTCAACTCTTTGAAAGCTAAAACACATTTTGTTGTCCAATCATACTTCTTTCCTTTCTTTAGAAGTTTACTTAAGAGGCCTTGCAAACTTCGAAAATTCTTGTATGAACTTCTGATAATAACTAGCTAATCTGAGAAAACTCTTCATTTGCAAAACATTTAATGAGATGGGCCAATCCTTCATAGCTGTGATCTTATTAGGATCCACTGAGATTCCATCTTCGTTAACAATGTGCCCCGAAAATGAAATGCTTTTATGCAACATTCAAACTTGTGGAGCTTTCCATATAGTTTCTCCTTACTTAGTATTTCCAAAACTATCATTAAGTGTTTAGCATGATCCTCCTCATTTTTGGAATGCACCAATATATCATCAATGAACACGACAACAAACTTATCTAAATATGAAGCAAAAACCCAATTCATTAGGTTCATAAAAATAGCAGGTACATTCATCACTCCAAATGATATATCTAAAAATTCGAAATGTTCATACCAAGTTAAGAAAGCCATCTTAAGAATGTCCAAGATTTCAATGGATTGGCTTAGAACTCCCTCTTGCAAACTACTACCTAATACAATCTACATTTCTTACTAGAAGTGATACCCCTATTTCTTGTGCTTATTATCCATTCAACGTTTAGGTTCTCGTAGGGTATGTCATATCGTGTCATATATGCAGAAGAAGTAAAGTAATGCGATGAGCCATACTTCTGAGTAAATAGGATAAAGTAAATATTAATTAGATAATTATAATGAAAGTAAACATATATACATAACAAAATCATATATATATATATATATATATATATATATATACATACATACCTGAGTTTAACCTAAAATGGTCTAAACCAATTTCATGTCTATTGACTATGATAATATCTATGTCCACTCAAAGCTCTTGAACTGACTCAAACAACCTCGGTTTTGATACCATCTGTAATGCCCCTCTATCCGAAATGTGAAAAGTTGTAACATTCAGTGTCGAGCCTCAATAAATAATACAATCGCATTATAACATAAATATGGGTAGTAATAACAATAATCAACAATATATCTAATCAAGGTAATAATATAACTTTGCCTCAAAGAAGAATCCAATAGAATGTAATAATGATAGTTATCACAAAATAATAGAAGTATCTCAATAGAATCAAGTGATGTGCAATTAATAAGAAAATAGTAAACTAAAAAGTCCATCAATCTTATAGCTTCCGTTGCTTCTGAAAGTACGTCAAGTTCTGCTCGGTTTCTCATAGATATATCTCTTAGTAAAGATCTATATCTCATTATGCATAACCAGTATTGACAATAAAGTGATCCAGCACATATAACAAAAAAGGTGAAACAATAATATCTCAATAACATAAAAAAAATCACGTACAATTAAAACAGTGGAAAGGCTCATATATTAACAAATTATGTGCTTATCATTAATCTCTTAGTTAACATTTTTTAAATACAGTAATTAGAAATATGAAATAATATAAACTTGGATCGACTAAAAGCACCCCCTCTACTAACAAAAAATGGTACAGTAATTTTGATTGAACCCTATCCTGATCCTTTCGTATAGAAAATAGTGGTAGTTTGACGGAGTCTATCCCAAACCTCCCATATGGAAAATAGTAGCAGTTTTGATCAGAGTCTATCCGGACCCTCCCAAAAAAGAAAATAGCGGTACAATTACATTAAACTATTAAGTCATATAAATCCCCACTTTTGCAAACCCAATGTATGTCCAAATCTGTATCAGTCATTCAGTTCAATGAATTAAATTTACTATATGGATTAGTGATCGCATTAATGTTCAGTTTTTTAGTAATAGTAATCTTAAAGAACATAATAACAGTTGTTAATGATCTATCACAAATCATATAGTGAAATAATTCAATATTCAGTCAATGTCTTATCATATCACGTTTCAGTGTTCATTGCATTTCAAATCATGTAATAATAGTCAATTATATATAGTGATTTAATACTTTCATCATGTCATATATATTAATTTCAATTACTCTTTCACATTAAAATAATTTATAGTGTTTCTATCATATTACAATGAGTGGGGTCACTTTAACAGGGAATGACCGCTATCGTTAATGGCCCTTAGAAACTGTTATCCAAATTAGGATAGGGAGCTGCTATCTCAACTGCTAGGGTATGTGCTTTACAAGAGTAGGGCTGTCGAAGGGACTGCCAATAGCACCCTTTTATATGTTGTCCCTGAGTATGACGATCGAAGCTACTTTCAAAGAGAACTATCGAAGCCACATTTAAAGGGACTGTTGATAGTGCTCTACCTGAATAGTGTAATAGAGCATTCTCTACTCTTTTTTGAAGATTTCCTTTGATAAAGATGTAATCTTGAGCCGTACACTTTGATTTAAAATCATAGAACATCATTAGGAACATGACATTGACCTTTAAAATTATTAAAAATCCCATCTTTGCATTGATCTTTTGTCAAAAATCTCATCTTTAAAATAAACTCATGTTATAATGATTGACTCATGTTATAATGATTGATCATATTGAAACATAAGTTATAGGACTTAAAGACATAGTCTTTATCGAAAATATTGTGGATCAAAGTCCCTTATCAATTAAAAATATGAACTTGTTTCATAAATCATTATGTAATATATCAATTTCTCATGTATGATACAACAAACACGTTTCTCTAATATGATGAAATTAACTTTAATAATAAAATTAGAGAAAATACGAATATAAACATATAATAGCATGTTATTGAGTGAGTTGGACTCACCGCGGCCTTGATTAAAGATAGATAGGTTTTTTGGCTTGAAAATATGTTGAAACCTACAAGCGTGCTCCAAAACTCTTTAGTTGAACTCCCTTTGCTTTCTTCCTCTATTTCTCTTCTTTTTCTTATATTTTTCCCTATTAACTATTGTGCTTAGGTAGGAGAGAGTTGTGGTCACGGGGCTGTCTTTTTTATAAGGGATTAAGAGTCCTAATTTTATTCAATTATCTTTTAGTTGGAAGATCAAATAAGCATTCTTATTAGATTCACTATCCTAATTAAAGATAGAATCCTAATAGGTATAGAAATCAACATATCTTATTAATTAGATAAGAATTGAATTCTATTTTAATCAAGCTAATCTATTTTACTAACTCAACTAAAGATTTAGCCTAGTTGGTTTGGATTTAGGTGGGATCCTCTAAGATTAAGGTTTTCAAACATATTACAGCTTATTTTTTAAAGATTATATCTTATTTCTTCTTATTTTTTTCTTTTTTTTATTTTAAAATTCTTTTTATTTCAAAACTCAAATTTTATTTTAGTAAATCCAAAGAATTATATAACAAAGTGGGTATTACACAACCGACACCAGATGAAGAAGCCTACTTTTCATTTTGGTGACTCTATTGAGTAATCCAACGATTGCCTCCATGATGGAGAGTACAAATGGCTTCGTCAAAGCAGTGATTGACACTTCTTCTTACCATACCCGGACGAAGCTTTCTTACCATACGTGGGATGAAGCATTTTCTTTATCTTATCTCCAAAGGGTCTCGGTCTTTCAGCACATTGATTGGAAGATCACCAAAGGACAAGATGGTGTTCTATTGTCAAGTGGTGCTCAACATGCATAGCGGGACGACCCGGGGAGATAGGCTACAAAACTACTGGCAGGGAGTGAAAAAAGACTTCTCAACTGACAAGACACCTTGTTTCATACACACTTTCGTTAACTGCTTCAGGGAGGCTGGTGACCAACATCCAGCACAAAACATTATTGCTTTGGGGTGGGTGCACTCAAACAAATAGATGCAGTGGAGCTGAACGATAAGCTTTATGCTCAAAACATTTCTAATTCATTAAGAAACATTGATATGTAATGAACCATTAGGAACATTGAAATCCCGCATAGTTACAACCATCCGTTAAAGAAAAAGAATGTTAAAGAGTTATACAACTCAAAAACTTACATATTTTCACACATATTGAAGAGCTATGATTTGCTCTTCACAAGATGCACAAAGTCTCAGCTCTTTCTATGAGAAAAGTGTTTTACGAGGAATATATTCCCGTGAACAAGGTGTTGATTCTATTGAGGACTTGGAACATCCATGTATATAGTACCTATTGGGAGGTCATGTATCAATATCACATCTGCACTTAGAGTCCGGAATGTGGGGATAGGGCATCCATTAAAAGGCATGGGCTGACTACCTCTTCCACAATTTGAATGATAATAAGATTAATCGCACTCAGATATAACTTATCATCGCTAAAGTTCGAAACTCACACTAAACCTCTTGGATTATTACTAATATTAGCCAACAGTTAGATAATATTACAACCTTTCAGACAAAACTGCACTTATTTTATTTAAGTTTTATTTTACCGTCATCTCCCTCTCACAAGTTTCACTTGCCTTCCCATTCTCCTCTCTCTCTCTCTCTCTCTCTCTCTCTCACTCCGCTGCCTCTCTGCCTCTCTCTCTCTCACACACACACACTCACTCCCTCACTCCCTCTCTCCATGCTACTTTTTGATACATTTAAATACCATTACTACTTGTAAAATATAGCTTAATTACTGCATGAACCTGCTTAACTAGAATCAAATAGATTCACAACTTCAACAGCTTAAAATCTCCAAACCTTCCCCATCGATTAACCTTTTTATTTTATTATCTGCAAATACTTAGCAAAATAATTCATACAATCCCAAGAATAATATTGAAGAATTGCAAAATGGGGAAACAGTGAAGAAAGACAAGTAGAAACAAAGATCTGTAACCAATTTAAGGCAAGACCAAAAGCAAATCAAACGAAATTTCTCTAACCAAAGATCAAAAATCAATTTGCGCATCATTTCAGTCTCAAAGTAGCAACTTCTACATCAATCATTAACAAAACACAAGATCCAAACCCATTCTTTAGGCGGCGGGCTCCAATCCATCCCCAAGGGGAGCGGCGAGGTCCCGTCGTGGCGATGCTTGGGCAGGCTACCTCTCATTATCTCCAATTTCTTCTCGACTCGGAGAGATCGACGCTCCGATTTCTTCTGAAAGCATCCCCATAGCGCCGCTGCTGTCCGCTGAAGCCTCCTGAGCGCCGCTGTCCACTGCGGTCGAACCCAACCTCCGCTCGAACCGTAAGAGCCGCTGCCGTCTGCTTCTGATCATTTCAGTCTCAAGGTTTTTCTCAAATCTTTGCCGTTTTTTTCCAGACGCCCGCTAAAATTTGTTAGCTTTTTCGAGACTTAGTGCAAGTTTTGAATTCGAAGGACGACACCTTCCCTACTATCGAAAGTAGGAGTATGATTAACCATTATAATAATTCCCTCGTTCAGAGACAGCCTACAAGCAGAAATTAAAGAAATGAATCATGTGACCATCAGAGGCCAAGCCATAGGTAGTCAGTAGCTGGAACTGTTAGCCAGGAGCTGTCTTGTCTCTGGTGAATCAAGGCTTTGGGGGTACTGATTTGCTAATGATAGATTTCACAACCACTATATAGCACAAATAATGAAACTATACATGTTTTACATCAGATACCATGAATGTTAAACTGAAATACAACTTGGACATAAACAATCAATTATAAAAATATATAAGGTCTGCTGGATGGCTGTACAAATAGATGCAGCACTTGAACCAATGGGTTATGGTATGTTGTATATTTCCATAAATCGCCTGTTGGTCCAAAAAACATGTTGTGATAGTTAATATGCTACATATGCTCAAACTCATGAGGACCAGTAGTTAATATCATGATATAAAGATTTTGATAATTGATCATGAAATTATATATAGATCTACATGATGATAACTCACACATTGAACGATATGATGTGATCACACATGATATTGGACCCTTGATACATGATTACTTGCTTGTACGTCACATGAATGTAGATGGTGCATCATTCTGAACAAAATATAGGTATGACATACATGATTACTTATGTAATAACCTTTGATCTTTTTTGCCATAAGTAATTAAATAAATAAATATGACTATTAATTTTCTTTAACCTCTCAGACCTTTCATATTTTATGATTTCCAAAACACTTTTATCTTCACCATAAATTCAACCATTTTAAACCTGCAAATTAAATTCATCTTTTTAATTCTAAATATAAATCCTCATATTCTCAAACTCTTCATATTTTATAACTCCTAAATCCACCACTATTAAAACCAATCTCTCTCTCAATTTAATCCCTACAATCATTCTCTAAAATTCTCCTCTTTCCCTCTCACCTAACTGAAACATCTTATCGGACACTGCCAAAGCGCCACACCCTTAACGAAGCCATCACCCCCTCACCGAAGCTATTACAACCACGCCGAATTCGACGGGGGAATCTCCACCTTTTTCCTTCTCTTAGATATTTGTAAATTGAGGTTGATTAGCCTATCTTTTTTAACTCCTATTGGATTTATCTTATTAGATCCTACGATTAGCTCATCTACTATCCATCAATCCTAATAACTTAAAAACAATATTTACCATCTTATAGACCCAATAAGATGGATTCAAACCCGTTTATTGATTTCAGACTCGTTAATATTATTTAACCTTAAAATCAATTCTGAGTGCTTATGAATATTAGAAAAATTCCTAAAACCTAACTCTAAATTAATGTTAAACAATTTTTAAAAACTATGTTATAATTATATGTGTAGAATGCTTTGCATGATTGCTAATTGACAGATAAGAGAGCTTCACGATTCAAGATAAGTTATTTTTTGTTCACTAAACATGATAATTTGAAATCTGTTTATTTTGTTGGCTTTGTTTCATCATGATCATCAAGTTGGTATATTTATTTGCCCCACTATCAAGAAGTTATGCTTATTTAAAATTAATGATTGTGATCCATGTCTACGATTGCTTCGATGTTGATCTATCTTCACTAAAGCGATTTGATCCAATTCAACTCCATCTTGAAAATTCCTTATTAATCTCCAAATCTTTATGTTTAGATCTTAAAGAATATTTGCAGATCTCAAAATCTTATAAGCCTTGTTTATCTATAAAATGAATCTAAATCCAAATATGATCCATCTAATATGAATCATTCAATCGATTTTCTATTCAACGATCCAAATTCAGCTGTAACTATGTCCAGGGGGCTCCTGAAGGACCCACATTTTGGACAAGTTATGATAGGCTACCCAGAAGGTCTAGACAGTCCACTATGGGTTGTCCAGAGGATTTGGGCCCCAAGCTCAGTTTTTCGGCTCTTTAAAGCCCCCACTCCTCCACATTTTGGATAAAACCTCTCAAACTCTAGTTATCCAAAGATTCTATATTTTCATAGTCTTCTTGCATATCTAGGAGCTTGAGCGATGTCAGAAAGGCATGAAATCGACGATTAGATGTTATTTTTGGTGTCTTAGGAGTCTATTCTTTGCAATCATGAGTTTGTACGACCTCAAATTTCTTCTTGTAATGCATCTCTATCTATAGAAGCTTTTCAATCTCATATTTTTAATTACTTTTTTATCATTTAGTTTGGATTTTAATCAAAATTAATGATAAAAACTCAGTTTACCTTTTCTCCATAAAACAAGCATTTGTTTTGTGAATCTCCTCAAATGACTTTCCAACTTCATTAAATTAACTTTAAAATAATTATCCTCTTTTTCACCTATTTTTGGATTAATGCTCCTGCCTCCCATGGAATAACCTCTCTATGGAAGAATTTGAGATAAATTGGCTAGTAGATGAACCGATTATCAATAGGGGCGAAACAGGATTTTAACACGCTCAACACACTGTAATAGATAAAAGCAATAAGAAGAATAGGGGTACTACAAAGAGCATGACAAATTCTACTACTCTATCCTTAGTTGACATCGCCATAACATGATCAAACTCTGTAAAAAGCAGCAAAGAATCAAACATTAGCAATTATGTTCAAAAAAACAAAACAAAATTTCAAGACACTTATTTTTGCCCTCGGCATTGCTAATGTTAGCGGCAACGGGAGAAGTCTCCTCAATGAGATAGTCAATGTTTCGCCAATAGGTGAGCAACACTTATAACTTCCTGGCCTATTTCAAATGGAATGGGTCCAAGGCTAGCAAATCACCCAAACTTTTGTGATTGTCACATAGTATATGGGTTATCGAGCCCGGTTCCAGGAACTTAGACTTAAATGTATTTCTCCTTCAAAATTTTTCATTTAGAGAACTTGATAAAAAGTTTACTATTTGGATTACCAAGAAAGAATACCCAAGAACTGTGATCCTTGGACAACTTCACATCATAGATGAAGTTAAAAATTTGGCGGTGGCAAGGATCGAAAAGAAGGTGCAATGGACATATGCCCACTGAATTAGGGGTTAGTTGGAATAGAATGATTTAATAGAATTAGGGATAGAAGGAAGGGATGGATGATAAGCCTCAGACCTAAGAGAAGAGCGTGAAAATAAAAAACTATATACCTAGAGGAGAGGAAAGGATAGATGACCCAGGAAGGAAGAATTATTTGACTATCGACTGGCCAGGAAACTTGATTTCAAAGGATGTCGATGTAGACCTCCATGATCGATGGCTCCCTCGTGCCTATCAATGAGCTAACGTGACCAATATAGATACATTATGGGCCATCCTGCTACCAGCAAATAGGACGTGTGCCTTCCCATTGAATTAAGCAACTTGGATGTCATCAGCAGGGGATCCTCAAGGATGGGATGAGATGAGGACTCAATTATGATTGAGGAAGTGTCTAGGATAAGTAACTTGTTGCAAGATAAGTATTCTACTATCTAAGACTCAACTAAAGACAAGGTCTAAAAATCTGATTCAAGGAAGAGGATTGTCCCAATGATGAGACTAGGGATGAGAGAGAGGAACTAACATACTGAAAATTAGTTGTGGAAGGAAACCAGGACGAGCTAGACATAAAGTACATCGCAAAAAAGCTAGCACTCTAACTAAGTCACCTCAAATGATGCAGGGAAAGACGAGGAACCTGAAGGATTTATAACTCAAAAAATTAGAGAGCAAGAGATCTCAAAGAAGGCAAGCAGTAATAGAAGTTTTTATAGTGCAAGAGGGTGGTATTTGTAACGGCCCACTATCTGGCATATGGATAATTAAGTCATTTGAGGATGTATGATAACATGACTAGGCTTAACTTACAATACAGTCGATCATAGTGGAAAGTAAATACAACAATTCTCAAATAAAAACAACTAAATTTATTCAAATAGGTTAATTTTATTCAAATAAAATCCACAAAGTATCATCAAAACTAGGAATTAGTCATGCTCAAAATAGCCAAATACATTTTTAAACATATATTACATTTTAATAAAATCTTAAAGATAATCTAAAACTAAAACAGGACAATCCAGTTATTAATTTACTCCTACAATTCCGTCTATTATTTAAATTAAAATAAATCATGCTCGACTCTAGTAGTTCCACCTCTAAGTCTTGATATGCACACCCAAAATTGTCAATAATGCAACCAATAATATTAAAATAATATGAATCAAGTAATAATATTAGGAAGTCACTTAAATAAGGTAAATAATAAATAATAATATCAACCATTCCTTAATGTCACAGTTTTGTATTTTATCGATTTTTCTTATGGTATCTGAAACTTCAAGGATGTATGTAATTAATATTCTGAATATATCCCTATGAACTCCCAGAAAAATATTAACAGTAATATGATTATATCATAAACTCTAGAAAAATGATATTGGTGGTTTTGGCCGGAAACTATCAAGAGCCACCCATATCGGATACTGTTGCAAGTTGGTCATAGCCTATCTAGAACTCCCATATAGGATACAGTGGTAATCAATTACATTCAATTTATCAGTCTAAAAAAACCCTTGATTTCCCTCAAAATCGGATATATTCATTCATTCAATCTACCTTTTCGATCATTCAATTCATTTGTTGTTAAAGGCGATGGTAGTCAATATCAATTTCTATAATTAGCACAATAGCAATCTCTTTAAACCCACACCTTGCACCTTATTTCACTTTAGTTTAACAATTTCACATTTCATCAAGTTCAATAAAATATCTTAATTATTAAATTTTGTCTGGTAATCCTTGCAATAATCACATTCAAATAAGCACTAAATCATAATTTCTAGTCATTTATAGATATCCAATGCTTTACTCAAGGTTTCATTAATTTGGAATCCACAAAATATAATATTAGAAATCATTTAGTCATAAAGGACAATCAACAGGAGTTTACTAACGATAGGTCAAGCCTACCACTGACAGCAATCAGACAAAGCACCCCCTTGTCTATGGCCGTCGATGGGTCATCGATGGCCATTCACCCATTGATGGGTGCCATCAATGGATCCTCCAAGGAAAAATCATGAAGGGCTTTTCTTTCATGCCACTCATCCAATTTTCAATCCATTCATCATATATTTATGCAACTAATAATTTCATAAACATTTGCCAGAACTTAAATATAAAATCCATGCATACTTAAATCCTACATATTAAATCAAAAGGTTAAAACGAATTCTAATCTCAATAAATGCAAATAACTTTCGAAAGTTGTTTCAAACAATCAAAAATTATCAACATATAATTTAGCGTAATTTATAGTGAGTTATAGAACTCATCTCGTATTCATGGATCCATGCGGCACCAAGAAAAAGATCTATGATAGATGGATCATCAAAAGTAGGATCATGATGGAAAAATTGTAGAATATGGTTTTTCTTCTTCTCTCTTTTTTTTTTTTTTTCTCTTGTTATTTTCTGCACTAGGAAAGAAAACGGACACAGCTTGAGTTTCCTTTTAACAGAGGATTATAGGGATTTAATTTGATTTACCGTAGTCAAAAGAAAAGTTCTATTAGTTAAAAGAACCAAAAAAGTCTGAAGATGAAGGGTCTTGAAAACTTCGGAGAGAAGCTTAGAGTTCAAATCTCTCAGAAAATGTTAAAAATATTTTACCTGGTCGGGATTTTATAACAGATGATTTGACGGACGAGATTTCCATATAGACATGATCTGTGGCCCAAATCTCGTGAGTATCTTCTCATTTAATGAGACTCAGAAAACGTTCAATCTCTACGCCTAAAAAATGATAACTTTTTGGATTTATCCGTAAAGAACAAATTCCACGATTCTAATACAGAGTCATGCTCCCTTTAAAAAAGTAAAATCCATGATTCTAATACAAAGTCGTGCTCTCTTCAAAAAAGGAATTTCGCGATTTTAATAAATAATTGTGCTCTTCTCAAAAGCGCGAAATCCGCAGCTCTAATACAGAGTGATACTTTCCTCAAAAGCGCGAAATCCGCAGCTCTAATACAGAGTCTTATCCATTTGGAAAGCATAGAAGTCCGAGATTCTAACATAGAGTCCGGCTTCTTCTCAAAATATGAAATCAACGAAGATGATGTTCTTACCAAATTAACCAAAGTATTTCAAAACACCTCTAAAATCATAGAGTTTTGAAAACTTTGGAGGTAGTTTTGTTGGCGAAATTTTCTGCTAACGAGATCATCTGCCATGAAGAGAGATCCATAAATGAAAGAAAAATTACTTTAGCGAGTCATGCTCTATTTTCTATAGAAACTAATAGCGTGAATCACTTTTCCTATGTTTGCAAACCTAATAATAGAGATGGACCCCATAAAATCTCGTCATCTTGTCCAAGAGCAGAAAAAAATCATTACAATCTAGTTGATCCGTGAATCTAAAGTTTGAGATTCACATTCCAGCTACAATCAAATAGATCTGCAAATCTAAAATTTGAGATCACATTCCAACCACAATTAAATAGAGCCACGAATCTAAAGTTCGAGATCCGCATCCGGTCATAATCAAAGGAGCCGCGAATCTGAAGTTTGAGATTCGCATTCTACATTTAGTTACGATCTAGAGGATTGAAGATACTGATTATAAATTCTGAAAATTTAATACAAATTCACTAGATCAAAAAGCAGAAAATTAATACTCAGATCTTGGAGGCCAACAGTCGGACTGTTATATCAGCTCAAGAGTCTCCAAATCTCTCTAAAAAGCCCGAACCAAGAAAGAAAAACGAATCCTGAAGACTAGGAGATCAATAAGATATAGAAAGTTCTCTTTCACCTGAGTGTTGTTACTGTTGAGAGTTCAAAACCCTTACCAACTAGAAAGAAATTTCATACAGAGTGTCAACGGAGAGCAAGATCGTCCTCCACAGCTACTATAGAACCCAGTTTTAAACAAAGAGGAAATTCAACTTTTCTCATCTTCTGTAAATGGGAAACCATTTGAAATTGTAATATTTTATTGAGAAAATTCAATAAAGAATCATTTACAATTTTTATAGCGAACAGATGTGTCCTTACATGGTAGATCACAACCGCTTAACTCACAAAATATATTTTTAGCTATTCTTTTAATGCAGGTAACCATTTTGTTCCATATTATATCAAGATCATTATGATCTCTCCAATCTGCTTCTTATACTACTCTATCTATAAAAACTTTTTAATTACCTTTTGATCGTCACCACTTAATTTTAGGATCTAATCATACTTAATCTTTCTAAGTATTTTTTTAATCCAGATATCTATAACTAAGAGTCTATATTGGGTAACTACACCCTTACCAGCTATTACTTTATAATCGATGCAACTATCTCTATCTACCCTCCTAATTAAAAAGAAATCTATTTGACTTGTACTCGATCCACTTTTAAAAATAATCAAATAAGAAATTTTCTTTTTAAACCAAACATTTATTAAAATCAAATTATAAGACAAAGCAAAATATAGAATTGAGTTACCTACTTCATTTCTTTTTCCAAAACCAAATCCTTTATGTACACTATCAAATCCATTACGACTAGTTTCTACATGCCCATTGAGGTCATCACCAATAAATAGTTTTTCTCTAACGGGTATTTCATGCATTATCTTATCTAAATCTTTCTAAAATTGATATTTACTAGATTCATCAAGTCGTATTTGTGGTGTATAGATACTAATGACATTAAGAATCTCTCAATCTCAACTAAATTTAACTAATAAAATTCTATCATCCTTCCTCCTAACCTCCACTACATCTCCAAGTAATTATTTATTTATGTTCACACCTACTCTATTACGATTTCTATCTCTATTCATATACCAAAGTTTATGACTTCAAGCCTCTATGACTTTGGCTTTTTCACCTACCCACCTGTACATACAAAATATTAACTCTATTTCTAATCATTGCATCAAACTAACTCTACTAATCTACCTATAAGGGTATCTATGTTCCACAATGCCAACCAAATTTTATATTCATGAGCTAATTTCTTTACCCTCACACACTCATTAAGGTATAGAAACCCTCTTATATTTGATACCCCATCTGGCACTGACATGGCGCGTCGCTTTTGAACGACGACTTAGTAACCCTCAAATATTTTTCACTATACTTGGGCTTCAATATAGCACATTGCTCTGTAAGGAATGCCTCTATAAAATTCATGTTTTGGTTCATGTCATAATATGTGATAATATTTCATATTAACTGTCACCGGCCTACCACAACCTTCCTTTATCTTGGTTTGAGACAGATAATGAAAAGATAAAATTTTAAGCACAACACTAGCGGAGTTCTCTTCGACAAAACCCTAATATTTATTAAATCAAAAATGCCTCCTAAATTACATCCAAACCCTAATTAATAAGGATACAACCAATATATAGGTCTCGAAATAGCAAAGCCTATTCTGAGTACAATTGAATGGCTATAAAATTATAACGAAGCTCCTGTAAAACTTTTCGCACTTGCAGGCCCCACCTTGCTGCAAAATGGCAGCTATTGCCTCCAATTGAGGGCAAAAAAGTGAAAAATTGGATTCAACTTTCTTTTATATGAAGCTTTGTTCTTGTTAATCTCTTTTGGTAAACTGTATTTGACTTTGGTTCTCTGTAGTTTCATGTTCTTGTAGATTTATTCATTTTTTTAGCTCTTCTTGGAATTGATTTTCTAATCCGTCTCTGAATTTATGTCATCTCCCTGTAGGAATAGGTCTATTCTGAAAAACAAACTAAAAACATCCGAGTAGTATTATTTATATATAAAAATAGACAATATGAGGGTTATAAATATACAATGTATGATACTCATCATTACCCCACACCTATCATTTGTTAGTCATCAAGCAAAACCTAAACCTAAAAAGAAAAAGAAAAGTCCTCTTATTTCGCAGTAATCGTAGTGCACTTAGCACGTGTAACAAGTCATTAAACCCCTAAGTTATCCTAATGGATGAGTTGTGTCTCATGAGAGTTTTCAGTGATGTTACTCACAAATATTGTTAAGAAGATAGAATAAGGAGTAAAGAAAAGAAAATCAAGAACAACTAAAAATTAAGAAAAATAAAAATTTATACAAAATAAAGAAAAAAAAACTTTTTGGTTTTTTCTACAATTAGTCTCACTAATATACAAACTCAAAAATGCATTTAGATTATCAATTTTCAAGTCAAGTATCATATCAATTACACTTATCATTTTAAGTAAAAATTCAAATCCTATCTTTTAATACCCACTAATAAATAATTTATTGGCTCCTATACATCTATGTACACTTGAAATAGTTTACTTCGGTTTTGGACTCTAACTCTAACTCATGATTCATCTTTTCTCTCTAAATAACTTTTTTTCTTATTTTTTACTTTTTTAGTTTTTTTTTTGTTGTGAATATTTTACATTTCATGTGAATATTCACGCCTACTTAAACACAAATACCCGATTACACATATCATACTCTATCTCTTAATAACACCGTTCGTGTAAATATTCACGTTTACTTAGGTACAAATACCCAATTACTTAGTAATTCTAAAGAAATTTATTTTTTTTATTTATAATGGATCATTGTCTTAAGTACCAGACTCACATCTTTATTATTTTTTTTCTTTTTTTTTCTTTTTTTTTTATTTAAAGAGAAAAGACTACTCAATTGTTATTATTTTTGTCCATAACATAATAATAAACTATTGTGAAGTGAAAAATAGATATATTCTTATCTTAAAATTACTATTAGCGGTATTTATTTTTTTTATTTTAATTTTCTTCATAAAATCTAAAGTGTATTATCCAATCTACTCTCCTATTAAATTTTAAATGTAAATTTATTTTTTTTATTTATAATTAGATTGATTTATTGTAGAAAATAAATTTTTTTACTTTCTGTTTTTCCTTTTATTCTTTTCTTTTTTATTCCCTAAAAACTACTCAAAGTGTAAAATAAGAAAACACAAAAATCTAAAAATAAAATAAAAATCATTAAAAAAAACTCAAAATCATAGAACAACACAAAAATCTCCTAAACTGCTCCCCCACACCTAAACTCGTGTACGCTGTCATACATGAACCAGGAGTGGTAAAATAAAAATAAAAACTATTTAACAAATAATATATAACTTATTAGAGTTATGAAAAATCGCAATCTCAATATTGTCACCCTATTAATGCATGGAAAGCGGTTACGACCTCTCGGTGGCTTTCCACTTTCATAATATGTGTGTTTTAAACGTAAAGTTGGTGTATTATTATGTCTCGTCATCCTCCAATAAGTCATGAGATTACATGTAAGTTTCTTATACCGTCATCGGCTTTTTTTCCTCATGTAAGCATAAATAATTCGGTTAAAGAATTCTTTATTATAACCTGCCAATCATTATTAGTAATAAGCACAAATGTAGATATATCATGCGGTGTAAAGTGCAACATGATCAAGTAAACCAACTATGAAGTGTGATGGTCCTTCTAACACATGAAGTAATGCGAGCTCATGCAAATAAATCTGCAAAGATTTGCTCATAAATGAATGGCACACTTACACAAGTGCCATCATTCGTAGAGTTAGTATATATCAATTCGTCTAATAACATGAGCTCATCTTCAAAAATTTACTCAAATGAGGGTTCATCATCAGCGCAAGTGGTAGAGTAAGAGTGCAAACTGTGAACTATATTTACCTCAATGAGAGAGCTCGTTGTGTGCTCATCTTTATTGAATATGTTCAATGCTACAGACATATTCCCAAATGATATCTTTATGAGGCCATTCCTGCAATTAATTGATGCATTTAAAGTTGCAAGGAATGATCTGTCTAAGATAATAAAAATTTAATTCCGTAGATTGAAAATCGGCTCAGTTTCTAAGATGATGAAGTTTACAGGAAAGATAAACTCGCCTACCTTAATGAGCATATTTTCAACCATACCAATTGATTTCTTGATCAAACGATCAACTAGTTATAATGTAACCTTAGTAGGTTGAAGCTTTCCTAAACTCAATTGTTGATAAACAGTGTAAAGAAGCAAGTTTACATTTGTCCCTAGATTAAGTAATATTCTGTCAAATGTAATGTTACCAATGGTGCATGTGATTGTGGGATAACCTAAATCTTTGTATTTGGCAGGCAAGGAGTTAAGAGGATTTGCAATATATTTTGCACCAAGAAAAACTTTCTCATGAATGTTTCTTGCTCATTTCTTAGTACACAAATCATTGAGAAACTTGGCATAAGTGGAAATCTATTGTATAATATCAAGGAATGGAATATTAACCTTCATATTTTCCATCTTTCAAGAATCTTCTCCACTCGCGATGAAGACTTCCTAAACCGATTGGGATATGGTACTTTCGATTTATGAGCAAGTTCTTCCAAATGAGTATGTGATGACAATGGAGGTGATAGGGATGGATGTGGAGAATGATAGAAGCGATAATGTAGCCTATAGAATAGTAGGAGTGAGATCAGGGGGCATGGTTACATTATTGTCCACCTGCTTGCTAGATCTAAGCATATGAATGTCATTGCATTAGTGAACATGGGATATAATATATTGAGATGAGTTGGAGTTGGGGTTAATTATTGGTTAGCTCGGAAAGGTACCTGGCCTTTGCTAACTCAGCTGTGTGGCTAACTGTCCAACCTGCTACTCTATATTCTTAATCTACTGAGAACTTGCAAGAAATTGTTGGTTGGTCTATTGTATAAAGTCAGTAGACACTTTCATTAAATTTTGTGTTTGCATGTCTAAATTGGACGTTGTCTTGAAAAGGTTCATTATATTCCTTTCAAGTGTCGCTAGCGATCTAAATTGCATGTCTAAATTGGTTGGTCCATTATATTCCTTTCAAGGTTCTTTATATGTGTGTGTGTATGTGTTTGTGTGTGTATATATATATGTGTGTGTGTGTGTGTATGTGTGTGTGTACGCACACACACACACACACACACACACACACAAATATATATATATATATATATATATATATATATATATATATATATATATATATATATATATATATATATATATATATATATATATATATATATATATATATATATACATACATATATATGTTCGCAGCAGAAGTTTACTTTCCTTCCATTGAAATCAACTTAATTTGCGACAAAAGTGAACAAGAAAAGAACAAACGAGAGGATTTATAATCTATCGCTCTCTTTTACAATAAATTGTGGGATCTATGTGGCGATAGGATCCAACTAGTAGTTCTTTTTAACGATCTAACGATGATGGTCTTCTTGCTCTTGATGAAGAAGATGCCGGCCGATTTTTAATGATCTTCTCTGGTCTTGATTCATTGAAAACTCTCACGCGTAACTTGAACTTCACAAAAACTTCCAAGAGATCCCCCAAGGCTTCCTCAAGAGGGTATTTATAGCCTTAGGTCAATATGAGAGTTTCTATCTAAATAGAATTTGTATTCATCAAGGATTCCAATCAAATATCTTAGTTTTGATTTAAATCTCTTGATTTAGAGTTCTGATTGGACTTAATTTGGGTATTTGGATAAGCCCAAATCTCAATCTCAAACAATTTATGATTCTGGTTATCTGCTCATGCGGAGCTAATCACATCAAAACGCAGAGCTAAGAAACCATAACGCGAAGCTATTGATTAGCTCCACATTTTTCTCATACGCGGGGCTAAAATAGCCAGGTGCGGAGCTACAGAGTTAGCTCCGCGTTCTGTTGTGAAAAACTCCATTTTACTTGGAAATTTTCACTGCCAACAGAACTCCCTCCATAGTTTTCAAAATAGCTTAGAATTTAGCAAATTTTGAAATACTTTGGATTTTCAAGCTGAAACGCGGAGTTAGAATACTAAGTTATCTTCGCGTTTGGTTTATTTACGCGGAGCTACTAGCTTCGCGTTTCAGTTAGTAACTGCTCAGTAATTGCTCCGAACCTCGCCCCGAATACGAAGGGGCGGGTTTTTTTCATTTAAATAGATTTTCTTCTTCTTCCTCCTCACTTCATTCCAAGAGATTTCAAAAACTCCAAACGACCAGAGCTCAGGCGATCAAAGTTTCTTGCGACCCGACCGGATTTTTGCCCATTCTCTTTGATTTTATCAAAATTTCTTCAAGATTCATGGCACCCAAGAAGATCACAACATCGTGCGCCACCTCTCCATCGGTGGCCGGCGCTAGCAGCGGCGGCAGCGGGCACAACGGCGAACCAGTTCATGCCGCACCTATTGGAGGTAAAAATCTCAACTTTTGGACTCTTTAGAACGATTTTAGAGTGATTTGGCTCATTTTTAACAGGTCAATCACTCCTTTACCGGCGAGATCACCGTTTTCCGACGTACGGCTTGGAGAAGAAGAAAGGCCTCTGGCCTTCTTCTACACAAAGCTATCGCATTATCCTCGCGTTGGAAATGGGGGCTATTGTGACTAGCTGTCGCGTTTCAATGCGAGGTTATGAATTTTAGCTTCGCGTTTATAAATGCGAGGCTATCTCCATAATTTCGCGCGGACTAATTTTTAACTTCGCACGGAGCTATTTTTAGCTTCGCGTTTCTAAACTTAGAAGATTTTTCCAGATATCTCAATTCTTTTTCTAACTCTTATTCTTCTTTTGCAGTAGAGTATTCGGTGGATACTCTCCCCATAGGCACTACTTCGGATTCGCTGGGGGTGCGGATCTAATGGCCTAATTTCGTTTTACCACCGTCCTTGCTGCATACAAGCCGGGCCTGAGGGAGCGCAGGGAGAAGCTGATTAGGTATCATTCTGCTACTGCACGGGAGATTATAAGTGATGCTGCCTTCGAGGCCACCAACCGAGAAGTGTTGGAGAAGCCTGTATTTCTCTTTGGAGATGCAATGGGGCATTCAGACTAGATCCTCTTTGAAGAGGAGTACATGTGGCTCTACCAGCCTGGCGACCTGCTGATGTTCCTACCCAGCATGGAGCGCAGCTATCCCCTGATCTATCTTCAAAGGCTAGCTATGTACTGTGAATTAGAGTGAGGGCTGAGCCAGGAGTACGACTGCGTCCCTACGGGCAAGTTGGGCGCACATGGGGCTTACCAAGATGGCCCCACAAGATGCATCACTGGGTTGCTGTCGGGAAGAATCACCAAGGAGCACTCAGTAGGAGAGGTCCCAATTCGCGCACGAACTTTTCTAAGTGAGTTCATGATGCAAGGAGGCTAATACCAAGCCATCGACTTTAGGATGCCTGGCTGGGTTTATTCTTCTGGCAATATGTGGTGGCCCGCCTCGTCCAGTACATGATAGACTCCCATGAACCAGTTCTGAAGGAGATTTATTTATACAAAACCATCAGAAATGTTCAATTTGGGATTCTTCAGAACTCCTACCATTTCTTCAGTCTCCTGGAGATGTACAACCCCGAAACCGACACCTTCTTTATACCAATGGGTGAGCTGGGATTTGCTCTTCATGAGATGTTTGAAGTGCCTGGGTTGTCAAGGGCGAAGTCCCTTATGAAGAGTACATTCCTACCGCCAAAGAGCTAAATATGCTGAAGGCGAGGGATGAGCGCATCTATGCCACTTACTGGGAGATGATATGTCATTACCGCATCTGCGCCGACATGGCAGGTGTGCGTAATCAGGGTATCGGTCACAAGAAGTGGGCCGATTACCTTTTAGCAAACTTGAACTCCAAATAAAGTTCAGCAACAGTTCACGGCTATGCTCCTGTCGACGTCAAGGAGATTGATCGCCGTATTGCCAAGACTCGTGTCATATTCTATAATGCTGAATCCAATGAATGTGGATTCAATCCTGGCACCGTCTTCAAGAGTTTCCACTACCAAGCTCAGTTTTCAGTATCCAATAGAAGTCTTATTGCTGGGTTCCTGATACTGTGGTTAAAAAGATGCGTCGTGCCGTCATTGCCAAAAGAGGCGATTGCAATGAACATGGTATACGCAGCGGTTCTACTTGCATACGGCCGACCTTTTGGACTCCTTCCTGCCATGGTGTGCAACCTACAGAGAGGACTAAGAGCGCTCTGTAATGGTTTTATTCCCGCCGACAAGGGGAAAGGGAAAGAAAAAGGAAAGTCAAAGGAAACTGCCAAGGCGAAGACTCCAAATCCGAGAGTGGAGATGCCTTATACCTACTTTATGGTGTGGATTGTCATGCACTACCCCTCATTGATGAGTGCGACTGAACATCTCTCCGGTGACAAGCCCTTCCTTGTGGAGTTTTACGAGCGCTCCTCATGAAAAAGCCATTATATGTCTCAAATCTGGAAGATACTCCGCCAACACCAGAATTAAGAAATCTTCTGGTGCTTCCCCAACTTCCCCGTTGGAGAATACGGATCGAAATTCAAGCATATTTCGGGAAGAAACAACTTCACCATCTTATCCTTTAGGCATTCTGGTGGCTCCTCAATATCCGACCTGGACAGTTGGTGTATCATCAAGACACCATGTGTTATATCGAACCATACACCCCGAGCCGCTTCGCTCGTCAGTTTGGGTACTCTCAACTCTATGTGGGTAACCCAGACAAGAAGCTGGCCTATGAGGGAAATTTGTATGAGGGGGCCCGCGGCTGGTTCCACTTTGTAGCTGGTGGAACCGGGGCTGAATTTGTCCTGCCTCAGAAGTCACCGGAACTGAGCATGACGCTGAACTTCTGCACGTGGTACAGTATCGCCAACGCTGACGTGCCCAACTTCTCCATCAACCGGAGTTGTTGCAAAGAAATAGAAGCATTTTACTCTACCTGCAAGGGTGCTAAAAGAGTAAGAGTAAAAGAAATGGACGAATTCCTTGGTGCGGCTGCTGATCCATCAGATGTTGGCGACTCTGATGATGATGACGATGATGGTGATGATGACGACGCTGATGTTGGAGGTGCTCCCCAAACCGTAGTTGTCGGCAAAAAATTCTGGAAAAGCAAAGCAGATCCACGAATTCAGATATAGAAGCCTGCAACTTATCGAACCGCGAATCTAAGGAAATGAGGTCCACGAATCTAAGAAACTGAGGTCCGTGAATCTAAGAAAATGAGGTCCGCGAATCTAAGAAACTGAAGTCCGCGATCCAGACGACGGAACAGGTTCGTGAATCTAAAACTGAGATTCGCGACACTACCCATAGCTTTCAGGTGGGGGTTTAATACAAAGTTACCCGACCCGACCTGAACAGAGGGCTGCCACCTCAGATCATGGGAATAACTGCCAAACGAATGCAGCAACGTTACTTCGATCATGGGAGCAACCACCTGATGAATATGGCGGCACTTCTCGAGTAATGGGAGCTAACGGTCGAGCAAAATATAGTGAGATGTTACTCCAAGCCCCTATAAAAGGCGGGAGAGCAAAAGAGATACACACACAGACAAAGAAGGAGACACAGACAGAGACGGATGTCCTCTCCCAAAAATTACCCCTTGTGATTAAGAGAAAAGAGCCCTTTTTTCTTTTATTTAGTCAACTGAGAGAGATTGTACTGAGTGTCAATGGAGAGCAGGATCGTCCTCCATAGCTACCTAGCAACCCAGCCTTAAATAAAGGGGAAGAGCTATCTTCCTCATCTTCTGTAAATGAAAAACAGTTTGATTGTAACCCTTGTATTGAAAAGACTTCGATATAAAGAGCGTGCAACTTTCATGGCGAACAGAAGATTGGCGACTCCGCTGGGAACTACCATCACCTCCGGTGAGTTGGTGGTGGCTCAATCCGACAATATTCTAGTTGGTAGTATGGTCGACTAGCTCACCATTTCCATCGACCAGCAAAGATATGAAGAATTTCTTTCTTCAGGCTCCAAGAGCCCTACTTCCTTAAGGGGATACTATAAAATCTCCAAGGGGTCAATTCCCAAGGAGATGGCAATAGCCCAGTTGAGGGAATCAACAGACCAAGATAGTCCGAAATCCCCTTCCTTGACAACGGGCTCTCTGCCAATTCCGACAAAGACTCTTGATCTCTCAAGCAAAGTGGACCGAAGTCCCTGCTTCAACAAGGGGAAGCGACCACCATCCGCTTTGCAAAGCTATCATGCAGAGAAAGAGGTTCCTCTCACTCGTACAATGAGGAGAAACCTAAGGAGAAGCAAAACTCGTACCCTTCACAGGGACGCGTAACAAAAGGAAACTGCCAACTCATCGTGGCAGAAACCTACGATCCAAATATGGAAGTCTAAGGGCGTGGTTGATCAAAATGCAGAGGGATTCACTCATGTTTCCTACAGGAAGTGGAGTGAACCCGTCAAAGTTGTTCATAATCAACGCGGAGCATACATTCGCGTCCCAAGAGAAAAGTCTGAAGAAGCTCGCGAACCTCGAATTCGCAGCTCGAATTCGCAGAAGGTGCATGCCTATTCGCGAGTATCTCTCACAAATGAGCCTATCACAAAGGACTCCGGTGCAAGAGATCTTAGGGAACTTCTAAACAGAAGAAAAGAAAAATCCCATGTATCTCAATGCCACTGTGAACAACTGATCAATGCAGTACTGTCTCACTATCATTGCTCGACTCATGCCCGATCCTCGGTGTTTTGTCGATTGTCGTCTCCATCAACATCGTCATCCCAATCGGCAAAAAGGAGACGACGCGGGCTCGAGTTTTCTGAGTCGGAATATTCCGTGATGACCTCCAACATGATTAGTGTTGGAGAAAAGAAGAAGAAAAGGAAGGCGAAGAAAGTCTCTGAAGAAGAAACTTCTGACCCAGAGCTCTCTTCGAGTTTGAAAGACCCATCCAACGAAGAGCGAGGAGTTTTTCGGCACACTGAACTCAGAAGTGGGGTGGCGATCCTATGAATTATTGACAGATGGCGGGAATCTCATCTGATGAAGAAGAGATGGCCAAGTCTATTATGGCTGAATTACAGACGTCTGATTCATTCTTAGAAGACTCCGCCTCTGCATATATGACGCAGAACAATGTCCCAGAAGAGTTCATGTGGAGAATAGATGAGCAAGATAGGCATATCCAGTAGCAGCAGAACGCTATCAGCGAGCTTAAAGATATGCTACATGTTCTGATGGAGTTAGATAAAGTTAAACTGAAGAATACAGGAAAGAAGACCGAAGAAGAAGGTCATGGTCCTCATAACAATCGAGAAGAAGAAGAACATCATAAAGATGATGATAACCGCTCCACGCACCAGGAAGGAAACGCAAATACTGTCTGGATAGAGAGCTTCCAGAATCAACTGAACGCCCTCATGCATAAGGGCGACCTACAAGAATTGGGTGTAGTAAAGCCATATCCCATGGAGTGGGAAATGGTGTCGTTCCCAGAAAGCTACAAACTATTGAAGCTCAAATCTTTTGATGGTAGAGGATCGCCAAACCAACACCTCTACTATTTTAAGTCGCAGATAGGGTATTTATCCGGAAATGACCCTATTATTACAAGAATATTTGTTAGTATCTTAATCGGGCTAGCTTTTGAATGGTTCCGGAGATTAGACCCGGGAACCATCAATTCTTGGAGCTACATGGAGAAAGCCTTTCTCACTAGATTCTTTGAAGATGATATGGAGGTATCAATGCCGGCGCTTCTAGCCGCCAAATAAAAGAAAGGAGAGTCAGCCCGGGACTTTATCAAAAGATTCCAGAATAATTCTCTAAGGTGCCCGCATGGGATGCCAGAAAAGACCCTGGTAGAAACCAGTCGACATAATTTATCGACCAAGGTTCTAGCCAAGATGGGGGCGGTGAGGTCCTCAATTTGGAAGGATCTTGCCCTACAAGCAAGAGAAGAAAGGCTTGAAGAAGGAGGCGAGGAGAAATCGAAGCGAAGTGGTGATAACAGCTATAAGCCCCAACCCCGAGGGTATAAGGGGAAGGAAACAATGGTCACTGATGCGCCACAACCCACGAAGACTTTCCCAAAACTTCATCCTCAGACGCGAGTACTACAAAAGCAATACTCCTTCAAAGATGAGCACATGAAGACTATCTTCAACCTCCTCATGAATAAGAAGATGCTGAAGTTACCAGAGTCTAAACATCCGGAGGAAGCTGGGAAAGTTAATAATCCTAATTACTGTGTCTACCATAGGATCATTAACCACACCACCCAAAACTGCTACATCCTTAAAGACAAAATTTAAGCCTTAGTGGACGCTAACGTCATCAAGCTTTAAGAGCACCAGAAGAAAGTGACTGCGAACATGGTGACCGTCAAGTTCGGTAAAGCGCCTCACTGGATAGAGTCAACAGTTTAAGATGGAGTGCAACCCATCCATAAAGGCACGATGCAAGTCGAAAATTTTGATCCACACTAACAGCAAAAGAAAGGACTATTTTCCTTTGAAACTGATAGGGGAGAGATACTATGGGTACATCCTGATCTCCTAAAAGATGAACAATGGAGTTCCAGTTCATCTGAGAAGAAACGAAGAGAGAGGGTCTTCACGTCTAATGTCGTTTCCATAATTTCCGAAGACGATGAGATCATTCCTGCTCTGACTGATTCGGAAAAAGAAATTAAAAATTTCTTGCTCGCTGATGCAGACCCTCCCACCACGGGGACCCGTTCGGAAAAATATTACTGAAAGAATTATGGTCAAACAACGGGTTCTCAACCATCTCCAGAGAAAGTCAAGCAAAAGGAGCTGAAGTTTGACAAAGCTCTAAGGAAGAGGGGAAAAGAACTTGCGGAAGACTCACGAAAGTCATTCCAGTTTGATATCCTAACACAGTTGGCCAATATCCCTGCAAAGATAACCTTGTACGAGCTCTTGAAACTCTCCAAATCTACTAGGGAAGTTCTAAGAGAAGCTCTGCAAGATTCGGAAGTGTTCTTGGCGCAAATACCAGAGAGGATCGAAGAAGGAAAGTCTCTTTGAGCGACATGTCACCAGATCTCTGGTAAAAACATCCCTTGCGTCACCTTCTCTCCGAAAGATATGTAAGTCAGAAACAATAAGCATCATCGCCCTTTGTATTACAAGGGATACATAGGATCTACGGAGATTGATCATATTCAAGTTGATCTAGGCTCGGCCTTGAGCATCATGCCGCGAAGAATGCTACGATATCTGGGAGTTCCGATGAACAGATTAGCCGCAACCGACACTACTATCTTCGGGTTCAATGCTAACTGTAGTAGACCCCTGGGAAAGATAAAGCTCAAGTGTCAAATCGGTGACCTGAAGATGGAAGTCACGTGTTACGTGATAGATGCGGACACGTCATACAATCTGCTATTGGGGAGGCTCTGGATCCATAGCAATCTAATCGTGCCCTCCACGTTACACCAATGCATGAAGTATGTCAATGAAGACGCGAACGTGAAGACGCTCATTGCGGAAAAAACAACCCTTCAAAGGAGTTGAAAACTACTTTACTGATGCGTTGCTGTATCAAGATGCGTTTGGCGTCGCAGATCGGCCCGTTCAAGATGACTCTGATAGTGGCGAAGAGGCTGATACAGAATCAGGATCCGAAGATTCGGAATCCGAGGATGTAATTTGGGATGGTGAGCCCATTGTGACAAGTCTCGAGGGCCTTGATGTAAATAATGCCGTTCACTCTGATGGTAAATGGGTGATAAATAAAAATCTGGAATTTGCTTATTCTTCTGGTGTTGATTCTGAGCCCTCAAGCACTAGCACAGATGCATTTAGCGTCTGTGTAGAAGAGATATATTCTCTGACTTCCTTCCAAGCACCTATCCGATCATCCTTATATGAATTAAGCGATGACGTTGAAAGTGCTGACCAAGCTGTTTTTGAGGTCGCTCCTAGAAATGGAACCCAAAAAGCCATAATATTTGGAAAAGCAAGTCATGGGAACGAGGAGAAATGTTCAGATTCTGGGGAAGAACAGGGAAAACCCGAATTCTTCCATTATGATGAAAATTCCCGTAAAATAATAAAGAAAATAGGATACAATCTGGCCGAAGGCAGTGGGTTGAATTTCAGAAAAGGAAGGAAGACAATCCTTCAACCTTTTGTTCCCGAAGGAAAGATACCAGACTATTACCAGAAAACCGGCAGGGGATTGGGCTGCGTCACCACTTTCGAGGCCTCCTCAAGCGACAAGGCTAAGGAAAGACAATACGATCATTCGTCAGAATCATCATACTGGGATTCAGATGTCAGCACAGGTGTGATTTTTCACGAGGTATCCGCGAACATGGCTTCCGCGATCAACGAAGACGAAGATGTGAAGGAAACCTCACCAGTAAGAAACGACCCTTGGGACAAGCATCTTAATATGAAGTGGGGATTCAGTTTGAACAGCGGGAGCCCCCAACTGAAGATAAAGTGATCCCAAATCAATATGGGAGATGAAAAGAATTCTAAACCCATATTTATAAGTGAGAATCTATCCTAAGAAGAAAGGGAGGAATTGATATCCCTCGTCCGCGAATATATTGATATTTTCGCTTGGAGTTATGAGGAGATGCCAGGGTTGGATCCAAGCATGGCGGTTCACAAATTGAAGATCTGACCAGAAGCTAAGCTAGTAAAGCAGCAACAACGAAGATTCCGCCCAGAGATCATGGAAGCTATAGAAGCTGAAATCAAAAGTTGATCGCGTCAGGCTTTATTCGCGAGGAACAGCACCCCGATTAGGTCGCAAATATAGTTCCCGTGACCAAGAAAAATGGAAAAATCCAACTCTGTATAGACTTTAGGGATTTGAATGAGGCTTGCCCCAAAGACGAATTCCCACTACCCATCACGGATATCATGATAGATAATACTTGTGGGTATGAGCGCATGACGTTCATGGATGAATTCTCGAGATATAATCAAATAAAGATGTATCACGATGATGAGAAGCATACGTCCTTCAGGACGCCACTAGGAGTATACTGCTATACAGTCATGCCCTTTGGCCTAAAGAATGCAGGTGCTACGTATCAACGCGCCATGCATGCAATATTCCAGGAGCACCTCCGGAAAACGATGGAGTGCTACGTAAATGACCTAGCAATTAAGAGCAGAAATAAAAAAGATCACTTGAAAGATTTGAAGACAGTGTTTGACCTCATGAGGAAGCACCAGCTCAAGATGAATCCAGCCAAGTCTTTCTTGGGGGGTCTCTAGTGGAAAATTCCTTGGCTTTGTCGTAACCTCGAAGGGAATACATCTTGATCCAGATAAAGTCAAAGCTATCCAAGACATGCCACCTCCCATAACCTCAAAGAGTTAAGAGGATTACAAGGCAGGCTGGCGTACATTCGCAGATTTATATCAAATTTATCTGGTAAATGTCAACCTTTCACCAGATTGATGAGGAAAGGAGTGTCGTTCATCTGGGATGACGCGTGCCAAAAAACTTTTGAAGAGATTAAACAATATCTCATGAAACCACCAATGCTCGTGCCCCCAGTTTCAGAAAGGCCCTTCCAGTTATATGTAAGGGTTATGGATCATTCATTGGGTACTTTGCTAGTACAAAAGAATGAGTCAGGCCACGAGCAAGCCATTTGCTACCTCAGCAGAATGATGATCGGGGTGGAACACCGGTATAATCCCGTGGAAAAAGAATGTCTAGCGTTGGTGTTCGCAATACAGAAAATGCGACACGACTTAGTTGGACAAACTATCCACGTTGTATCGAGAGTTAACCCTCTGAGAATATTAATGACCAAACCCGGGTCATTAAACTCAAGACTATCCAATTGGGCCATTTTGCTATCACAATATGATATGCACTTCATCCCACAGAAGTCTATCAAAGGACAGGCCGTGGCCGACTTCTTGGCCAAACATCCAGTCCCGGCAGACCCGAGGTTATATGAACAAATCCCAAGAGAGTTGGAGGAACGGGATTTAATTCCAGAAAAGGATGGTTTCTCGAATTAAATACAGTTTCAAAAGGTGTATAGCAACTCTTCTTTGATGGTGCCTCCCGAATGGGATCCAAAGGAAAGACGACAGCGGGGGTGGGAGTTGTCCTCGTCTTTCCGCACAACCACATCATTCCTCAAGCTTACTCGTTGACAAGCTCGTTCTCCAACAACGTCGTAGAATACAACGCCCTCCTAATCGGCTTAAAGATAGCAAAACAACTAGCGGCCGAATATTTGGAGGCATATGGGGACTCTCAACTCTTTGTCAATCAAATAAAAGGGGAGTACGAAGTCAAGCATGAAGACCTCCTGCCGTATTATCATGTGGTAATCAAGATCGCTAACGGTTTCACAGGTTTTTATATCAACCACATAAAGCGCCACCTCAATAGTTATGCAGACTCGCTAGTTTCCTTAGTTGCTACATTAGCCTTGCCCAAGCATGCTAAAAAGCAAATTATGGTAAGCAGCATGGAGTTATTCTGCTCAAAGGGTGAGCTCAAAGAGGAAGCGAAGAAGCCACAAGAAAACAAAGCTGACGCTTGTGCATCTAGCCTAGAGCCAAGGGATTAGCGATTTCCTTATATGGACTATGTCCTTTACGGGATATTACCCGAAAGTCCAAAAGAAGCCAAAGCCATTCAGAGAAGGGCTATCCAGTTTTACTACAACACGGAGCTCCAGACGTTATATAGAAAATCCTACGACGGAGTTCTACTTCGCTGTCTTTCCAACCGCGAAGCTCAAAAAGTACTCGAAGAAGCTCGGAGCACATCAGCCAGGACCGAAACTCTGGAATAGAATCCGAAGGATGGATTATTATTGGCCTAAGATGATGATAGAAATAGTCAACTATGCCAAGAAGTGTAGGGCCTGCCAAATACATGCAGACTTTATACATCAAGCTCAAGAATATCTCCACCCCACGGCTACATCATGGCCGTTTGAGTAATGGGGTATGGACATCAAAGGGCCAATCTCTCCGCCATCAACGAGAGGCACCAGTTTATTTTGGCCATAACTGATTACTTTTCAAAATGGACTGAGGCTATCTCCCTGACCGAAGTAAAATCATCAGATGTTATCAAGTTCATCAAGCACCATGTGCTTTATTGCTTCGGGGTGCCTAGAAGAATAATTCATGACAATGGACCTCAGTTCGTAAGCCAAGTGTATTCTAGATTCTGCAACAAATACAGGATTGAAGATGTGGCTTCATCGCCATACTATCCTGCAGCCAATGGTCTAGCAGAAGCCTTTAATAAGACCATTATAAAACTTCTTAAGATGTTTGTGTCATCCAATCAACGGGATTGGGACGAAAAGCTCAGAGAGTGTCTGTAGGCATACCGAACCACAGTCCTAACTCCCACCAATGCCACTCCGTTCTCCTTGGTATATGGATTAGAAGCGGTCTTGCCCTTGGAGATCCAAATCCCTTCATTACGAGTCGCTTAACAACAAGGATGACAGAAAAAGAAAAGCATCAGCAAAGACTCCAAGAATTAGAAGCCTTGGATGATAAACGCTTAGAAGCTCAACAGAGTATCGAGCTATACCAGGCGCGGATCTCCAGAACCTTTAACAAAAATGCTAAACGAAGGACTTTTAGGAAAGGTGATCTGGTCCTGTCAGTTAGAAGACCAATCATAACAAGCCAGAAGCCTAAGGAAAAGTTCCAGCCAAAGTGGGAGGGACCCTTCATCATTGATACGGTCTACTCCAACGGGGCGTATCGGTTGACAAAGCCTAATGGTCACAAGATCCTAATGTCAATCAACGGCAAATTCTTGAAGAAATATTATCGTTAGCAAAATTATAGAACACAAGTTATAATACGGCCTGGACAGTTCTATGCTAGCCATGAGCAAATAGTTTCTCTGTAATCAGAACTTCGTCAATGAAAGTTCTTGGTTCCAGACTAGAAAGCCTTTAGTTCGCGAACCAAATTTTCATTTTTCCAAAATTTGCCAAGTTGAATATTACCTCTGGCGAATCAGATTTTTCTTCATTTCAAATTTGCCAAGTTAAAAATTACCTCTGGCGAATCAGATTTTTCTTCATATCAAATTTTCCAAGTTAAAAATTATCTCTGGCGAATCAGATATTTCTTCATATCAAATTTGCCAAGTTAAATATTAACTCTGGCGAATCAGATTTTTCTTCATATCAAATTTGCCAAGTTAAAAATTACCTCTGGCGAATCAGATTTTTCTTCATATCAAATTTGCCAAGTTAAAAATTACCTCTGGCGAATCAGATTTTTCTTTTTCCAAAATTTGTCAAGTTAAAAATTACCTCTGGCGAATCAGATTTTCTTGCCCATCAAATTTGCCAAGTCAATAACACATTTTGGCGAATCAAGTTTAGCAACAAGAAAGCTCTTTTATTCATAGTAGCTTTGGGTACTTAAGAATTGTGATTCATTTCGAAATTATCAAGTTAACAGTTACCTCTGATAATCAACATCAGAATCATCTTTCAGGTACTATCAGTTACGAAGAAAGAAAAGAATTTCTTCATTCATCATCAGAACAAAATCACAGAGAATTCTCTAAATGCTATATAGCCGATGAGAATAAATACAAATCACTAAAAAAAGAGGAAACTTGCTTCTGTAACCGTCTCTTTCGGCATGATTCAAATCAAAAAGTTTGCTTCTGCAGGCTCTTCTTCTGGAATGACAGACTTGCTTCTGTAACCGCCTCTTTCGGCATGGTTCAGATCAAAAAGTTTGCTCCCTAGCCTCCACTTCCAATTTGCTCTTGCAGCCTCCTTTTTTTAGGATAGCTTAAAAAGCATAATCTTGTTTCTTCTTTCCGACCACAGTCAGGGACCTCCTGGTTGGTTCTCCCAGGGATGATGCCAGTGAATTGATTAGTTCAAAACTGGGCACACCGAACGCAAACTCCAGCTATATAGCTGACGGGTTGCGCAAATTCAAGGTCCTGGTCATTAGTACCCCAACCTTGTGGGATACTAGGAAAGAAGAAAAACAATGCCCCAGACCCGAAATCTTTTCTCTCATGTAAGATACATGAGACCTTCCAAGCCCCTTGAGGCATTGGAAGCAATTACGAGCCCATCGGGTCTGGGCCATTGTTAAGGAGAATGACTACAGTTATCTCCTGCAGCTGAAACAAATCCTTATTAAAAGGGAAGAAAAAGATGGAAGAGGAGGGTATGAATCAGAAGAAGAGGTATACTTTAATTAAGGAAAATGACTATGGTTAGAAGGACCTTGTCGGTAAGATACCCCATTGGATTGATGCAGTCTGGAGGTCTTGTGACATGCCAATTCTTACCCATCACTTCGGTTGGAGAAGAAGAAAACACGGCCGCGCTGGTGGATCTACTACAAAAGAGAGAAAGAGAAGAGAGTCAAGAAGAAATTTTCTCACGGCTGAATAATCCTTCATTGAAGAGAGCATGTGCCTTATATAAGCGAGTTGCTAACTGTGATCTCCAGTTTAGAAGAGATAAGACCGAAATCTTTGGTCAAGATTTTCAGTTCAGATCTCAACAAAATTTATTACTGTTGCATGGGACGCTTAGATATCGCAACCCGGAGATCTCGTCATTAATAGAGGCATGCAACGCTTGGAATTTTACGCCTAAACGGCTGCATCACATGGCTCGTAGAAGTCTCAACAAATTCTGAAGAATCTACGGTCTATTCCGCAAACTTCCAGATGAAGCATCGCGGACCAGTGTTCCAGAACCTGGGTCGCGGGTTAGATATGGATAGTGTAAATTCGCGAACCCCTAAAATTCACGTGACTTAAGAAAGTCGCGTAATAGATATACAGATACCAAAGTTTTATGATGGTTCGCAAACTTCAGACAAAAGATGGCAAGTTCGTTACAAATCTCTGAAGAATAATTGCAGAATCGTACCTTGGAAGGCCAAAATGAGGTTCTCCATAAACAACAAGGGAACTATTACGAAAAGAAAAGAAGGGGGAATCTAAAACAGTGTACACAATAGCTTTATAATTCAATGGTTCAAAAGGGCCTTTATTTTCTCCTCCGCATTGTCAATGTCTTGTTGAAGGGTTTCATAAGCTTGAATAGCGGCATGACGACGTAATTCTTCGTCACTGGCGATAACATTCTGCACTGCAGCAGCCTCCAGTGTAGCCAATTCAGCCTGTGCCGCCTGGAGATCCCTGGTTGTATTGTCCTGCTGGGGCGATAAATCAACGAGATTCCTCATTGATTCATCGCGCTCCTTGGTTATTTTGGCCAAGGAAGCTTGAGCCTTGGCGATGGTCTCTTGAGCCTTAGTAATAGCCTGGTCATGGCTCTTGACAATCGAAGCATCGACCTCCACTTGAAGAACCAGAGATTCGCGATTTGATTGACATTGCTCTAAAGAGGCCTTGCAGATAGTTGCCTTCTCTTGAATCTCCTTCTGAGACTTAAGTTGTTCCTCTTTCAGCTTCTGGAAAATGATTTCCACTGTCTCAGATCTATCAGCACTTCTGGCTTTCGACAGAGATTCAGCATGCCTTTGAAGCTGAGTTATCATAAGTCTAAAAGGAGCAGCTCTATCCTCTCCACCAATGCTAACAATACCAGTTAAATAAATGTTGAGAACATTGGCAATTGAGGCAAAAGGAACCCCCTTTAGTATTTTATTGATACAGCGGTCCAGAAAGTGAAGGAAAGTCTCCACTGTGTCTTTCAAAAATCATTCTCAAGCATGTCAATCTCTGCATGAGAAGTAGTAATACTGGATGAGGCAGAAGCAGGTTGATCCGCAACAGGAGGAATGGCACCTCTAGAGATTTCCACGGAGCTACCAATCACAGTCTCCTGAACTGCAACAACAATTGGAGTGGCTTGGCCGAAACCGTAGACATAGCAGTTTCAGGAATCACTGCTTCTGAAGTATCAATCGCAGAGGCAGTCGCAATTTCGGTCGCTCCACCAGTGTCAGTTCCCGCAATGGTATTGTCTGGTGAAACCACCTTCGCGCCCATGCACTCTAAGCCCAGAGTCAAAACTGGAGCTAGCAAGAAGAAGAAAATTGACAGTTAAGTATTACAATATCATTTGATAAAGTGGCATGATTACTGAAGAAAGGAGATGAAGACCTGAGGGTTGGATGCTGGATTCTCCGAGTCCGTACACCTCAGGACCAAATACTTCGGGCCCGTATACTTCGGCTCGAACCTCCTCACTCAAAAAGACATATTTACCATGATCTGAAGGAGGAGTAGAAGAGCGAAAGCTGTCACTGCTGGCACCATCATCATCGCTCCATTCATTTTGATCTTCAGAGAGAGGTGCTGCTTTTGAAGGATCTGATGCACAAGTTTCTTCGATGATTTGCACTTCATCATCGGCAACGTATTGAGCAACGAGAGCTGCAGAATCCTCTCGTAAGGCTGAAGAAATATTGACTTCAATATTGGCCTGGCCGAGGGGAGAGATAGAATCCTTTGGAATAATAGGAACAGAGTCATTGCAAAGAACAGACCCTTGACTCCGACGCCTCTTAAAGGAACGGAGGGTTAAAGATGAATCATCTTCATCCTCCTCGGGTTCCTCAACGAGGGACCCAGAAACTGGAAAGGACGTTGCAGTGCCAGTCCTAGATGGGGTGCTCTGCGAATCAATCCCAGGCGGAATAGTAGGCAAGTCGCTAAGACGCTTTTGCCTCTTTCGCTTATGTAAAGACTTCTCAGGAGAAGACTGCGGTGGAGAAGAAGTTTTCCTTGACGTCGGATCAGGAGAAGCATCAAGGGAGGCAGCCTGAACTGGTGCATCAGTGTCCTCTTCCTTTTGTTCTGATTCGTTGGATGTGTTGTCCCCCCCTGAAGTCCTCCATCCCTGCCACCTTTGTGCTACCGCCCTCTTTTCTGGGCATACCAGGATCTGATCTCCCACAGACTAGTATGATGTATATTCAAATTCTGAGGAGCAGAGTTGGCATCCGCAAACCATTTACAGAAGCCGAAGCTCATACTTGAGTTCGGGGTCTTGAGCGGAAGATCAAATTTGGTAAGAGTTCCACCCGCGACGAAGTGAAACCAAGCTCGAGCTCCCTCAAGAACATTCCCAACAAAGCTTAACTCTCTATTGGGGTTGCCCACGTAAAGCTGATCATACCTAAACTGTCGGGCAAAACGACTTGGATAGCAAGGTTCTATATAGCAGAGGTTTCCCAAATGGAGGACCAAATGTCCTGGGCGGATGTTTATCAACCACCAGAAACATCCCGAGGATAGGGTGGTAAATTTATCAGCGCCAGCAGTGTCCGCGAATTCTTCTCCGTATCCAGCATTCGGGAAGTATGGGAAACATCTGAACAACTCGAAAGTTGAGAAATGACGATGGATTTTGCGAATCGCGGCCCTGTAGCCTCCCTTCCACTGCGACCTTTCATAGTGCTGCACTTTAGGAGCACTTAAGTCAATCTTTGAGTCTGCAGAACTCATCAAAGTAGGGCAATGTAGAACCAACCAAGTCATCAATAAGTATAAGGGAGTTCTACATGCGGATTAGGAGTCTTGATGACAGGATCTCCTTTCTTCTTCTGCTCCTTCTTTGCATTGCAGAATTTATCGGATATTCTTCTCAATCCGCTATGGATACTGCACACCATAGCGGGCAGCAAACTGAGCCGCCTACCCAACGCCAGTAGAACGGCTGGGTATACGGCCCCAATAGGTATGTTTTCCTACGAAGAAATAACACACTTCTTCAGCCAAACCAATAAATAACCCGCCAAGAAGGCAGGGTCAGATAAAGCTTGAAGGGCCTGATAATGGAAACTCTGGAAAGACGTCCCAGCTTTGAAAACGTCCTCGTTAGCTTTGGCAACATAAACATCTGTCCCGAAACTTGCAATTCTTTTCTCAACCTCCTTTTCAGAAATTGGAGGAAGGCGAATGAAGCTCGGATTACTTCTAGAAAAGTTAGGCAGGAGGTATTGCAGCGACTTCTTTGGCTTCAAACTACGGGTGCCCGATGTGTGGATGCATATATGATAATGGCAAAGCAGTTCCCAGTAAGTATCATAAGCCAAAAGATCCTGAGTTTTCAGCAAATAGAGTTCTTCTCCAGTCGGGACGTACTCTTCATATGGGATGTCTCCCATGGACAAACCCAAGACCTCATGCATCTCATGGAGGGCGAAACCCAATTCGCCTTGAGGGCAAAGGATTGTACAAGTATCAGAATTGTACAATTCCAATAAAGCAAAGAAATGGAATCTGCTTGCGGGAATGCCATGCTGAACGGCCCTGATGGCGCGATACAGCCCCGCATGATGAAGCTGATCTCTAAATGATCGCAGAAAGAAGTCAGTCAAGACCGCCCACTCTCCTTTTGAAGAACAGTTAACCCATCTAGGGAGATGAAAATCCTGAACAGGAAACTCTCCTTGTGCTGTGGTAAAACGGTGTAGGAAAGTCTGCGCAATTATAGGAATCTCGCCTCTGGGGAGATCGTGTTTAAGCAATCCTGGTGCAATCTGCGAAATCTCTTTCCAGTACCACGAGGAAAAGTGTGAGCATTGAAGCCCCCAACAAGACACCGTCTTGTGGCCTGTTTATATGCCAGTCCATTCGCCTGGGCACAGAAAGGGACTGAAAGAATAAGAATGGATAAGATCTCTCCATATTAGGGAGAAACAAGTGGCGATTTTCAACTTGGTGAAGCCACTTATAATCGCCATCTTCCAAACCACTATTGGGCATGGAAATATGGTCCCCAAACAAGAAGACAGGTTTGAGCAACGGAGACCGGTTTTCTCCTTCGAAAGATGCATTGGTCATCAACTCTCGCAATGTTGAGCGAGAAGGGTGGAGAATCTTGTCTGCTCTCTCTTGCTTATCTGAAGCTGTACAATGGGAAAGACATGACCAAATCTGAACTCTTTCTTCCCATCATAGTCGTCAGAATATCCGAAATAATGATCCTTTAACCAAGAATTCAAGGCGTAATCAACTGCAAAAGACATGCAGATTCAGAGATAAGAAAAAAAAACACAAGAAAATGGACTGCCTTCCGAATTTTTTTTTACTTACCTCCGATCAAGGGTTCATGCCGAACCACTATCGAATTAGAAGTTGCTCGAGAATCTTGACGATCACTGGCAACAGCATCAGAGGAAGAAACTTTCTTTGGCATGTTTTACAGAAGAGAAAAAAAGAAGAATCCTTCGCATAGAGAATCAAAAGCTATTGGAGATTGAAGACGAGAAGTCTGAGGATTCCAAGTGAAGAACTAAGGTTTCAAATTTCTTGAGATAAGGGCAACCTCTCTCGTAAAGTAGAGGTTATATAGCCGATGATTTGATGGCCGAGATCTCTGGACAAGCGTGATATCTGGCTCGAATCTCGTGAATACCTTTTCATTTAATGCAGCTCAGAAAAACGTCTCCATTCTGACGCCACAGGAAAAATAACCACCTGCCAGCCTTCCCGCAAAAGTTCGCGACCCTAATAAAGAGTCGGTTTCTCCTAAAAAAAAAAAAATGAAGTTCGCGACCCTAATACAGAGCCGCTTTCTTCTCAAAAGGCGAAGGTTTGCGACCCTAATACAGAGTCGCGCCCCCTTCGAAGACAAGTTGCGACCCTAATACAAAGTCGTTTTCTAGTCAAGATGAAGAGCGCGCCCCTAATACATAGACGTGTTCTTTCCGAAGACAATTTGCGACTCTAATACAGAGCCGCTTTCTTCTCAAAAAGCGAGAGTTCGCGACCCTAATACAGAGTCGTTTTCTACTCAAAAATGAAGGCTTGAGACCCTAATATAGAGCCGCTTTCTTCTCAAAAAGCGAAGGTTCGCGACCCCAATACAGAATCGCGCCCCCTCCGAAAACAATTTACGACCCTAATACAGAGTCATTTCCTACTCCAAGATGAAGGATCGCGCCCCTAATACAGAGACATATTTCTTCCGAAGATAGTCCGCGACCCTAATACAGAGTCGTCTCCTATTCAAAGATGGAAAGCTCGCGCCCCTAATATAGAGACGTGTTCCTTCCAAAATAGGAGTTCGCGACCCTAATACAGAGTCTCTCCCACTCAAAGATGAAGAAGTCACACCCCTAACACAGAGACAAGTCTCTTCAAGAGCAAGAAGCTGTAGTGGCGCTAATACAGAGTTACAGACTTCAAACAAATGCAACAACAATTCTAATACAGAATATTATATCCAAAGTATTCCAAAACTCTTCAAAGAATCATGAGAGTTTTGGAAACTTTGGAGGGGGTTTTGTCGGCGAAAAATTCTGGAAAAGTAAAGCAGATCCACGAATTCAGAGACAGAAGCCCGCAACTCATCGAACCGCGAATCTAAGGAAATGACGTCTGCGAATCTAAGAAAATGAGGTCCGCGAATCTAAGAAACTGAGGTCCGCGATCCAGATGACGGAACAGGTTCGCGAATCTAAAGCTGAGATTCGCGACACTACCCATAGTTTTCGGGTGGGGTTTAATATAAAGTCACCCTACCCGAACAGAGGGCTGCCACCTCAGATCGTGGGAATAACTGCCAAACGAATGCAGCGGCGTTACTTTGATCGTGGGAGCAACCACCTGACGAATATGGTGGCACTTCTCGAGTAGTGGGAGTTAACGGTCGAGCAAAATATGGCGGGACGTTACTCCAAGCCTCCTATAAAAGGCGGGAGAGCAAAAGAGATACACACACAGACGAAGAAGGAGACACAGACAGAGACGGACGTCTTCTCCTAAAAGTTACCCCTTGTGATCAAGAGAAAAGAGCCCTTTTTTCTTTCCTTTAGCCAACTGAGAGAGATTGTACGGAGTGTCAACGGAGAGCAGGATCATCCTCCATAACTACCTAGAAACCCAGCCTTAAATAAAGGGGAAGAGCTATCTTCCTCATCTTCTGTAAACGGGAAACCGTTCGATTGTAACCCTTGCATTGAAAAGACTTCGATATAAAGAGCGTGCAATTTTCATGGCGAACAGTAGTCACTCGTTCCCGGAGTCCGACCGTCAAGCGTCGCGGAGCCCCGAGAAAAGGGCCTGCCAAGAAGAAAAAGAAGTTGGCCCCGAGAACTCTAGTAGTCCCCCAAGAGGCGGCTGTCCATTTTGCCACGGACCTGTTGGCCTCAACTCTGCCCTCTGGGTCGGCAGAGGAGAATATGCCCAGTGAAGCCCCTAATGCTCCTGATGCTCCGGCTCGCCTATCAACTGAAGATTTTGGTGAGCAAGCTGCGATGCAACCGTCGGGTGGTGAGATGAGTGTACTCTTGGAAATGACGACGGCTCCTCCTTCAAGTCCAACCACAGGAATTGTATCCCCTAGTATGGTTCTCTTAGATTTTATATTCTATCTTCTGTTCAGTTTTCTATATTATATGTAACACTTCTTATTTGCTTTTCTGAGATGTAGGTAGTCAACTCCACTCTCCTATGCACTAAACTACCAGGGTGGAGTCCGAGGAGCTGGTCGACTATTCTGGCACCACCAGCTCGGTGGGTGGTCTGGTAGTTCGGCGGAGGAGTTTGGCGTGGATTATTTTACGCCAGCTCCTCTCTCTGTTCCTGCTTCAGCTCCTTCAATCGACGAACTTGGGAGCGATGATAGGACAGAGGTCGTCGTCGCTGCTGCAGCAAGAAAGGCCTCACTATCTCCCAGTCTGCCATCTCCAACACCAGTGGTCTGCTCCGAAGAAGTTTTTCTAGTGGTTGTTGGTGTGCCCTCTGCTCCTCAACCAGCAATACTGACGCTGTCAACGATAATGGCTGTCGAGACACTGGTGACTCCCCCTGCTCCAAGTCATCTGCCAATAGGAGATGAGGAAAATTTGAAGTTCTCGTTCGAAACCACTTCTGCCATAGGAGGAGCTTCGGGTGAAGATACTTCATTATCTACTCCTGCTGGTGGTGCTACTCGAATGACTTGTACCACCAATATTTTGCCTCGGGTTCCCAGTTCTGCCAAGTCTTTATTGGCTCTACTGGCCCCTCATGTTATGAATCTGGTACAGGGACGGGCTTCTTCTTTCTTGACTTCAACAGAATCTGCTCCTCCCTTGACGATGTCTTCCCTAGTACTACCTGCTTTGAATTTAGACACTGCTGATCCTCTTGAGGAGTTCGTCAATCACAGTGTCAATGATTTTATGCTGCTACTAAGGAGATGTATCGGGATGATTATGGACGGAAGAGATTTCCTTAATCTTGGAAGTCCAATGTTGTCCAGTTATTTGGACAATATTGAAAGGATTAGGGGACGTGACCGAGCAACTCCTTATCGGGCCCACCTAGAAGCTTTAGAGGAGCAGGTAAATATGCTAAACACAGTTCGCCAAGCGGATGTGGAAGCGATCACTGAGATCAATTTGGCGCGGCTTCGAGCAGAGCTAATAGCTCGTCAAGCAGAGTTGAGGCGACAGGAAGAAGGATGGTCGCGGGAGCTGGCGGAGCTACAGGTCGGCCAGGAGTCAATTTTTACGGGGCTGGAGATGGTGGACTTTGAGATTGAGGGGAGCCATGCCACCATCCTAAGGGCTCGAGAGACTATCGCTAAGGCCCAAGCTATTTTAGAAGCCAGCGAGTCTCGGCTAGGGGAATCCGTCAGGAGACGGGAAGAGTTGGTCCTTCAATAAGGACAGCTCAAACAGGAGGGCATAATAAGAGGCCGTGCTATTGAAGAATCTTGCCAGCAGTTGACCCAGCAACTCGCAATAAATGACGATGATTTGTGCTGGCAAGCTCAACACTCCATGGAGGAGACTCGTCATCGAGTTATTGATGAGATGACAAATAAGTTGAAACTTTTGGGAGAACCATAACTCCCCTTTTTATTTATTCATTATTCTTTGTAAAAGAACTCAACAATTATTTGAATTCATTCTTTTGTAACTTTATTCTTTTGATTTATGAATAAAGATAATTCTTTTGATTCTTTTATCTGTTGGCTACAAAATTTGTTTGCACAATAAATAACTTGTCATCAAAATAGTTCATTATTTTGGTAAAACAATCCAAGCCTCATCTGCGTAACTTAGACTGTTAATACTGACCGGGTCACAATTACTAATCTCGATGAAGCCCTTTGAAAAGAGCTAGGATGATCGGGTAAGGATCATTAAATTTAGACAGAGGCGCCTAATTGCACATGCCTTAGTTTGATAAAAAAGTTCAAGTGCTCATATGCGTAACTTGAACAAGTGGATACTAACCGGGTCACAATTACTAACCGCGGTAAAGCCCTTTGAACAGAGCTAAATGATAGTTTGGTGAAAACGTTTAATTACTTACACTAGGATGATCGGGTCAGGATCATTTAACTTAGACAGAGGCGCCTAATTGCACATGCCTTAGTTTAGTAAAGAAGTTCAAATGCTCATATGCGTAACTTGAACAGGTGGATGGTTATACTTCTAGGAATATGAACCATATGTGATAGTTACTCTGTCATCATTCTGGTTTATTTAGGCATAGTAGTTTTTCAAAAATTTGCCGTTGATCGGCATTATCATCCTATCGTCATTCTGGTTCATTAAGCGATAGGCTCCACGAGAGTATACCGTCTCCACAATGAACGGTCATTCCCACTTGGGTTCAAATTTACCCTTAGTCTTGTGGGTTAGAATCATTAGCCTTTTAATAGCCAGAACCAAGTCTCCTTGTTTAAAGGTCCTTGGTTTAATGTTCTTATTGAATGCTTGCGAGATTCCGACTTGATACAACTCAATTTGTTGTTGAACCCGGAGACGTTTTTCATTCAACGCTTCTAATTCTCGCAATCTTTATTGATGGCGTTCTTCTGTCATCATCTTAGTGGCTAGGGCCACTTTTAATGATGGTATCTGGACTTCAAGAGGCAGGATGGCCTCACTTCCATAAACCAAGGAGAAAGGGGTAGCTTTTATTGGAGTGCGAATGGTGGTGCGATAAACCCACAAACACTCTCCTAGCTTTTCATCCCAGTCCCGTTTGTTGGAAGAGACGAACTTCCGAAGGAGTTTGATAACAGTCTTATTAAAGGCCTCGGCCAATCCATTTGCCGCAGGATTGTATGGTGTTGAAGCAATATCCTTGATCCTGAATTTATCACAGAATCTTGAGAACCCCTGGCTGATGAATTGCGGTCCATTATCATGAATGATTCTTCGGGGGATGCCGAAGCGGTAAATGACATGATGCTTAATGAACTTACCCACATCCGTCGTTTTTACTTCTCTCATGGGCACGGCTTCGGCCCACCTTGAAAAATAATCAGTTATTGCGAGAATAAACCGATGTTCTCTGGATGATGGGGGAGTTATCAGCCCTACAAGATCCATTCTCATGCCTCAAATGGCCAACTAGCATTGGTACTGTGCAAGTATTCTGGGGGTTGATGGATGAAATTAGCATGTACTTGACATTCATGGCACAATTTAGACATTGCTTCTGTAATCATCTTCAGCCAGTAGTATCCTAGCCTTCTTATATGGTCTCCGAGTTTTGGACCGTGCTAGTGAGCTCCACACACTCCATCATGTGTTTCTCTCAGCACTTCATCTGCTTCTGCTTTTGATAAGCAGCATAGTAGAAGACCATCACTTGACTTTCTGTATAAAGTTTGAAGTGTATGATCATAGTAAAAAGCTTGGGTCTTCCTCTTTATCGAGGCTGCTTCCTTTGGATCCTCTGACAGCATCCCATATAAGGCATAATCTACAAATGGAAATCACCAATCATGGGGTTCCAGGGTTAAGCCTATCTTGCACACCTCTTTGGTTTGGAATATCGTATCCAGATGGAGGAGTTTTCTACTACCATTAGTGATGCTTTTAATTTCACCTGGTGGGATCGCCAATGTTGCAGCTAGTGCGACAAGAGCATCCACATAGACGTTCTCGTCCGAGATATATGATAGATATAAAACTGTTTAAAATATTCTGCTAGCTCGATGGATAGCTGATGATAGGGGATGAGGGAGACATTTTTAAACCAATAATAAGCGCGTTGTATTCTGCCACATTGTTTGTACACGGCTCTATTAATGAGTAATCATTAGGCAGTATGTGTTTATGTAGGGATATCAGCACAACCCCTACTCCAGCAGCAGATCGCTTGGTAGTACCATCAAAGAACATCTGCCATGGTTGTTCTTTGTTAGTGGTGTTAGCCTCTGACGTCTGTTTAAAGTTGGACCAAATTGGATGGTCTGCTAGAAAATCGGCGATCGCTTGTCCCTTCATGGCTTTTTGAGGAACGAAGTGTATATCATATGGCGATAGCAATAATGTCCATTTTGCCAATTGGCCGTTTAAGGATCCTGGTTTTGTCATCAGGATTTTTAAGGGATTAACCCGTGAGATGACATGTATTGTTTGCCCTGAAAAATAGTGTGCATTTTCTGAACAGCGAACACTAGGGCTAAACATTCCTTTTCAATCGGAGTATACCAATGCTCGACCCCGATCATTGTCCGGCTTAAGTAATAAAGGGCGTGTTCATGGCCGTGCTCATTATACTGAGCAAGCAATGCTCCCAACGCATTATCCATGGCCCTTACATATATGAGGAATGGTTGCCCAGGGACCGGTGCCATAAGAATAGGAGGTTTGGTAAGGTATTCTTTGAGATCGTCAAACGCCTGTTGACATGCTTCATCCCATACAAAAAAAAACCCTTTTTTCATAAGTCTGAAGAATGGTTGGCATTGCCCTGAAAGGTTGGAGATAAAGTGCCAGATATAGGCCAGTTTTCCTTGTAACCCCCTCAATTCTTTAAGATTGCAGGGAGGCGGCATCTCTTTGATCGCTTTTACTTTTTCAAGATCAAGAAAAATTCCTTCTGAGGTAATGACGAACCCAAGGAATTTCCCGCTGCGTACCCCCATAAAAGACTTGGCAGGGTTCATCTTCAAGTGATGTTTTTGCATAAGATTGAAGACTGTTCTTAGGTCATGAAGATGATCTTCCTTGTTCTTGCTTTTGACCGCTAAGTCATCCACATAATACTCTATCGTTTTGCTCAGATGTTTTTTAAATATAATGTTCATTGCACGTTGGTAGGTGGCACCAGCATTCTTTAGTCCGAAAGGCATTACTGTATAACAGTACATCCCCAGTGGCGTCCTGAAAGCCGTGTGCTTTTCATCGTTTGGGTGCATTTTAATCTGGTTATAGCCTGAGAAGCCATCTATAAAGGACATCCTCTCGTAACTGCAGGTGTTATCAATCATTACGTCAGTAATTGGAAGTGGAAACTCATCCTTAGGGCATGCAGCATTTAGATCCCAAAAATCAATGCATATCCGGATCTTGTCGTCCTTCTTACGAACCGACACTATATTAGCCACCCAATCGGGATGTTGCTCTTCTCGGATAAATCCTGATTTTATGAGCTTATTAACTTCAGTGACTATTGCTTCCATTAGTTCTGGCCGAAAATGTCTCTGTTGTTTCTTAACTGACTTGGCATCTTCTTTAATATTTAGTCGGTGTGTGGCAACTTGAGGATCAAAACCGGGCATGTCTTCATAGCTCCTTACGAACACATCTATATACTCCTTGATAAGGGATATAAGTTCCTCATTTTCTAAGAGAGTCAGTGCGTCACTTATAAAGATAGGCTTCGGATTCTCTTCCGTCTCCATATTAACTTGTACTAGTTTATCCTCTGTGGGCGGGTCACGCTATTCAAAGCAGATATCCCATAGAGTGTCCATGTGTTTAGCCCAGGAATCATCTTAAATATCAATTGGTTCCTCGTCACTTTCTGGTGCGGCTGAAACCATGTTTACTGTTAAGGATTGAAACTAGGCGCCGGTACTTAGATCCGAATCATGATCAAGTGGATGTAAGTCCTCATTAGCCGAAGAGCTTTCTGCGTATTTGTATGGTGATGAATGAGGAGTAGATACATAGCCCAACCCCCTTCTAGTTTTCTGGTAATAGTCCGGGCTCTTCCCTCTTGGTCTAAACGAGGGTATGAGATTTCGTCGCCCTTTCCCAAAGTTCAATCCCGATTTTTGGGTAAAATTATAACCCATCTTCTCCATCATTTGTCGGGATTTCTGTTCATATAAGTGAAACTAAGGTGATATTTGTTCATCACTTTCACTACTTTGTCTTTGGTTAGGCGACGTGATTACTTTGCTAAAGACAATCGGTTTATGCGATACATGTCACGGTGGTACTTCGAAGAAGTGATCACGTCCTTTTGTTATTTTAGACCGTGAGATGAGAGACGACCTTATTGGTAAGTGATATGCTGCCAAAACTTCAAGTTCGGATAGGTCATCTACCTCGGTGGATGTACAAGAGGGCTCAGACTCTGTAGCTACAGCAGGCTCGTAGACTAATTTTATATTTTCATTGATAATCTACTCATCCTCTACTACATTGGCTACATTATTATCAAAATTTATTTTAAGGTTCATGCGAGGGTTAATTTCGTAATCACCCCCATTATCCTCTTCCGGAGATTCATACTCAGTATCGGCCTCGTTGCCGCTATCTTCGAGTTCTTGAGGCCTTTTACATTTATTGTTGGAGACTTCGTGGGCTGGATTATAGAGCATAGCATCCGTGAAGTAGTTCTCTAATCATTTGAATGGTTGCATATCTGCAACTAATATCCGGACTTCTCCTTGATCATCGCAGTATTTCATGAACTGGTGAAGAGTCGACGGGACTATCATATAGGCGTGTATCCATGGTCGCCCCAGTAAAATGTTATAAGACGTATCTGCGTCTATAACATAGCTTGTAACTTCTGTCCTCAAATCTCCGATTTGGCACCAAAGTCGATTTTGCCAAGAGAATAGCTGTCATTAGCGTTAAACCCGTATATAGTAGTATTTGTCGTTGTCAAACGATGAGGAGAGATTTCCAATAGTTGCATCAGTCTTCTAAGAATAACGTTTAATGCAGACCCCAGATCAATTTGAATACGGTCCACCTTTGTGGATCCGACATATCCGGTGAAATATAAAGACCTATTATACTTTATATTCCTTATTTGCATATCCTCTGGAGAGAAAGTAATCTGCGGGAACTGCCTCCTCACTTGATGATAGCGGGGGCAAGAGTTCTGTTCTTGGTCAGCCGGCTCGACAATCTGAGCTAGGAGTGTCTCGGAGTCTGCCAAGACCTCTCTTAACGCCTCACGAGTCAATTTCGACAATCGTAACAACTCGTAAAGCGTGACTCGAGCTGGAATATTTGTCAGCTGAGTTATTATATCAAACTTAAATGCAGCCTTCTTGCATTCTTCGTCTCTTACAGGATTCTTCTGGAAACGAAGTCCATTTTGTTTTGCAGGCTTCGCGAGTTCCCCGTATATACTCTTCGGGTCTACTCTGGTGTAGTCCTTGTGATATGGTTTACCAGATTAAGTGCCGGAAGGGCCCGCCCCATCTTGATGAGTGGCCATAACTTCGGGCTCTTCTTCAGAGTCTGTAAATGCCCCTGCAATTATATATTCATCTTTTATTTTCACAGAAATAGTATTGCTAGTCTGCTTTTTCCTTTGACCCCTATGGCGGTCCACTGTTCATCCTGTAGTAGATCAGGGTGGACCTACATGACTTGTTACGGGAACAAGTCCTTTCTAGGCCTTTTGATGTGGGTTATGATTTTTCATGACCAGCTTTTCCTCTGGTATTGGGGTCACCCCTGCGGAAAACTCATGGGTTCCGACCACTAAGGTTGTCATAATGGCAGTGACCTTCTTTTGCTTCTCTTTTAGCGTCAAGACTCCAGCTTTTATCAATGCTTGGATCCTGTTCTTCAGAGGATAACAATCTCTAGTAGAATGTCCGACATTCCTGTGGTAGAGATAATAGTTAGGGCCGTTGGTTTTACCAGCATCCTCCGGTTTTCTATTTTCTGGAAGTTTCAGCATTCCCTTCTTAAGGAGCAGATGAAAGAGTGTAGGCGTTTGTTCTGCCTTGAAGATATAGGTCCTCTCTTGTTGGGGTCTATTTTGTCTCGTGCTTTTTTTATTTTGAGGCTTTGGGCTCGGAGAATTTGTCTTCTGTGGAGTGGCCTCTGACGCCATTACCGCTTTCCCTTTATTCTTATTATTATTTTGCATATATATCCTATTATTCCCAGTATTTCTTGATTCACGAGACTCTTCAATTCTGCGGATCAAGTCTTCGGCTTGCTCTCCTTATTTGAGCAAATCCTTCCAAGTCTTAGGCTCTACGGCCCCCATTTTTAAGAGCACGTTAGTTTTGAGATTATACCGACATGTCTCCACCAGAGTTTCCTAAACCATTCCGTGTTTGCAATGCATGGACTTCTCCCGGAACCTTTCTATAAAATTTTTGACCGTTTCCTGTTCTCCTTGTTTAGTTGCAAGGAGGGAATGAACCGAAATTTCGGTATCATCCTCAAAGAAACGTGCGAGAAATTGTTTCTCAATATCAAACCAGGTATTAATAGTACCTGAGAGCAACTGCATAAACCAAGTGAAGGCAGGCCCTCGCAAAGATACTTGCAAATACCTTAGTCATTATTGGGTCATTACCCATTAAATATCCTACTTAAGACAAAAAGTAATAAATATGTTAACTGGGAGATCTTTTCCCGTCATATGGTTCCAACTTGAGCGGTTTGTATTTCTCAGGGTATGGTACCAAATCCCATTCAAGCGGGTATGGTCTTGAGACCCCTAATTCTTTCAACTCCCTCTTGTGCATTAGTGCTTCGAGTTGGCTTTGTAACTTCTCGATTTTCTCTTCGTGAGGATCATGAAATGAATATTTATCCTCGTCCTCATGAGTCGAGTGGGCTTTTTCTTCTTTGTCTTCCTCGTTCGTTTTGTTGAACAGAGTTTCTTTTCCCTTCTTGACGTTATCCTCGATAATTTTTTGAGTATTTTCGACCACTTTTGAGAGTATCATTTTGAGATCCTCGATTGTCTTTTGCTGCTCCCGAATCATTTATTCTTGGGCTTCAAATCTTTGGTCGAGATCGTCAGATCTATCCATCATATGTGACGCTGACTTCTACAATTTAGACGATGTCGAAGAACGAGGAGAGGCTATGGCCGAGTTATCACTATCGTCATCATAAGAACCTTTCACAAGTTTCTTATACCTTCGGGCCAGGATAACGCCTGACTTAAGTCGGGTAAAATGATGAGGCTCTTCATCACTTGATTCTGAATCATCATTTCTTTCTATGATTTTCTTACCCTTGCCAACCATATTAGAAGTTACAATTCTCCATTCTTTTCTTTGGAGAATAGTTTTTGTCTTCTTGGCAGGGTTTTCGTCTGACTCGGTTAATCGGTCGAACACCGATACCCTGTTCTTGCTGCAGCAATAACTGTCCATTACAGCAGATACCGCTGTCATAAACTGCTGGCAATGACAAGTAGGTTCAGATTGGACATGGTTTATACTCTTTTTCTTGATTAAATATTCTCTAAGATCGGTGGCCTTAGATATGGAGTCGTGGGGCCACTCATCCATTGAGAGGGTCTAGGGGGCCACTGGAGCTTCTTGAACTATTGGAGTCAGGTTCTGGTCCAATAGTGCAATGATCAACCCTGGTTTTGTATTCAGGTTGATTTACGCGGAGCTGAGCAGTAGCTTCGGGTTTTGATATGCGGGACTGAGAAATAGCCTCGCGTTTTACGGTGGCTTGATGTTTTTACAGAACTTTATCTTCTGGAATCTTAGCCCCGCGTAGAAGAAAATTCTTGCACGCTGGCTTACTCTTGCGATTAACGCAAGTCATAACTTCGCGTTTAGCCCGATTTTTGTGATTAACGCAAATTTGCCAATCATCTTCACGATTTACGCGGAGCTGAGGAGTCTTGCGATTAATGCAAGTGTTATTGGCTTCGCGTTTATCGCTAAGCTCAGTAGTAGCCTCGCGTGGAGAATCACACGCTGGCTCTAAGAAAATTTTATCCTCGTGTTTATCGCGAGTGTTAGAAATCTTGCGATTATCGCAAATTGTACTGGCTTCGCGTTTATCGCTAAGCTCAGTAGTAGCCTCACGTGGAGAATCACACGTTGGCTCTAAGGACAGTTAATCCTTGCGATTAATGCAAGTGATAAAGATTTTGCATTTATCGCAAGTTGTACTGGCTTTGCGTTTATCTCTAAGCTCAATAGTAGCCTCGCGTGGAGAATCACACGCTGGCTCTAAGGAAATTTTATCCTCCTAATTAATGTGAGTAATAAAGATCTTGCGTTTATCTCAAGACTTAGCTTCGCATTTATCGCAATATTGGCTGGTCTTGCGATTAACGCAAGCCAGTTTGCAAGGGA
>JAYEPQ010000012.1:38031860-38339360 GCA_036321105.1 Dracaena cambodiana
GGTTTCAATATATGGTAGCATTGTTTTTTATTCTCAAATCAAGTATTACTAAGAAATTTTCTTTAGTGAATCGTGATGGATAATGATTGATTCTGGATAGAAAAGTATGACTAGAAGACTAAAATGAAGGGGTGCCAAGAATTTCAAGATTATCAGTTATGGATCAACCACTAGCTAATGATCAAGACTGCTATCAGCGGTCTGATCATAACCAATGTCATGACCCTGCTCCAAAGAACTTAACTCAGGGTTTAGAGTATCACATGATAATTGGACTTCTGTAAACTCTATTGTAATACCATGAACTCGAGAGTATTTTTAACTTGTCAAATCGGACTCTTAATAACTAGCATGACAAATTAAAAGATGGGTTATTGACATCAATTGTCAAGTATATGCAAATTCTATATACTACCCATTAACTAATATCGTCACCATAGTCAAATCATGATATGATGATTGTGTTGCTAATGGAGCCCATTGTCGCAATGGGTTTCGGTCAACCGAAACGGGTCTAAAACTGATCCAAACCCATTATGATATATATATATATATATATATATATATATATATATATATATATATATATATATATATATATATATATATATATATATATATATATAGGGTATGGTGCTAGGGTTTTGGATGAGCCAAAACTAAAAAAAAAAAGGAGCCGGAAAAATAAGAAAAAGGGAGGCGGCTGGTTCTTTGTGTCTTTGCTTTAACCGAAGGCAAAAGAGAGAGAAAGAATTGCAGGTGTACAATTGAGTTTTATTTGATCAGAAGGAAATAATCAAGGTGGGCGGCTACTTGTCTTTTTGGCAGAGAAAAGAAGCCAATATAAAGGTGCTGTTGCTGCTGGCTATTTTTGGTCGTAGGGTTTCTTTCTCGGTGGGCTGAAGCAAAGGACGGCGGCTGGCTTCCTTTGGATTTTCGGCAATCGAAGCAAAAAGGAAAATCACTGCAACAAGAGATTAGAATTTAATCTCAAAATCTTGTGTGATTTCTCTTGTGGTTGACAACTAGAAAGTTATAATCATCTTTTATATAGTGGAAGTTTTTCGATCGTGTCCCCGTGGACGTAAGTATATTTCCGAACCACGTTAAATCTGCGTGTTCTCTGTCTCTGTTATTTTTCTCTTCGGTTAACTATTTGATTCCGCTGATTGTTGCATTAGTATTATTTAGCTATCTTTTGCTAATAATTAGTATCAGAGCCCTAGTTTGGGTCAGATTTTACTCATATCAGTATTGATTTTGAGTGGGAGTTATGGCGGAAGATACGAAGGGAAATATTAAAAATTTTGATGGGACAGATTTCCAATGGTGGAAGTTGCAGATGGAAGATTATTTATATCAAAAAAATTTACATCAACCACTATTTGGAAAAAAGTCAGAAAAGATGACAGATGAGGAGTGAGAATTATTGGACAGGAGGGTTTTGGCGCAGATTCGATTGTGCCTGACAAAACATGTTGTATTCAACGTCTCCAAGGAGAAGACCACTTCAGTTTTGATATCAGCGTTGGCTAAATTTTATGAGAAGTCGTCTGCTTCAAATAGACTGTTTCTAATGAAAAAGTTGTTCAACTTGAGAATGCATTCTGATAGTTCAGTTATTAAACATTTGAATGAATTTAACACAGTACAACTTGAATCCTTAGATTTTGTCTTTACTGATGACATTAAAACTTTGATGTTTATGTGTTCGTTACCGGGTAGTTGGAGTAATGTTGTTATGGCCATCAGCAATTCTTCTAATACCGTTCTTAAATTTGATGATATTGTGAGTACAATCATGAATGATGAATTGATAAAAAGGAGCATGGATGAGAGCACAGTTTCTACAAGTACTGCTCTGTCTGTTGATAATGACAGAAAAAAGAAAAGAGATAGAAGTTTAAGCAGGGAGTCAAAACAAAGAGGGAGATCAAAATCTAAGGGAAAGTTCAAGAAAAAATTAGTGTGTTGGAAATGTAAAACAGAGGGTCATATGAAGAAGATTATCCAAACAAAAATAAGGAAGGAGCGAATGTGGTGAATCTAAGTAAAGAGTATGATGACTTGTGTTTGTCTGCTCATACAGAATTAAGGTCAGATCCGTGGTTTGTAAATTCAGGGGTTTCGTTCCATTGCACTGCTCGCAGAGAATGGTTTGAGAATTATGTCCAAGGTGATTTTGGGCATGTGACTGTTGGTAATGGGCAGGAATGTAAGATTGTCGGTAAAGGGACAATTCAGTTAAAGTTGCACAATGGTAGAAAGTTGATTTTATAAGAGGTCAGGCACATACCTGATTTGAAGAAGAATTTGATATCTGTTAGCAGGCTGAATGGCGAAGGTTTTCAAATCTCATTTGAGAGGAAACAGTGGAAAATCAGCAAAGGAGCAATGGTAGTGGTCAAGGATGAGAGAGTGGAAACTCTATATTTACTCTCAAGCTCGGTGAATCACGTTGTTTTTTTGGCCACCGTGAAAAATGAGAAGGCTATCTTATGGTATCAGAGGCTCAGTCACTTGAGCGAAAGAGGCATGAGAGTATTGCAATCTAAAGGTATGTTGACATATATGAAAGATTCTAACTTTGATTTCTGTGAGAACTGTGTGTTTGGAAAGCAATAAAGAGTTAGTTTTATGAAGGATAGTAAGGAGAAGAAAACCGAGATTGGAGTTGGTGCATACAGATGTATGGGGGTCTTCTTCGGCAAAAGTCTCTTGGAGGTAATTCTTATTTTGTCACTTTCATAGATGATGCAAGCAGGAAAATATGGGTGTTCGCACTTAAGCAAAAATCCGATATCTTCAAGATCTTCAAGGTATGGAAAGCTCTTATTGAGAATGAAACATGTTTGAAAGTGAAATGTCTGTTGTCAGAAAATGGTGGGGAATTTTGTAATAGAGAATTCGATGACTATTACTCTACCCATAGGATCAGGAAAGTAAAAACTGTACCGAGGATACCACAGCAGAATGGCGTGGCTGAGAGAATGAATAGAACTATTTTGGAGCGAGCTCGGAGTATAAGACTACATGCAGGTTTGCCTTTGCAATTTTGGGGAGCCGCTGTAGATACGGCAGTCTATCTGATCAACAGAAGTCCAACTAGTGTTTTAGATAGAGGAATTCCAGAGGAGGTGTGGTCTGGTAAGACTGTGAATTATTTATTCTTAAAAGTGTTTAGTTGTATAGTATATGCACATGTAGATCATGAGATAAGAAAGAAGCTTGATTCTAAATCTCAGAAGTGTGCATTCATTGGATACGGTGACAACGAATATGATTATCACTTATGGGATTATGAGCATAACAAGGTAATTCGTAGCAGAGATGTAGTATTTAATGAGGACTGTATGTATAAAGACCGAATGGAAAGTAAGAGTTACAATACAGTGGAGAAAGAGCACTTGGAGCTGGATGAGCCACAGGATGGGATGGATCCCATGGATAAAAAAATAAAGAAATACCTACATCTGATAGAGAAAAAATGGCTACACCTGAGAATACACAAGTTTCAGATGAGACCGAACAGGAAAGAGAGCCATTTACTGAAGTAGATGGTTTCAGTACTTCATCAAAGAGAGGAGGAGCACGAAGATAAGGAAGCCAATCTAAAAACTTTGTCTTCCATTATATCATGTTTTGTATACTGATATAGGTGAACTAGAGAGTTACCAAGAGGCTATGCAGAATAAATTTCGTTTGAAGTGGGAGCAAGCCATGCGTGATGAGATGTCTTCTTTAGAGGAGAATCACACATGGGAATTAGTGAAGCGACCGGAAAAGATAAAAGTATTGCATAACAAGTGGGTATACAGGGTAAAATATGAGAAAGGAGGGACACAAAGGTTTAAAACTAGACTTGTGGTGAAGGGATACGGTTAGATAAAAGGAATTGACTTCAATGAAATATTTGCACCTGTTATCAAGATGACTTCTATCAGAGCAATACTAAGTATTGTGGCTGTGAAAAGATTGTATTTAGAGCAGCTCGATGTGAAAACTGCTTTCCTTCATGGTGATTTAGAGGAGGAAATATACATAGAACAGCCGGAGGGATATGAAGTTAAAGGAAAAGAGAATTGGGTATGTCGACTGAAAAAGAACTTGTATGGGTTGAAATAGGCCCCGAGGCAATGGTACTTGAAGTTCGACAAGTTTATATTGGATTCAGATTTTGCTAGATGCAATTCAGATCATTGTGTATATCTACAAAAATTTAAGGATTGTAACTTTATTATACTTTCTTTGTGTATATAGATGATATGCTTGTGGCAGGTATATGCATGAAGAAAATCAATGATTTGAAGAGCAAGTTGGCAGGGAGATTCTCTATGAAGGACATGGGTGAGGCTAAACATCTTCTTGGAATGCAAATTACCCGAGATAAGAAAAATAAAAAATTATGGTTATCTCAAGAGGGGTACATCGAGAAGGTGTTGGAGAGATTCAATATGGAGAATGCAAAATAGGTAACTACAGCCCTTGGTGGTCAGTTCAAACTGTCAAAAGAGTAAGGTGCCAAGACAGATGAGGAGACGAGATACATGGAGAATGTGCCTTATTCATCGGCCGTTGGGAGTCTCATGTATGCAATGGTGAGTATAAGACAGATATTGCACATGCAGTGGGAGTAGTGAGTAGATTCGTAAAGAACTCTGGAAAGGAACATTGGCAAGCAGTGAAGTGGATTTTCAGGTATTTGAAAGGTACTTCAAAATATTATTTGTGTTTTGGGGGTGATAACATTGATGTACAATGTTTTATGGATTCGGACCATGCAGGTGATAGAGACAATGGCAGGAGTATCACAGGTTATGTATACTGTAGAGGGACAGCAGTAAACTGGGTGTCAAGATTACAATCAATTGTTGCTTTATATTCGACAGAAGCTGAGTATGTTGCAGCTACAGAAGCAAGTAATGAGTTTATTTGGTTGCAGCGATTGATGAGTGAGTTTGGTTTTGATGAAGTGAATTGCAGGTTGTTCAGTGATAGTCAGAGTGCAATTCATCTTGCTAAGAACTCAGTGTATCATTCACGGACTAAATATATTCACTTGAGATATCACTTCATTAGATCCTTGTTAGAGGATGGTCAGTTGAAGTTGGAGAAAATTGAGGGCAGTAAGAATCCTGTAGATATGTTGACAAAGTCGGTTGATGGGAAAAAGTTGAGCTATTGCTCAACTTTGGTTCATTTGTGTTGAATGTTGAAATTGGAATTTTGAACGATCGAGGTAAAAACTTTGGACACTGGGATTATCATGTATAGAGATTATATTTTTAGCAATAGGTCTCCAAGTGGGAGATTGTTGTTAATGGAGCCCATTGCTGCAACGGGTTTCAGTCAACCGAAACAGATCCAAAACCGGCCCAAACCCATTATGATATGATATATATATATATATATATGATATATATATATATATATATATATATATATATATATATATATATATATATATATATATATATATATATATATATATATATATATATATATATATATATATATATATATATATATATATAGGGTATGGTGCTAGGGTTTTAGATGAGCCGAAATTAAAAAAAAAAAAGGAGCCGGAAAAATAAGAAAAAGGGAGGCGGCTGGTTCTTTGTGTCTTTGCTTTAACCGAAGGCAAAACAGAGAGAGAATTGTAGGTGTGCAATTGAGTTTTATTTGGTCAGAAGGAAATAATCAAGGTGGGCGACTACTTGTCTATTTTGCAGAGAAAAGAAGCCAATATAAGGGTGCTGTTGCTGCTGGTTATTTTTGGCCGTAGGGTTTTTTTCTCGGTGGACTGAAGCAAAGGAGGGCGGCTAGCTTCCTTTGGATTTTCGACGATCGAAGCAAAGAGGAAAATCACTGCAATAAGAGATTAGGATTTGATATCAAAATTTTGTGTGATTTCTCTTTTAGTTGAGAACTAGAAAGTTGTAATCATCTTTTGATATAGTGGAAGTTTTTTGATCGTGTCCCCGTGGACGTAGGCATATTGCCGAACCACGTTAAATCTGCGTGTTCTCTGTCTCAGCTATTTTTCTCTTCCGTTAACTATTTGATTCCGCTAGTTGTTGCAATAGTATTATTCCGCTATATTTTGCTAACAGATTGGACTATCATAAGGTCGACTTTTGTTAAGGAACTAAAATATTGACTTAAAAGAAACTGTAGAAGTGAAATCGGAAGCCTAGAAAGCTAGAGTTACTTGCTAGTTGATGTAATAAGCCCCAGAATGGTAAGTATTCTGAGGAACTTGGGACATGGAAAAGTAGAGAAGTAGTGGGCAAGATTTCAGTAGAATCTAACTAAGTCAGACCTCCACATAACAATCAATTGACCTGGCCAAGTGACAATTTGATTTCAGTAGAATCTGGCCAAGTGACAATTTGACCAAGTCAGTTGATGGTGATACTTGACCTGTGTGCTTAAACGCTCGACCTAACCATCTTAAACCAGTTAGAACAAGTAAAATCCTAGCAAGATATTAAACGTAGTTATAATACCTTGCAAGTAGAATCCCAGTGCCGGACCTTTTAGAGACTTACGTTATGAAAAATTACATAGAATTGACTAGTTACACGAAGGCATGTAGTCCAGCCGACTAAACTAACTAGCATAGCCAACAGGTGACATAATTATAACCATTAGTGGACTTGTAATAGTGAAGATTGCATCCTGAGCCATATCATGACATGACTGGCATAATAATAAATAATGTTTGGTTGTCATATTGGCAGTGACCTTCTTTTGTTCCTCTTTAAGCGTCAGAACTCCAGCTTCTATCAGTGCTTGAATTCTGTTCTTTAGAGGGTAACAATCCCTAGTAGGGTGTCAACATTCCGATGGTAGAGGCAATAATTGGGATCGTTGGTCTTACCTGCATCCTCCGGTTTCCTCTTCTCCGGAAGTTTTAACATTCCCTTTCTCAGGAGTAGATGAAAGAGGGTAGGCATCTGTTCCACTTTAAAAGTATAGGTCCTCTCCTGTTGAGGCTTATTTTGCCTTGGGCCCTTTTGATTTTGGGGCTTTGGGCTCGGAGGACTTGTCTTTTGTGGAGCTGTCTCTGATGCCATTACCGCTTTACCTTTTTTTTATTGTTATTTTGGGCGTATGGCCTACTACTTCCAGTACTTCTCGATCCGCGAGACTCTTCAACTCAACGATTCAAATCTTCGGCTTGCTCTCCTTATTTGAGCAAATCCCTCAATGTCTTGGACTCTACGACCCCCATTTTTAGGAGCACGTTAGTCTTAAGATTATATCGACATGTCTCGATTAGAGTTTCCTGGACCATTCCATGTTTGCAATGCACGGACTTCTCCTGAAACCTTTCTATGAAATCTTTTACCGTTTCTTATTCCCTTTGTTTAGTTGCAAGGAGGGAATGAATCATAATTTCGGTATCATCCTCAAAAAAACGTGAGAGAAATAGTTTCTCAGCATCAAACCAGGTATTAATAGTACCTGGTGGCAGCTGCATAAACCAAGTAAAGGCAGGCCCTCGCAAGGTACTTGCGAATACCTTGGTCATTATTGGGTCATTGCCCATCAAATGTCCTGCTTGGGACAAGAAATAGTAAATATGTTGACTGGGAGATCCTTTCCCATCATATGGCTCCAGTTTGAGCGGGTTATATTTCTGAGGGTACGGTACCGTATCCCATTCAGGTGGATATAGTCTTGAGACTCCTGATTCTTTCAACTTTTTTTTGTGCATTAGTACTTTGAGTTGACTTTGCAATTTCTCAATTTTCTCTTCATGTGGATCATGAAAAGAATATTTGTCCTCGTCTTCATGTGTTGAGTGGGATTTTTCTTCTTTATCTTCCTCGTTCAGTTTGTTGAACAAGATTTCCTTTTCTTTCTTAGCGTTATCCTCAACAATCTTCTGAGTATTTTCGACTACTTTCAAGAATATCATTCTAAGATCTTCAATCGTCTTTTGTTGCTCCCGAATCATCTTTTCCTGGGCTTCAAATCTTTGATCGATGTCATCTGATTTATCCGCCATGTGTGATGTTGACTTTTGTAGTCGAGATAATGCAGAGGAATGAGATGAAGCTATAGCCAAATTATCGCTGTCATCGTCATAGAATCCTTTTGCAAGTTTCTTATAGTTCCGAGGAGGGACGGCTCCTGACTTAAGCCGGGTGTTGTGATGTGGTTCTTCATCACTTGATTCTGAATCACTATACATTTCTACAACCTTCTTCCCCTTTCCGACCATATTGGAGGTTACAATCCTCCATTATTTTCGGGGAGTAGTTTTTGTTTTCTTAGCAGGGTTTTTGTCCGATTCGGTTAATCGATCGAACACCGATACCCTGTTCTTATTGCAGCAACAATTATCTATTACAGCGGATACTGCTATCATAAGTTGTTGGCAATGACAAGAAGATTCGGATTGAACTTGTTCTATACTTCTCTTCTTGGTTAAGTATTCCCTGAGATCGGTGTCTTTAGTCATGGAGCTGTGGGGTCCACTCATCTGCTGAGAGGGTCGAGGGGCCTACTGAAACTTCTTGAAATTACTGGAGTCCAGTTTTGGTCTATTAATGTAACGATCAGCTTTGATTTGATATTCAGGTTGATCTACGCAGAGGTGAAAAATAGCTTCGCGTTCTGGAGTGCGGGGCTGAAAGTTAGCTTCACGTTTTGTGTCGTGGGCCTGAAGAGTAGCTCCGCGTTTTGTTGTGCTAGCCTCGCGTTTTACGCTGGCTTGGCGTTTCTTCAGAAGTTTCTCTTCTCGAATATTAGCCCCGCGTGGAATAAAATTCCTGTACACTGGCTTACTCTTGTGTTTATCACAAGTCATAACTTCGCGTCTAGCGCGATTTTTACGATTAACGACAATTTGCCAATCGTCTTCGCGATTTATGCAGAGCTAAGGCATCTTGTGTTTCTCGCAAGTACTACTGGCTTCGCGTTTCTTGCTAAGCTCAGTATTAGCCTCGCGTGGAGAATCACACGCTGGCTGTGAGAAAATTTTATCCTCGCGTTTCTCACGAGTGTCAAAATCTTGCGTTTCTTGCAAGTTGTACTGGCTTTGCGTTTATCGCTAAGTCCAGTAATAGCCTCGCGTGGAGAATCATACGCTGGCTTTAATGAATCTTTATCCTCGCGTTCCTCGCGAGTTTAAGAAATCTTGCGTTTCTCGCAAGTTGTACTGGCGTTCCTCGCGTTCCAGTAGTAGTCTCGCATGGAAAAAAATCACATGCTGGTTTTAAGGAAATTTTATACTCGCGTTTCTCACGAGAGTCAGAAATTTTGCGACTAGCACAAATCTTACTGGTTTCGCATTTCTCGCTAAACTCAGTAATAGCCTCGCATGGAGTATCACACGTTGGCTTTTCCTTGCGATTAACGCAAGTTGTATCTTTTCGTTTAACGCGATAATGACTGGTCTCGCGATTAGCACGAGCCAGTTTGCGAGGGACCATAGCCTCGCATTCTTTGATGATCGCTCCGCGTCCAAGGCGGGCTTCGAGGGCTTTTTGCCTTGCTCTCCGATTTCTATTTCGGAGTTGGGTTCTGGTCAATCCAGTTCTCAGGTCTTCTTCGGCAGTAAGAAGGTCATCCTCTGCTAGGATTTCCTGCCCGAACATCGCTCTATGGCCGCGGTCTCTAAGGATCCCTGTTTCTCGGTGGATACCTTTTTACCCGCTGCCCGGGTATTGGAGCACACGCGACGATAGTGTCGTGTGTCATTCAGGTTACCTGATAATTCAGAGGAGAGGTACTCCTCGTACTTCTGCTGGTCGATTTCAACGACCAGTATGTCTACGTTGGATCCGATCATATCGACGTCCGATTGCGCCACAATCTCTTCTTTAGTGAAAGAGACGGCTCCCACTGTAGTCACCAGTTTGTTCGCAGCGGAAGTTCCTCACCTTCCTTCCATTGAATAAACTCGAATTACAACGAAAGAGAACAAGATAAAAAGAACAAATGAGAGGATTTTATATCTCAATCGCTCTCTTTTACAAAATAGTATGGGATCTGTGGTGATAGGATCTGTCAAGCAGCTCCTTTGGACGTCGAACTCTTCTCTCTTGAAGGTGATGGCCGACTGCAGACGATCTTCTCTGGTCTTTCACGAACTCAAGGCTCTGTGCATAACTTGAATTCTCCAAGATGCCGAAAAGAAGACCAGCTGAAAGAAAAAAAGACCCCTAGGGCTTCCCCAAGAGGGTATTTATAGTCTTAAGATAATTTGAGAGTTTCTATCTAAATAGAATTTGTTCTCATCAAGGATTCCAATCAAATATCTTAGTTTTGATTTAAATCTCTTGATTTAGAGTTCTGATCGGACTTAATTTGGGTATTTGGATAAACCAAAATCATAATCTCAATCAATTTGAGATTCTGGTTATCTGCTCACGCGGAGTTAAACTCATCAAAACGCGGAGCTAAGAGACCAGAACGCGGAACTAATGCATAGCTATTAAATATCTCCGCGTTTTGTTCAAAAGCGAGGCTAATATAGCCAAACGATGGGCTGCGGAATTAGCTTCGCGTTCTGTTGTGGAAAACTCTATTTACTTAGAAATTTTCACTGCCAACACGAATATTCATATTTTTTTTTTTTTTGCATATCTGTAATCTTTAACAAATTGATGAATTAATAATCTCTTAAGCCAAAATCGAATGTAATTTTTATATTATCTTTTACATGTTAGTATAATTCATTTATACATTTATGACATAAAAAACGATATGATTTTAGTGAAATTGGTGGGGGGGACTTGCATACATATTATGTGAGGTTTACCATTTAGATTATGCAGCCAAAATTTAGGAATCTAAGCATGTGGATCTTGGGGGTGATCATTGGATACTCATCGTTTTATAGGGCTCTAGGTCTAGGAGTTTCGCTCATGTGATATATTTATTTGAGTACCTAACAGTACGGTCATGACATAGTACCATGAATATGGAATTATAGTCTTGGATATATAAGGATCACTTTTAAAACATGTGGCCTCTTTCTAATAGTTCCAAATCAAATTATAATGGAATAATAATGATTAGACAATCGCATGTGCTGTTTCTCTTACTTTGCCTTTTACTTGTTATCGTGGTTCAATCATATATACGTGGCATGTTCTAGATATTGGTACATTTGCTCATTTATGACATGCCTGTATTCTTATACATGATGTTTAATACTTTCTTATAATGCTCTTAATAAAATTACATACATAGAATACCTGTATATTTGTTCATTATCTTTGATATACTTAATGGATTGTTGTGACAGTCCTAGTTTGGTATGTCCATTAGTCTCTTGAATTGCAGGTTAATGAGAAGTCGGTCCCACCATAACTTTACGTTTATTACGAGGACCAAATGGAAGCACAATGAGTCATTTCCTTGAAGAACCATTAGAGTAGGATTTAATTCCTTTCTAATTCTATCTTTTGATTTCTAGTTTCTGCTCATTTGATCAAATTTCAAATATCAATTTATAATAAATCCTTAACTTCCATGGAACTTACCACCAACATTGGAATTAACATTTATTTTAATAGATTTTCCTCCTTGTTTTATGTCAATAACTTTTCGTATGTGTGTGTTATTAGGAGCTCATATGTAAGTATAGTCCATATCAGACAGAGCAAAAAAAGTTTATGGCTTTAAATAAAGAGTTGAGACATTTACCTATCAGTTTAAGTTTTTTTAATCATATTAGTTATCGACTATGTGTTTAGAGTCCATCATGTTCTCGGGGGCCGACGACATTGCAAGTGACTTTGGATCTCAAGGGTCCAGGTGGTCGGCTGGCACAAGTGACTTTGAATCTGCTTTCCCACGGTCCTCCATATAGATATATTTAGATTAAAATTGTGATTGCCTTCCCATTGCTCTTGGGGGCCATCGTTTCTCCCCAACATGTGTGTGTGTGGAACGTTTACTTTAATAGATTCTCCTCCTTGCGTTATGTCAATAAATTTTCGAATGTATGTGTGTGTGTGAGGAAATATGATAGTATATATGTTAGTAGTTTATTGTATTTTATGTTTGGCAAATTCATTTTCGATACAAACACTATCCATATATTCTGATACTGGGCGTTACTCTAAGTACCCTTCTTCTAAGTACACGCCTAATGAAATTCAAAATTATGGATTTCTTTTTTTCTAAATATACCATCTTATATTCCAAAATTACTCTTTTCCTTTCTAACCCAATTTCTAAATGCACTCTCTTCCAATCATTTATTTGCTCTTTTAAAAAAAAATTCAAATTTATTAAACACCTTAAAAATTTCAATCTACACTAAACAAACAATAAAACAGTGATTGAGATGATAATTTTTTTAATAATTTTTTTTATAGTTTAAATCTATTTTTCAAAATTTAAATTGTTTTCTAGAAAAGTTATTCTACTTTCATAATAATCTCAATCGCGAGATTCTTCATTTGAATCTTTTTAATTTGCTTCACTTGAAAGAGAAAATGATCTTGTTATTTATTGTATTATTTTTTGAGAGATATAAAGAGATTTTGTTAAGCTATTGGAGAATTATTAGGTTCTTGAGAGAGATCTGGAGATAATAAAAGGGAAAAGAATGAGGACAGAAAATTACAAAATATTTAATGACAAACTTATAATAATTTTTTTAGTGTGATGTACTAGGACATTAGAGGGGTGCATTTACAATTTAGAAAACTCTAAATACACCCACTAATTTTCAAAGTCGCTAAAATGCATCTCATTAAATTTAAACAACAATGGTTGTTCAAGTACAACCAACTATATTTCTAAATTATCCCTAATTTTTTTATTTTTTATTTACTTTTTTTCTCTCTCCTTCCTAACTGTACGACCCTGTCGCTGGCCTCCTCCCTAACTGTCTAACCACCTCGTTCTCTCTAAAAACTCTAGCTCATCTAAACCATCTTCTAAAAAGGTATTTATTTTCACTACCTCTCATTTAATTTTTGATTTTTTCTTTGTAATTGAGAATTAATAGAATTCTAATTCTTTCAATTTTTAGAATATTAAGAATTATTAGGATTTGAGATTTTTCTATTTTTGGAGTATTGAGAATTATTAAAGTTTGAATTTTAATAGAATTCTAATTCTTTCAATTTTAGAATATTAAGAATTATTAGGATTTGAGATTTTTCTATTTTTGGAGTATTGAGAATTATTAAAGTTTGAATTCTTTTTATTTTAGGAATATTCAGAATATTAGAGTTCAAATATGAGAGATTAAAAAAATATATTAGAGAAGAAAGAGAAAAAGGTAAATTTGTAATAAAATTGAAGAATATGAGGATAAATTGATAAATAAATTATAATGATAAATTTATAATAAAATTGATTTTTTTTTTATGGGATTGCTTAGAAAATTGGTGTGAGCATTTAGAATTTCCGAAACAAGTATCACTCTTGCGTCCTGAAAGACAGAGCTAATCTCAATGCAAAATTTTTTCTTTACTCTATTTTGAATTAATTACACTCATACCCCTGTAGTATGGAAGGTGCATAGTTTATCATTTTAAAGTTTAAAAATTTCTTGGAATAGAGAGTCTGATGACTTAGATACTACAGAGATTTAATTCAGAATTTTAAATTTTAAAAACTATAAATTATACATTTTTCATATCATATGAAGTCTGAATATAATTATTATATTCACCGAAAGAATCTGAGTATAATTAATCCTTCTATTTTTAATTCGGGCAGAGAGAATGTTCAAAATCCAAACCCGACGCGTGAGATGCCAACCTTATTCTCTCACCATGGCTGTCATCATTGACAGAATCGGATGCAGATTGGACACATTCAGCCCATATCTGACAAAATACCAGGAACTGCCCATCGATTTAGAACTTCATCATCAGGATCACAATAACCCAAACCCCTTTCTTATTCTAAAGTCTTCCATTGGGAAGGCAGAAAAGCCTTGCCCCCGCTAGTCTCCAATCCCAATACCAATCCCAATACCAATCCCAATTTTGTCTTTATCATATATACAAGTCAACTCACTTGATTCCTTGCTCCTCGGTCTCTCTCTCTCTCTCTCATCCGTGATTATTACTGCTTTCTTTTCTTGTTTAAATTATCTTAGTATCCCAATCAATCAATTTTCAAATCTTTCGCCAGCTACTCAATTTCAATGAGATTAATTGAATAATTCGAACCCTTGGCAGTATATTCCCCTTGTACCTCCCTCCCTATCCCCATTCTATTTAAGCAATCCCCTCTGGCGTGTGCTGGGCTGAAGACCCAAGAGCGAAAGAGAGATGTTGAAGTCTTGTTGTATTTCTCTCTTGCTTGCTGTGCTCGTGAGCTCTGCTGCTCTCTGCAATGGAGGAAAGACGAGTTCTTTTGTTAGGAAGGTCGAGAAGACCATCGATATGTCTCTTGATAGCGATGTTTTTGCGGTGCCTCCGGGCTACAATGCTCCTCAGCAGGTGATATATTTCATCTGATCTCTTTCCTATTTTGGTTTCTTTGATTTGTTAGGTATTATTTTTGTGCTGGTAGTTGGTAATTTCATAGCAATTGTTGATTCATGTCCTTTATAGCAATTGTTGATTCATGCCCTTTTGGGTATCTTGTCCAAGGTGATGATGCCTATCATTTTTGCCTTACTGGAAATTTTTACTGTCAATTCCCAAACAAAAATAAATAATAAAAAAAAAAAACATGATAGGCATTTACATCTGCTCATAAAAAATTACGTAGGAAAACAGAAATTTTGTGGGTAACCGCACAGTTTTGTTATATTTATGTTATATTTTCTCATGATCCTTATCAAATGTGGGTAACTTGTATGTATGCTTAATAGTTACTTAATTACTTTAGTTGTTTATTATACCTGGTGTTCAATTTTTTTTTTTTTTTTTTAAATTTTGTTATGTTTATTTCAGTTTATCAGGATTTTGTTCTCTTGATCTATGTAACCAATCCGTTTCTTATTACTTTTTGTTTTTTTTCAAATGGTTCTCCCTGTTTAGGAATTTATGTTTGATTCTCAGAACTTCTTTCGGAGTCCTTTTTCACTTCTTCTATATTTTTTTTTTCCTGTTTATTCGATTATTTGTCACTCTTAATGGTCTGTGGCTTTCTCTTCTCTCTAAAATTCTTTTTCCTTTATTTCTCAATTTTGCTTTATTTTATCTTGTCTTCTGCTTTATGGACTCCAGCCATCTTTTGCTTTCTATTTGGTATCTTTTTCATGATGACTGTCTTTTATTGTTTTTACAAGTTGACTATGAAATATATACTCCCTGATTATGTTATCTAGATTTGAGCTTTTTTAGCTTACATGCTCATATACCAAGCACCAACACCTTTCTTCTTCTTCTTCTTCTTCTTCTTCTTCTTCTTCTTTTAATTAAATTTTTGGTTATGGATTTTCTTTTTTAATTATTTGATAGATAGATTCGAAAGGCTGACAGTTTCGTTTCTTTGAAGGTTCATATAACGCAGGGTAATCTTTATGGTTCGGCGGTAATCGTGTCATGGGTGACCATGGATGAGCGTGGTTCTAGCAAAGTTCTCTATGGCACATCTGAGCACAGTCTTGAGTTCTCAGCTGAAGGCAAGGTCACTCAGTATAAGTACTATAACTACGCTTCGGGGTTTATCCATCATTGCACTCTCCGAAGGTTGAAGGTGATTTACTGTACTCTGCAAGGCTGCTTATTTGATTCAGACACCTTTTAATGATTCAGTTGTAGAAGAATCTCTTTCTTCGCATTACCAATAATGGCTGCTTCTACTTTGTTCTTTTTTAATTAATTGGGACCCAGGGTTAGTGATGTATCTTTCTCTTTTACAGTACAACACAAAATACTACTATCAGGTTGGGAGTGGTCACTCGCCAAGGAAATTTTGGTTCACAACCCCGCCAAAGGTTGGTCCAGATGTACCGTACACATTTGGCCTTATAGGTAAATCTTGCTCATTGTTCTTTATCAATACCATCCGCTTACAAATTATAGGCCCCTTTTTACATGTCGTAAATAATTATTCCACTGATTTTGAATGAAACATATATTGATCATGGTCTAAAGGATGACAACAGAGATTAACTTTCATAGTGTTACTATTGCTGCATTGAAGCCCTGTAATCATGCTTTTTGGGGCTATGCATCAAATAGAGGTTAGCTTGTCCTTTCTACTGCTGTAGTTCATTGCTTGACACAGCAACAATAGCAACAACAACAATAATAATATCTAAGCCTTTTATTGCATATACTTGGATTAGGCTAACATGAACCAAAAGATAATTATCTAGAAAGATCACATGGATGATCCTCCTCCACTCATTCCTATCGAGTCATATATCTTCATTTAAACTTTTAGCATTTATATCTTTACGAATCACCCCATCCATGTTTTCTTTAGTTGTCCTTTCTCCCTTTTAATTTGTCCTACATTGATGAACTTCACTTATCAAACTGGTGTATTCGTAACTTTACACTGCACATGATCAAACCATATATATGATTTTCTTGCATCTTCTCTTTGACAAAGGCTAAATTTATCTAAGCACGAGTATCCTCATTCCTCAATTTATCTCTCCCAGTGGTATCGCACATTCAACAAAGCATCAACATCTCTGGTACATTTATCTTTGGTACATTTATCTTCTGTGAATAATATTTTTTTATAACCGAGTATTTTGTAATATATAACAAAACTGGCCTGGTAACAGTCTGATAAAATTTTCTCTTTAGTTTTAATAGAATGTTATAATCATTTAAAGCTTCTGTCACGCATCTCCATTTCAGCCAGCTAGTTTGGATCATATGATTAAAATTACTATCCGATCTATCGTCGTTTTAAGAATCTAAGTATATAAATTGATTACTCATTTAAATTTTTTACCCATCAATTGTTACAACACTGTAGTCATGGGTTTTTTATTTACTGGATTTGCACTCTATATACTCTATCTTGAACATATTCATTCTAAAACCTCGAGATTCTATTGTTTGCCTCCATAACACTAAATTGGCATTTACTCCGATTTTCGTCTTATCGACTAAGTTAATATCATCATTCATCAACAAATAATATACACTCAGTTATCTCATCCTGAATAGTTCTAGTAAGCTCATTCATCACTATGGCAAATGATAATGACTCAATATAGGTCCTTGATGTAATACAATTATAATAAAAAAAAATACTAGTTAGGCCTCCAAAAGTTTTAAATTTGTCACTACTCTATCATGTATGCCCTTGTTTATATCAATATACTTTAAAGGCATTCCCATTTTCATTAATATCCTCTATAGCACCTCTCTCGGTACCTTGTTATAGGTTTTTTCTAAATCAATAAGGGCCAATTACAATTCTCCACTTTCTCAAAAGCACATTATAAGTTGAAGTAAATGAGTAGCTTATATCGTCGATCGCTCTATATGAATCCAAAATAATTCTCTATATCTTAGCAGTCTGTCGTAATCTATATTTAATTTCTCTTTTTTGAAATTTCATAATGTGAAATATGAATTTTATTCCATGGTAATTAAACAATTCTGAATATCACTCTTGCTCTTATATAGAAGTAACATGGTACTATTCCTCCATTCGTGTTCCTCCATTTATTTGGTTTTTTCTTAGTTTACCAAATTTTGTTAAAATATCTATCGCTTCATACCCATCTCTCCTAAGTATCTTCATATCTTAATAGAAATCTTATCTGGGCCAACAGTTTTTCTTGATTTCATCTTCTTCAATATCTCTTTTATTCTACGTATAAATTTAAGATTCATATCCTCACATTAAATAGTAAGGTTCACAAATTGAGTAAATTAACATTGTATAGTTTATCAAAATAATGTGTTAATCTTTCTTTAATTTACATCTTGAACTACAACATACTAATCTACATCTACACTTTAGTACGTAAGTCTCTAGACTTTTCCTTTTTTATTCGAGCAATTTTGCATATATCCTTTTCAGACTTTTTATGTCCAACTTCTCGTCCATCACTTTATATAGTTTACCTCTTACATCCCGAACAGTTTTCTTAGCATTTTTTTTTCTAGCTTACTCTCAAAACTCACTCCATCACTGTTCTTCAAATTTATGTAAAATTCGTGCTTGATCTTTAAAGCATTTTTACCTCTTAATTCCACCAAAATATGTTCTTACATGGTGGAGCACCACCCTAAACTCACCAAGTATTTCTTTAGCTATCTCTTAATGTAACTAACCATTTTGTTTAGTATTGTATTTGGATCATTATGGATTTTCAAATATGCTTTCTATATCATTTTTATGTATGAAAATACTTTGGTTACCTTTTAGCCGCCATCATATAACCTTAGGATCTAATTTATGCTTATTATTTCTAAGCCTCCTTTTAATCCGAACGTGTAAAATTTAGATGCTATATTGGATTACTACACTCTTAACCTCATACTACCTTACAATCAATATAATTATTTTTATATATTATTCTAGTTAAAAGAAAATCTATCTGGCTCGCATTTAATCCACTTTTAAAATTAATCAAGTGAGAAATTCTCTTTTTAAAACAAGTATTTACTAAAATCAAATTATAAGATAAAACAAAATTTAGAATTGAGCTATATAATTTATTACTTTCTTCAAAATTATATCCTTATCAAATCCATTACGGTTAGTTTCTACATACTCATTGAGATCATCACCATTAAAATATTTTTTTCTAATGTGCATTTTTTGTACCATCTCAACTAAATTCTTCCAAAATTGATATTTACTTGATTTATAAAGTCATATTTGTAGTGCATGGACACTAATAACATTAAGACTCCCTATACAAAATATGTTTAACTAAGAAAATTCTATAACTTGTGTTCCTAATCTCCACTAAATGTATAAGTAATTGTTTATCTATGATCATACTTACCAATTATAATTTCTATCTCTATATGTATACCAAAGTTTATAACTCTAAAACTCTATACTCTATCTTTTTTTTACCTACCCACTTAGTCTCCTGCATATACAAAATATTAACCCTCATTCTAATTATAATATTAACTAATTCTTCTATCTACCACCTGTAAGGGAACCTTAATTTCATAAGGCTAACTGAATTTATGTTTACAAGTTAATTTTTTTTTATCCTCATCTGCTCATTAAGTTTTGGGAATCTTCTCATGTTTGACACCACATCTGTGTTCCGATGTGGTGCGTTGCTTCTCGATAACGACCTACCGCTCCTCACCCATTTTTTACTACACCTAGGCTTTGATGTAGAGATTCAATAGGGCATTGTGCCAACGAAATTCAATTTTTGGCCCATATTATAATATATGACAATATTTTAAGTTGATAATCACATGCCTACCATAACTCTCCTTTTTTATCTTGGATTAGAATAGGCAATGAAATGATGAAAAATTTAAGCACAACGCTGGTGAAGTTGTTATAGTTCATTGCTTGATAACTATTAATACCTTGACATGTTTTTATTTTTTTAAAGTCACAATATATCTGAATTCTCGTATGTGCTTACTTTTTGGGAAATTCATGGATGAGATGGTATGTATATGTGTGTGTGTGCATGTATAGCTTGGACTTGTTTTCTAACATTTCTAGTTTTTATTTATTGTCTTAAAGGTATAGAATATTTAATATTTCACTTAGATAGTTGTGTTACTATTGTGGGGATCCCTAAATAACATGGTATACATATTAAATACAGACATAATATGCCGTAGCTTTTTTTTTTCAAAATCTTGATTCCTTCAAGTTTAAAGAAAATAGATAAATTACTTTTTTTTATCTTTAAATATTAGCCAATACCTTGCAAATGATTTTACCTACTTCAAGTTCTAATAACAGTAATAAAGCACATTTTTGACTTTCCTTGCATGATGTTTAGAGGGAATTAATAGCTTTCTACTTTGTATCGCCTTGTTAAACTTGTCTTCTACACAACGTGTTTTTATCCTAAGTCTGGACTCTGGAAACCTTTCAAGCCCCTGTAATTCCAGTATAATAAGGAACCAGTTCGATTCATTCTTGTACTTGCATTTTTTTATTGGATATGTCACTTTCTTGTGTCAGTGGCTGTTAATTTCATACCATCTTGATGTTAATGGATTCTCTTATTCCATTTTTAGTGCTTATATATGTACTTTAATGAAATTCTCATCATATTGCATTGTGCAGGGGATCTCGGACAGAGTTACGACTCAAATAGGACACTCACTCATTATGAGATGAACCCATCGAAAGGCCAGACCGTTCTGTTTATGGGTGATCTCTCTTATGCAGATAACTATCCGAATCATGACAATAACAGATGGGATACATGGGGAAGGTTTGTTGAGAGGAGCACTGCATATCAGCCTTGGATTTGGACTGCAGGAAATCATGAGCTTGATTTTGCTCCTGAAATTGTAAGGAGAAAATCTTGACACCATTTAATATATGATTCTATATTTCTACTACTATATCATTGCAGTTTCATCTTTATATTTTATTTTAAAATATTGAATTCCTTATATTGTACTTTTGTGTATTTAAATTTGTTAAAGTTTGTACCTAATCCAGTGTACAACTTTTTTATGTTTTAAAGTTTTTTTTTTTTTTTTTTTGGGATAAGCATGTTTATATTTGATATTCCGCGTTTAACATCTGTAGCTAAACATGATAAAAATGGTTACTTGATCTTTATAATATTATCTTAATTTCATTTTTCTGCTGGTATATTATCTTAATTTCTACTGTCAGAAAAATCAAATTGTCGAGGAACCTTTTCTGAAACCACTTAAATGTCATGATCTTGCTTGCGTGCTGACTAGCTGAATCTGTGTCAAGGGCTCGACCTCGAAAGATTAATCTTTTGTTGGAGGTATCTGAAAAAATAAGGTTCATAATGCCATTAAATTGAGCATCATATGATGGCCACTGACACTGATTTAACTGTAATTGCTACAATTCAGTGAATGTTCTTTAAAATCCTTTCGGCTTCAAGGTTATTTGAAAAGGTTAACTTGTCTTTTTACAGTTGAGATATGATGTGCTCTTATTTCTATAAGAAAGGAAAGGATGGCTTTTGTTTCATTAATATACTTTATATCTCTTGGTCCAGTTTCCACAATCCATTTTATTTTTTATCAACTGCTTTATATTGAAGATAGTCTAGAATGGCTTTGAATTAGTGTACTCACAAAATATATAAAGATTTGAGCAGTTGTTCTCTGAAATATTAGTTATGTGAATGTTGATAATATCCTTGCAGGGTGAAACTGAACCATTCAAGCCATTCCGGCATAGGTATCATGTTCCCTATAAAGCTTCTGGAAGCACAGCTCCTTTCTGGTACTCTATCAAGCGAGCCTCAGCACACATCATTGTCCTGGCCTCATATTCAGCATATGGTATGAACTGATAATAGATCTTTTTGAATTCAGAAAAAAAAAAATTACTTATAAAGTTTTAGTTATATGTTTCCAAGTTATAAGGATCAAGTTAGACTTTAAACTTTGAGGTTACTCTGTATATATCAATCTACCTGAAGGACCCAATGGAAATGCTCTAAAAATTTGGGATAAGGGTCTACTATTTCTGTTATGCCCTTGGTAAACTCTTCTAACATTGCTCCACTTGGATCCGTTCTACTCTAGATGCACTGTCTTTGATCTCTTTAAGTTGGCTATAGATGGCTGCATATATTGGGATATTCTATAAATTTATGTGGCATTCTAAATGTTTTTAATTGCCTATTTATTAAGTAGACAAATTCGTGGTACATTGGCTGTTTGCTCTAATGTTGCTCTACATAGTTTCTCATAGTTGCTTGTTCACTTCAACCAGGCAACCTATATATCTGTTGATTTGAACCTATTTGAGATAGAATTATTTAGTCATAATCGTCAATTTTCGAACATGCTTACTTTGTAGTATGACACATCTGGATAGTTTTGAGAGAATCTAATGGTCACAGGGTTTAATTACGTTGCTTATGCACAAGCATCCCGTGATAGCTGGCATTTCTAGAAACACTGATCTATTACTTAATTTCTGTCCATTTCAGATAAACGTTGCTCGCTCAGCAAACTCTAAATTTCATTCTATATCAGTAGTTTAGTACTAATTTTGTTCTTTTCCCCCCCAATATTTCATGCCTCTTGATTTCCAGTAATTAATCCATATGTTCTTCCAACAAATTTTTTTGAGATAATTCATTGGAAACAAACAGGAGCATTTTGCATTACTACAGTAAAAATCTTGTTATTTTCAGTTTTCATAATCAAGTAACGCAAAGAATCTGTTGGTGAGCTTTCTCTGGCAGTACTTATAGTTGTTGGCTTTCTCATTTCTCTTTCTAGGTAAATATACACCTCAATACAAGTGGCTTGAAGCTGAGCTACCAAAAGTTAACAGAACTGAAACACCGTGGCTAATTGTTCTTGTGCATTCACCCTGGTATAATAGCTACAACTATCATTACATGGAAGGTGAAACCATGAGAGTGATGTATGAATCGTGGTTCGTGCGATACAAAGTTGATGTTGTGTTTGCAGGTCACGTCCATGCCTATGAACGCAGCGTAAGCATCATATCATCACATGTGAAGCAGTGGCAACCCCTTGGAAGACTAGGATTTTCTAGGAGTATTGTTGTTGTAGAATCTTCGAAATCAGGCTGATACGGGAAGAATATGAATTTTATTTATACTTAACATTCTCTATCTTGCAGGAACGCATATCAAATATTGGATACAATATTGTGAATGGGGAATGCAGGCCAGTTCCTGACCAGTCGGCTCCTGTGTACATAACTATCGGTGATGGAGGGAACATCGAGGGACTTGCCACCAAGTATGCCTAACTAGCGTCATCCCTTTTTTCCTAATATGAATCTATTTTTGAAAAATATCCATATTCCAGAGTCCTGTAAAAATGCAGCTTTGCTAAACATAACTTGTGTAGTTTCATATTTGATTGACAAGCATTTTCTCATTTTGCTGCAGCATGACAGAGCCACAGCCCAAGTACTCTGCATATAGAGAAGCTAGCTTTGGCCATGCCATTTTTGACATCAAGAATCGGACCCATGCCTACTACAGCTGGCACCGAAACCAGGATGGATATGCAGTAGAAGCTGATTCCATGTGGTTTTATAACCGGGTTTGGCATGCAGTGGATGAGTCTAGTAAATCTGCTTCGTGATGCTGTGTTTTGGCAGCTATTTCTTCTTCTTGGGAAAAATTGTTCTTAGTTTTAGAGGGATACTTTTCCCCAACATTTTGGTTTGGCATACTGTATTTGAGTTCTTGACAAACTCATTTACTGTTATATCAAATAAGATACTTTTGTTATTTAATGTTAGCTCCAAAATAAGAAATAAAATACATTATTTTTGGTTTTATTCTAAAAAAGAAGCTGAAGGAAAAAGATTTTAGAGGGAAAATGCTCAGTCCTACACTGGATATGATGTAATTCTCCTGACTAATAGTCCCACGTAAGATATAAAATAAGAATTATTATATTTTATAATGATTCAATAAACTAACTAATCATTTTGAGGGAGGATTTTTGTGGTTGATTAAAAACAATTTCAATTATTGATGTGTGACAGAGAATTAAGTGTCACACGATTCTAAGTGTTACAGAGAACAAAGTACCAATACCTATAGCGAGCTCACCTTTTGAATTATGGGAGCTACCTTTATAATAAATAGGAGCCACTTATAAAATCCCACATCGCCTGATAAAGGATATTAGATCCTAGAAGGGATGTGTAATGTAAAGGATATTAGATCCTAGAAGGGATGTGTAATGTAATGCTCCTATTTATAGTTTCTAATCGGTTATGACAAGAGTTGGTGTAGTTTATAATGGTTCTTATGAAATAATAAAATGATTACAACTAGTCTTATTGGGAAAGGAATCCGTGATTAATTATAAACTGTTTTAATTCCTGTTATTATACTAAGGCTTAACATATTCCCATGAATTTGTTACCTGCGGAGGTGCTACAAATAGTATCATAAGTGGAAATGTGTACAACTAAGTATTGCATGAAGCTAAGTATCATGCCTACGAGGGGAGTCACCTCTTGAATATGTGAGAGCTACCTCTAGAATTTGTGTGGCTACTTCTACAATCCCAAATCATCTAGTGAAATATTAATATGTTACTGCGCCCATCTGACATGTAGATTAGATCCTGAAAAGGGCGATAATACAACACTAATAGCCAATACTCCTATATCGGATATGATAAAAAAGTTTGTATAGTTTATAATGATTTTCATGAACTCATAAAAGTAATCATAACTATTCTTTTGGAGGAAATAATCCATGGTTAATTTTAAACCATCCATAATCCATAGTTAATTATAAACTATTTTAAATATTGATATTGTATTGAAGACAACACCTATTTATGAATATGTTGTTGCTATTCTGCAACCCAAAGTCCGATAGGGAACGTAACATATGTAGAGATATATGATTCCATTATCCTATATCTTGATAGTACCATATTAGAGATGGAGAAGCTTCATGACCCATGAAGATGCATTGAGACTAAGTCTATAGCAAAATAAAATGCCACCTGCATAGTTGTTTTGTTGAACTTTATTAAAATTAGACAATTACAAGATTAATATACATTTCTACTTTTAAAATTGAATGACAAAGTGGTTATGAGTGAAAGTGTATTATTTAATATTTTTTTTGTGTACTCGTAATCCAATTTTGATAATTAATATGATAAATTACTAATTTATTATGCAAATTAGTCTAATCCTCTACTTTGATGTTTAATAGGACTTTATGATCTTTCTACAAGGTTTTAGATGCAAAGAAATCGAATGAGAAGCTTATACATGTACAATAACAACTCAACAACAATTGTTAGGCTTTACTATCAATAGTCACCTAGCAGTATTGTTGACTACCAGCTAATTTTCATGACTGTACAGGCTACGGGAGAGGAGCCGTCAAAGTAGCTGTTGAAGCCGCTGACAACTCATAAGCCAGATACACAGATATGCAAGTTTTTGAAAGCAAAAAATATTATCTATTAGGTAGAACTCTTGTTTAGATAATTAAACCTTATGGGGATTTATAAATACCCATTATACTTCAGAAATAAAATTATTATAAGAGGGAGACATAATTGTTATTTTGAGAGCTTTTGAGATTTTGAGTTTTTGTACTCTTAGTTAATTAGTAAAAGATTTTCTTTCTATTATTTGATGTCTATGAAAAGTATGAGTGGCTAAATTTCTTATTGTCTTTAGATGAGCTAATAAACCCTTGATAATGATTTGGTATGAGTTATTGTTTTAATATGCTTAATTGTTTTTATATGACATTTGATTTTTTGGTTCCCTAATTATTTTGTTTAGCGTCAAATATGATTTTTGAGACTTTGATAGTTTATACCTTGACAGGTATAGCTGTTACTTAATTTTTGATATGTCATAAACTCTTTAGGCAATGAAGTATGCTTAGACTTTGAACGGTTATTTCCATTATTTACAGATCATGCTCAGGATTATCTCAAAAATTCTATAGGAATTATTTGAGCAAATTAGCCAATTATCAATCTTACAACTTTCTTTAGTTAAATACTTAAATTATTTTTTTTTCTAATTGTATAAGACCAAGTTATTTCTATAACTGGGATAAAACAAGTGATAACACATTCCCTGATTAATGCATTTAAATTAACTTAAATCTCTAATTTATTTCAAGTTTATTTAAAGTTTATTTTCAATATTAATCAATTTCCATCCAATCAATTCACTATTTTCTTTTATTTTTATATTGTTCTCCATAATCTATATTATTAGTGTTAGACACAATGCAAAGTATTGTGTCATCAGGAGAACAATGTTAAGTTACTTTCTGAGTACAACTTATCGATCTCATATGCTTGTGAGTGCACGAATCAGGTTAGACCATAAATGTCTCAATCTTGGCCCCCATTGACAATCCACCTTTATATCTACAAAATTATGATGATCGGAACTTTGTCAGAGGTCCATTAGTGATTATCTTTTTATATGGGAACCTTTGATAATGGAAACCATACCAAAACGATCCTTTGGCATAATCCGCCGTTTTTTAGCTGCTTTCAAAAAATATTTTTTTCAACTGCCTTAAAGAGACATGCTCTACTTGGCATGTACTAGGCCAAAATAATAGAAGACAACCTCATAGGAATAAGATTTTGAAATAGATGTTACTACTGCCACAATCAGATAATATAATATATCCGAACTGAAACTGATATCATATATATAAAGAGTCCGTTACATCATAATGTGCACTACTCAGATTATACACAATAAAAGAATAAAAAGAGAAAATATCTTAACAGAAGAAATACAAACAACTGTATGCAAGAATTTTAAGTGATGGCCCATTCGTCATAGTCATTCTACTTGGTCGATAAAATACGAATTTTTGGTTGGGGCAAGTCCTATCCCTTCAACTCTAAGACTTAGGATTTGGAACCAAGAATATTATATTAGGAGATTAAACTCAACAAGTAGAACACATGAGAAAAAAAGCATACTATGATAGTACCAGAGAAGAAGTGTATATGGATGATATGCTAGTGTCGGACAGTGATGGTATAGATCATGAATAATACAAGTAAACATGGAATAATAAGGAAAAATTATGCAGCGAAAGCATGTAGTAAATATAAGTAACATGCATACATAGATCTCAATCAACGTCTCAAGTTATATTCCCGTGTCATGTAAGTATCAGCATACATCCAGAGATATTATGTTAATAGTATTATCCAATTATTTTGAATATATTAGATGTATTATCGAAGTATATCGTCTAAACCAGTATCATTCAAATATATCAAGTACTTCAAATTTATCATCCAAATATATTGTCCAAGTATATCTAATATATCAAATGTATCATACCTAATAGGTATCTCATACTATTGGTTTTAGATAAGCATGATATACGTATTAGTAACAATATGTAATATATAATTAAGACGAGTATATCTCCGGCCTCAGGCCCATAAACAAAACGAGTATATATTCGGTCTCAAACCAGCAAATAAGATGAGCATATCTCTAATCTTGGACTCACAATCAAGATAGCATATCTCTAGCCTCGAGATCATTATATTACATAGAAATAATGTTGATTTACCATACTCGTGGTAAATCAAGTCATGAGTCAATCAATGGTATTCATCTATATGCCAATTTTTCTTTTCTTATTATAAACATGAATTATAGTTTCTTAGAGTTACATCATCACTACAAATATATTCTCAACTTCAAAATCAAAACTTAATAATAATCACTGCACTCTATCATTTGCCAATAAATAACAAACAAAAGTAAAGAAAAATAAGTTTTTAGAAAGTATACTACTTACCTTGAAAAATAACTTTACTAATGAGAAAATCCTTAGTTGAGTATTTTTCTTCTTAGCGTTACCTTTCTACATCCTTTGGTGCTCTAATTGTAAGGGTTGAGTGGAGAAAAATCTTGATGACAAAAATGTATTGTATATGAGATAAGAGATGAATGAAAGAGGGTTTCAGTATGGAGAAATGAAATGAGGAAAGAAATAAATAGTATTTATAAGATTTTGATTTTATTTCATTATGTAATTCTTGTCTTTAGCTGAAATGATGAGAAATTTGCCTTCGGTAAGAATTCGAGTGAATGAAGAAGATAAATGAGTGAAGATGGAAAAATGGATTAATTTTCAAGGTTTCGAATTAGTTTTTTTTTTTTTTTTTTCCAAACAACTCATTAATAAAATTAATTACTTTATTCTCATGCAAAAACATCTCCAATGCTAACCCCGCATATTGGGTGGTGACAAATTAAACAAAACAGGCAAGAATGGTTAGGTTTGCAATATAATATTATTTAATTAAATTGATTTAACTTTCTTATATTGGTAGGATTTAATGATCTATGAAAAATCCTTAATTAATACTGAAGATAGATATAAAATAGAAAAGTAAGGAAAAATTTACATAATAATTTTTGGATTTCTAAATTGTAAGATAGAAAATTCCAAAGAATATATCATTATTGATTTATATTCATTATTTTCTTACCAATTTTTAGACTTTCTAAAAAAATATGAGAAAATCACAATAAATCAAGAAAAATAGAAAATAATAATCTTGAAATTAGAATCTCATATTGAGTTTTAGAATGTGAGTTATACTGACAAATGCCAAATCAAATATCGATCGGCTATGCAAAATGCTAATTTGGCTTGATTAATATAAAAAAATAGATATAAACATAATTGATAGAGCTGATATATCATATATCAATATGATATTAATATATGATGCTTTAGAATTGATATAATCAATGTAGGGCATTCTAACTTATCAAGCTGGCTTGTTAGTGGTGTTACACTTGGTTGTTATAAAGGGTAGATGAAAATATTAAAATGAATTGCGAGAAAAAAATAAGGAAAAGTAAGCTTACTTATTAGAGATTCATATAATATTAAAATGAATTGCGAGAAAAAAATAAGGAAAAGTAAGCTTACTTATTAGAGATTCATATTAACACAAATTGAAGTTTTCGCAATGGTGTCGGAATATTCTCTTAGATTAGGCTGGTATGAAATTCCTCTAATTTAATATGACAATGGCATTCTTAATAAGAAAGATTAAAAATGAGGAAATTTTGTTAACATGAATTGACGGCTCTTTTTTTAATTTGATCTTAAATTCATTAAATATGAGAGTTATTTAGGTATCTAAAAAGTTACATTAGGTTTAAAAGACTCCAATTAATTTTATCATCTAGATCATGTGGAAATAACAATCAACAGTTGAGATTAGAATCCAAATCTGCATAAAATTTGGATCTACATCTAGGGGAGGAGCACTAATGGGTTCATTAGTGAGGCTATTGGTATGATTATAGGCGGGATCACTGATAACTCATATAGAATTTATTCTTGCATTACTGATCCACATGTTTACTTGTATTTTTAAGGGTGGGAGAACATCTAGTAATATTTGGATGGAAAAAAAAAAATCCAAGATTGTTATTCTCAAGGATGCAACGCTAAATCTATAGACGCTTTAAACACCAAATTATGTTAAAAAATAAATAAAAAGAGCTAAAAGTGAGAAAAAAAAATATGATAGTAAATTTAATAAGAAAAAAAAGCATTCAAGTGATCAAATCTAGCTAGGATCCGAGGACAACACTGTTGCTAATGGAGCCCTATTGCCACAACGGATTTTGGTACACCGAAACAGATCCAAAACAGGCACAAACCCGTTATAATATATATATATATATATATATATATATATATATATATATATATATATATATATATATATATATATATATATATATATATATATATATATGGGGTGTGGTGCTAGGATTTTGTGATCGGCCGAAAAAATAAGAGACAAAGTGGCAGCTGAAATTATTTTTGGCCAAGGATATCAAAGGCTGCTGCTATTGATTTTGTCCAAGAGTGCAAATAATTTGGGCGGTGGCTGCTAGATTTTTGGTGTGCCAAAGCAAAAGAAAGGCGGCCATTAATTTGTGGCCAAAAAACTTTGGCCGAAAGCAAAATTTGGTGCACCTGCTGCTGTATTGTTACCGCTGCTGTGGAGTTGTTGCCGTTGCTGCTTTGTCCTGCTATGTTTGTTGCTTCGGTTGAGGTTGCAGCCGAAGCACAAAGACAAGGAGGTTGAGGTTTGATCTCAATTCTTCTGTAATTCCATTGATTTCTCTCCCGTGGTTGAGACTAGAGTATTGTAATCTCTTTTGATATAGTGAAAGTTTTCGATCGTGTCCCCATGGACATAGGCATATTGCCGAACCATATTAAATCTGCGTGTTCTCTGTCTCTGCTATTTTTCTCTTTGGTTAACTATTTGATTCTGTTGGTTGTTGCATTAATATTATTCTGCTATTTTTGATAACAATTGGTATCAGAGCCTTGGTTCGGGTTAGATTTCACTCAGATCGGTGTTGATTTTGAGTGGGAGTTATGGCGGAAGATAGGAAGGGAAAGATTGAAAAATTTGATGGAATAGATTTCCAATGGTGGAAGTTGCAGATAGAAGATTATTTATATCAAAAGAATTTACATCAACCACTGTTTGGAGAAAAATCAGAAAAGATAACAGATGAGGAGTGGGAATTGTTGGACATGAGGGTTTTGGCGCAGGTTTGATTGTGCCTGATAAAGCAGGTTGTGTTCAATGTCTCGAAGGAGAAAATCACTTCAGGTTTGATGTCGGCATTGGCTAAATTTTATGAGAAGCTGTCTGCTTCAAATAGACTGTTTCTAATGAAAAAGTTGTTCAACTTGAGGATGCCTTCTGATAGTTCAGTTGTTAATCATTTGAACAAATTTAACACATTAAGGGTACAACTTGAATGCTTAGATTTTGTTTTTGCTGATGACATTAAAGCTTTAATATTTATGTGCTCGTTACCGGATAGTTAGAGTAATGTTGTTATGACCATCAACAATACTTTCAATACTGCTCTTAAATCTGATGATATTGTGAATACAATCATGAATGACGAATTGATGAAAAAAAGTATGAGTGAGAGCACAGTTTCTACAAGTACTGCTCTGTCTATTGATAATGACAGAAGGAAAGAAAGAAGTAGAAATTTAAGTAGGGAGTCGAAGTAAAGAGGAAGATCAAAATCTAAAAGGAAGTTTAAGAAAAAGTTAGTGTGTTGGAAATATAAGACAGAGGGTCATATGAAGAAGAATTGTCCAAATAAAGATAAGGAAGGAGCGAATGTGGTGAATCCAAGTGAGGAGTATGATTACATGTGTTTGTCTGCTCATACAGAATCGAGGTCAGATCTATGGTTTGTGGATTCAGGGGTTTCGTTCCATTGCACTGCTTGTAGAGAATGGTTTGAGAATTATGCCCAGGGTGATTTTGGGCATGTGACTGTTGATAATGGACAGGAATGCAAGATTATCGGTAAGGGGACAATTTAGTTGAAGTTGCACAATGGTGGAAAGTTATTTTTACAAGAGGTCAGACACATACCAGATTTGAAGAAGAATTTGATATCTGTTAACAAGCTGGATGGCGAAAGTTATTAATCTCATTTGAGAGGAAACAGTGGAAGATCAGTAAATGAGCAATGGTAGTGGTCAAGGGTGAGAGAGTGGAAACTGTATATTTACTCTCAAGCTCGGTGGATCACGTTGTTTCTTTGGCCACCGTGAAGAATGAGAAGGCTACCTTATGGCATCAGAGGCTCGATCACTTGAGCGAGAGTGGCATGAGAGTGTTGCAATCTAGAGGTATGTTAATAGATATGAAATATTCTAACTTTGATTTCTGTGAAAACTGTGTGTTTGGAAAATAGAAAAGAATTAGTTTTATGAAGGATAGTAAGGAGAAGAAAACCGAGAGATTGGAGTTGGTGCATACAGATTTATAGGGGTCTTTTTCGGCAAAGTCTCTTGAGGTAATTCTTATTTTGTCACTTTCATAGATGATGCAAGCAGGAAAACATGGGTATTTGTACTTAAGTAGAAATCTGATGTCTTCAAAATCTTCAAGATATGGAAAGTTCTTGTTGAGAATGAAATTGGTTTGAAAGTGAAATGTCTGTTGTTAGACAATGGTGAAGAATTTTGCAATAAGGAGTTCGATGACTGTTGATCTACCCACGGGATCAGGAGAGTAAATCCTGTACCGAGAACACCACAGCAGAATGGCGTGGTTGAGATAATGAATAGAATCATTTTGGAGCGAGCTCGTAGTCTCAATAATGAATAGAATCATTTTGGAGCGAGCTCGGAGTATGAGACTACATGTAGATTTGTCTTTGTAATTTTGGGGAGCCGCTGTAAATACGACAGTCTATCTGATCAATAGAAGTCCAACTAGTGTTTTAGATGGAGGAATTCCAGAGGAGGTGTGGTATGGTAAGACTTTGAATTATTCATTCTTAAGAGTATTCAGTTGTATAGCATATGCACGTGTGGATTATGAGATGAGAAAGAAGCTTGATTCTAAATCTCAGAAGTGTGCATTCATTGGATACGGTGGCGACGAATATGGTTATTGCTTATGGGATTATGAGCATAACAAGGTGATTCGTAACAGAGATGAATATTTAATGAGGGTTGTATGTATAAAGACCGAATGGGGAATAAGAGTGAGAAAACAGTTGAGAAAGAACACTTAGAGCAAAATGAGCCATAGAATGGGAGAAGAATTGGCTACAACTGATAATACACAAGGTTCAGAGAGACCGAACAGTTGAGAGAGCCACTGACTGAAGTAGATGGTTCCAGTACTTTATCAGAGAGTATTCCACTTTGAAGAGTGGCACGAGGATAAGAAAGCTAACCCAAAAACTGTCTTTTTTTATATCATATTTTGTATACTGATACAAGTGTACCAGAGAGTTACTAAGAGGCTATGCAGAATAAATTTCCTTTTAAGTGAGAGCAAGCCATGCGTGATGAGATATTTTCTTTGGAGGAGAATCACGCATGGGAATTGATGATGCAACCGAAAAAGATGAAAATATTGCATAACAAGTGGGTATACAGGGTAAATATGAGGCAGGGGGACACAAAAGTTCAAGGCTAGACTTGTGGTGAAGGGATACGGTCAGAGAAAAGGTATTGATTTCAATAAAATATTTGCACCTGTTGTCAATATGACTTCTATGGAGCAATACTGAGTATTGTGGCTGTGAAATAATTGTATTTAGAGCAGCTCGATATGAAGACTGCTTTCCTTCATGGTGATTTGGAGGAGGAAATATACATGAAACAGCCAGATGGATATGAAGTTAAAAGAAAGGAGAATTACGTATGTCGACTGAAAAGGAGCTTGTATGGGTGAAACAACAACCGAGACAATGGTACTTGAACTTCAACAAGTTTATGTTGGATTTGGATTTTGCCAGATGCAATTCAGATTATTGTGTATATCTACAAAATTTTAAGGACGGTAACTTTATTATACTTACTTTTTATGTAGATGATATATTTGTGGCAGGTACATGCTTGATGAAAAACAATGATCTGAAGAGAAAGTTGGCAGGGAGATTCTCTATGAAGGACATGGGTGAGGCGAAATAATTTCTTGGAATGCAAATTACCTGAGATAACAAAAATAAGAAATTGTAGTTATCTCAGGAAGGGTATATCAAGAAGGTGTTGGAAAGATTCAATATGGAAAATGCAAAATCGGTAACTACAGATCTTGGTGGTCAGTTTAAACTGTCAAAAGAGTAAGGTGTTAAGACAGATAATGAGATGAGACACATGGAGAATGTGCCTTATTCATCGGTCGTTGGGAGTCTCATGTATGCAATGGTGAGTACAAGACCAGATATTGCACATGCAGTGGGAGTAGTGAGTAGATTCATGAAGAACCCTACAAAGGAACATTGACAAGCGGTGAAGTGGATTTTCAGGTATTTGAATGGTACTTCAAAGTATTATTTGTGTTTTGAGGGTGATAACATTGATGTGCAAGGTTTTGTGGATTCGGATCATGCGGATGATAGAGATAATGGCAGGAGTACCACTGGTTATGTCTTTACTGTATGAGGGACAGCGGTAAACTGGACTTTAAGATTACAATTAATTGTTATTTTATTTTCGACAGAAGCTGAGTATGTTGCAACTGTAGAAGCAAGTAAAGAGTTTATTTAGTTGCAGCGATTGATGAGTGAGTTGGATTTTGATGGAGTGGATTGCAGGTTATTCAGTGACAGTCAATGTGCAATTCATCTTGCTAAAAACTCAGCGTATCATTCACAGACTAAACATATTCACTTGAAATATCACTTCATTAGATCCTTATTAGAGAATGACCAATTGAAGTTGGAGAAAATTGAGAGCAGTAAGAATCCTGCAGATATATTAACAAAGCCGGTTGATGGGAAAAAGTTGAGATATTTCTCAACTTTGGTACATTTGTATTGAATGCTGAAATTGGAACTTTGAATGATTGATGAGTATCATATATTGTATTTTTCCTCCCATACTTTATCTATTTTTGTATATAAATAAATACTACTCGGGTATTTTTAGTGTCTTTTTTAGGTGATCCAATTTGAACAAGGAAATGGTATGAAATCAGAGTTGGATTAGGAAATCAAAGGCCAAAAAGTTTCTAAAGTGGGCGAGACTACAAGATTAAATTACTGCAGGAAGTAAAAGTCAAATACAGTCAAGCAAATAAAGAGTATAAGAGAAGATACTTCTGTAGAAGAAACATCAACCAATTGGGCTTTATTTAGCTGCTAATTGGCGGTTTATACCGCTAAATAGCTGCCAAACAGTGGCCGTTCCAGAGGGATTTTCTTTGAGGGCTTAATTGTAAATTTGTAGTTTTTCTGCTTCTGCTAGAATTAGGGTTTGATTTTCGAGTGACCGATCCATGTATTTTGACGGGATTCTGGAATTTTGTACTCGTTTTCTGATTAATAAAGTTAGGGTTTTTGCTGAAGGTTGACGGCCACAACACCGTGCTCTACAGGTAAACCATTATTCTTGAGATTTTTACTTGCTTTCTAAATAGAGTTTATCGCTTTCTAGTTTAGGTTTTACTGCTTTCTAGATTAGAGTTTATCATATTCATGAATAAAAATTTGATCTTGCTTAGTAAAAATATGAGTAGCTAATTAGTTTAGCTCTAGGATATAAATGAAGTTAAGATCAGCCATGTAATTGCTCTCTAGTACTTTCTTCTTAAATAAAATTAATAAAGATATGATTTTTCAATAAAAAAAGATTAAAATACAATAACTCGAAGATTAGGACTTTGATAGGTTATACTTGAATTAGAGTTCTTGATAACCTATGCTTAGTTAGGGTTTGGGGTTCCTGATTTTATCTTTTTCTTTGAATTATCTAAAAGATTTAGTTTGTTTTTATAAGAAGTAGCATTTTTGATGAGTTATACTTGCACAACACTTGATAGCTCATGCTTAGGGCACTTTAAGTAAAAAGTAAACTAAAAAGATTGAATTTTTATGATAGAAGAAAATAATAGAAGTAAGAACTTGGTTGGAAATTAGTGGATTCTAAATCCTAGGCTATTTAGATTAATTCAAGTTCAAACTAGAATTTTTGGTTAGTCCATTAGACTAAGGAAAGAGTAAGGAACGCAAAAACACCTTAGATCTCTGTGAGACAACCTGTACAGCGCTACAACGATACTGTGCGCTTGCAGGAAAATATCGCATCAAGTTTTTGGCGCCGTCGCGGGGGATCGACGGTATTTTTCTTGCTTTTTCTAGCGTTTTACGGATTAACAGTGTGTGTGAGTGTGCAGAAAATAGAAATTGCAGATACAGGAAGATTTAAAGGATTGGAAGAGCCTCTAGACCAAGTGGAAGAAAGGCACAAAGTCAAATCGCTTGTTTAGCCGCTATTCAGCGGCTAGAACCGCTATTTAGCTGTCCAAAAGGTACGTTCTGAACCCAAATTTTCTCTGTTTCTTTAGTTTTGTTTCCTAGTTATGTGGAAAAATTAAAAAAAAATTAAAAAATTAGGAACAGTAGGAATCATATTTTTATTTGATCATATATATTCCACCGTTTTATCTCTCCACCATACCCCACTTCTTGCATTAGTTTAGGAAGTTCACGCATACACTCACGGTCGCTGGTTCATACCACATTGGACCCGTGATCAATTTGGTCGACTTGTGAGATCAGATTTGTTCATAAGAGATAAGATGGACCAGCCGATCCCGATCCTTCAGGATCGATGTTACCCGTTGCGTACATCATTACCATCATGCATCAAACTTCCACACGTAGCGAGTAATCACTATGAATTGAAACCGCAGTACATTAATATGCTTCCTAAATTCACTGGTTCTGATTCAGAAGATGCATATCTCTTTATCAGTGAATTTCAAGATGTATGCGTAATGATTAAACTGCAAAATTTATCGGAGGACGCAATTAAGCTCCTCTTCATCCCTTTTGCACTAAGGATAATGCCAATAAGTGGTTGTACAGTATGCCTACTGATTCAATCACTAATTGGGATGAATTCGTTACCGTGTTTCTCAAGAAGTATTATCCTACGCATAAGACGGCAAGAATCAGAAATCAAATTAATCAATCCGTCAAGTGCCAGGAGAACCCTTCTGGAAATACTTAGAACGGTTTAAGGATTTATTAGCTCAGTGCCCCACCATGCGATAGAAAAGTGGCGGTTGTGTCAAATCATATACGAAGAACTTGATTACACATCCAAAACTCTTCTGGAATCCATGTGTCAAGGGAAGTTTATGAGGAAAAATGAGGATGAAGCATGGGACTTTCTTGAGGACCTATGGTGGAAGACCATGCAGTGGGAGAGTCCCGCTGAAAAGTCTAGTGCATCAACTTCTTCACATAAGGGTGGGATTCATAGCGTCGACAGCTTTATAGCTGCTGAAGCAAAGATCGCAGCCCTTATGAGAAGAATTGAGGCACTGGAGACTCCTAGTGCTCCACTAGTGGGTCAAGTGAATCAACTCCAAAGTCCCACATGCTTTAATTGTGGAACTCCCAATCATGTTATGGAAGAGTGTCCATTGTTAGTAAATCCTATGGGTCCCACACTTGATCAGGCTAACGCCATGTATCAAAGACCCGTTAATAATCTATACGCTCCGACATACAATCCTGGTTGGAAAAACTATCCAAATCTCTCATGGGGTCAAGGGAAATATCAGGGAGCCCTGAACTCCAACATGCAGCCTCCAACTACTGGTCAGTTCTCAAGACCAAATATGGGTGCTTATCAACACCCAAATGCTTCAAACCATGGGAACAACCAGAATAGACCACCTGCACAAAACCACTCATATCCACAACAGGGTCTAATACTGATCAAGAAAAGCGACTTCAATCACTTGAGAAGAATGTTGAAAATCTTCTCAAGTCTCAGTCCAACCTTGACACATACATGCAGAATCTTATGAAAGTGTCAACTGATTTTATTCAAAAAACAGATCAGTACCTGCTCGTGAACTCTCAATCTATTAAGAATGTAGAGCAGCAGGTTAGACAATTAGCAAATCAAATGAGTGAACGTGGCAATGACACTTTTCCAAGTCAACCCATAACAAATCCTAATGTCAGTTCATCAAATTCTAATCAGTCGCATGTCAACCAAATTAATGCCATTCACATACTTCGATCTGGCAAACTGGTTGACAATCACGTAGCCATGCCACCTGATTCCACTCCTATTGCACTGCAAGCTACACTCCCTGATACCACGATTCCATCATCACCTCATGATTCATCATTATCATCATCCCACGATCTACCCACTAGCACGACAAAAGAATCTGATCCTTCTAATTTTGATCCTCCTATTGACCATACTTATAAGCCAAAGGCTCCCTATCCAAATGGATTGAAGAAAAATTCTCCTCAGGTAGAGGACATTCTTGAGTTATTCAAGCAAGTTAAAGTCAATGTTCCTCTTCTTGATGCAATCCAACAAGTACCTGCTTATGCAAAATTCTTAAAGGATTTATGCACAAAGAAGAGAACAACCAATGTTCCAAAGAAAGTCTTTCTAGCTGCTAATATATCTAGCATCCTCTCTCAGTTAGCACCCGTAAAGTATAAAGATCCTGGAAGTCCTATTGTCTCCTACACTATAGGGACTACAGTGATTGAAAGGGCTTCACTAGATTTAGGAGCAAGTGTCAACTTGCTTCCTTATTCAGTGTACCAGCAGTTAGGACTGGGAGAGTTGACACCTACAAGGATTACGTTACAGCTAGCTGATAGATCTGTGAAGACACCTATGGGAGAGATTGAGGATGTCTTGATTAAGATTGGGGAGTTTATCTTCCCAGTTGATTTCATAGTCCTTGAGACTCAACCTGTGGTGAATCCACACCATTGTATCCCAGTTATTTTGGGACGTCCATTCTTGGCCACTTCTAATGCTGTTATTAATTGCCAGAGTGGATCGATGAGACTTTCCTTTAGAAATATGACACTTGACTTGAATATATTCAATCTAGGGTGCCAACCAAGTGATCCATATGACGAGCCCCTAGAAGTGAATATGATCCAAGGGTTGTCCAGTGAACACCAAGAGGAGAAATTCTTTGATGAACTGAATGGTTTAGTTGATGAGAGTGTATTCTTGGAAACGCTCGATGAATCATCTAATTATGTGTCTTCCACTCAATGGAAACTTCCACTTGAGCCATTGATGACTGAACCACAAGTTCAGTTACGACCATTTATTGAGTGTCCACCGGAGCTTGAGATGAAGACCCTTCCGAATCATCTCAAGTACACTTTCTTGGGTGAACACGACACACTACCAGTCATTATCTCTGCAGAATTGATTGACACTCAGAAGGAAAAACTCATATCAGTGTTGGAAGTACATAGGGAAGCCATAGGCTGGAGTATGGCCGATATTAAGGGGATAAGTCCTTCTATAGTGCAGCATAGAATTCATTTACTAGACAATACACGACCTGCAAGAGATCCTCAGTGTAGGTAGAATCTGGTAATGAAAGAAGCTGTGAGGAAGGATATTCTTAAGTGTCTTGACAATGGGATCATCTATCCTATATCTGATAGCGCATGGATAAGCCCAGTTCTAGTGCCTAAGAAGTCCGGAATCACTATAGTTAAGAACGATGCAAAAGAGTTTATTCCGATGCGTTTGCAGATGGGATGGCGAGTCTGCATTGATTATAGGAAGCTTAATGCTGCAATTAGCAAGGACCACTTCCCCTTACCATTTATTGATCAGATGTTGGAACGGTTGGCCAGACATGAGTTCTACTATTTTTTAGATGGATACTCTGACTACAACCAAATTTCCATCGCTCCGGAGGATCAAGAAAAGACCACGTTCACATGTCCATTCGGCACCTTTGCATACAGACGCATGCCTTTTGGGTTATGCAATGCACCTGCCATGTTCCAAAGATGCATGGTAAGTATTTTCTCTGACATGGTTGAACGATTTCTTGAAATTTTCATGGATGATTTCTCTATCTTCGGAGATTCATTCCAAGAGTGTCTGCATCATCTAGGGTTAGTTCTCACGCATTGTAATGAGAAGCATTTGACACTCAATTGGGAAAAATGCCATTTTATGGTAAAAAAATGGCATAGTGCTAAGGCAAGTCATCTCGAAGAATGGTATCGAGATTGAGAAAGCCAAGGTAGACCTCATTAATAATCTGCCACCTCCACGATCAGTGAAAAATATACGATCCTTCCTTAGTCATGCTGGTTTTTATGGAAAATTTATCAATGACTTTAGCAAAATTGCTAGGCCTTTGACACATCTACTAGCCAAGGAAGTACCATTCAATTTCACACATGATTGTCTAAGAGCATTTGAGCAGCTCAAGAAGGCGCTGACCACCACTCCTATTATTCATGCGCCAGACTGGAGCTTACCCTTCGAGCTCATGTGTGATGCATCCGATTACGCTATTGGTGCCGTTCTTGGTCAACTATTAATAAGCAGCCACATGTGATTTACTATGCAAGTAGGACACTCAATGATACCCAGTTGAATTACTCTACCATAGAGAAAGAGTTTCTGGCAGTCGTTTTTGCACTTGAGAAGTTTCGTTCCTACTTGATTGGATTACGAATTATAGTATACACTGATCATGTTGCTTTGAAATACTTGTTAACCAAGAAAGATGCAAAAGCAAGGCTTATTCGATGGATCCTCTTGCTACAAGAGTTTGATCTTGAGATATTAGAAAAGAAAGGTTCTGATAATTCAGTAGCTGATCACTTGTCTCGTCTGCCCAACGCTCCAACTAATTCGTGCCCCATAAACGAATCATTTCCTGACGAGCAACTGTTTGCATTGATGCACGAACCATGGTTTGCTGACCTTGTGAACTATCTTGTGACTAAGGAGATTCTATCCCATTGGTCCAAGCAAGATCGATTTAGATTCTTGTCCCAAGTAAAATTCTTTTAGTATGATGAACCATATCTGTTCAAATGTTGTCCAAACCAGATCATATGTTGATACATATCTAATGATGAGATACAAAGTGTCCTCTTTTTTTGTCATGATTTAGCTTGTGGAGGACACTTTGGTCCCAGGAAAATGGCTGAAAAGGTATTGCAGAATGGTTTCTATTGGCCAACTCTTTTCAAAGACGCCGTGGAGTATTGCAAAGCATGCACACGATGCCAATTCGTAGGCAAAATTTCACGGCGCAATATGATGCCTCTGCAACCCATCCTTGAGGTCGAAATCTTTGATGTAGAGGGTATAGATTTTATGGGACCGTTACCCAACTCGTTTGGAAACCAATACATATTAGTCGTTATCGATTATGTTTCCAAATGGGTAGAGGCAATAGCCGCAAAATCGAATGATAACAAAGTCGTTGTCAAGTTTTTGAAAGAGAATATCTTTTCTCGATTTGGTGTTCCTCGAGCTATTATTAGTGATAATGGTACTCATTTTACCAACCGGTCATTTGAGGCGCTTATGCGGAAATATTCCATTACCCACAAATTAGCTACAGCGTATCATCCGCAAACTAGTCGGCAAGTGGAAGTTTCCAATCGCCAAATCAAACTGATTTTGGAGAAGACAGTAAATCACAATAGAAAAGATTGGTCTTGTAAACTAGCGGATGCATTATGGGTCTACCGTACCGCTTATAAGACTAATCTAGGCATGTCTCCATATCGTTTGATATTTGGAAAAGCATATCATTTACCGGTGGAGCTTGAGGATAAGGCTTTATGGGCAATCAAATTTCTAAATTTTGAGCCTGAAAAAGCTGGCGAGCAGCAGAAACTACAACTGAATGAGCTTGATGAGATTAGACGGGATGCATATGATAGTGCTACGATTTATAAAGAGAAAACTAAAGTGTTTCATGACAAAGCAATCATTCGCAAGTCATTTACACCTAGACAAAAAGTTCTCTTATATAATTCGAGGCTACATTTATTCCCAGGAAAATTGAGGTCAAAATGGAGTGGACCGTACATAGTACGGACGGTGCACTATCATGGTGCAATTGATCTCGAGGATCCTAAAAATGGTAGTTTATTCAAAGTAAACGGTCACCAATTAAAACCATTTTTAGAATCTCGAGTGAGCGATAATGTAGAGGTCGTGACACTTCACGATCCAATCTATGCATAAAGGCATATAGTTATTTGTATAATAGCATGTATATTATGTATATTATGTTACTAACATGATGCAGGGTTTAAAAGCGAAATTAAAGAAAGATGAGGAGCTGACTGTAATTTTCCATCTCTATGTAAACCCAAGCAGCTCTCTTCTTCCCCAAATCCATTCTTCCAAAACCCTAACTGCCCCCCTCCCTTCCCCACTTCCACCTTTGGCTTTTGCTTCTCTCTTTGCAGGACAGTATAGGATCTTCAAATCCATTCTTCTCCTGCGGCCATTTCTTGGACTTTTCCCTTGAAACTTCAGGGAGGTACTCTTCTTCTCTTCTCTGTTTATTGGTTTGATCAGATTTCAAATTTTTAATTACAGTACGATATAATGGGTAGATTTGCTTGTGAGAAGTTTTTCGGCAAAATTTTTGTGGCATTTAGTGTTTATTTCACCGCTGCGATCGAAACTCTGGGTTGGAATTACCTTATATATTCACCTAATGCATTCTACATCCTAGAGTTGGTGGAGGAATTTTATGTGAGTTTTGCGAAATCCGACATTTCGGACGATCGCAAAACCATAAACCTCCATTGGCACGGCCAATTATATGAATTGCACGCAGCGGCCATCTCGGTTTCTACGGGTATCCTCCTTCACACCGAGAATCATACTCCCGGTAGGATTGAGGATTATCTTACACGGATGGGCCCAAACTGCAAAATAACACGTGATAAAGGGATCAGCAGAAAGACACTATATCGCAATATTCATGCAACTTGCCGCTGGGTCAACACTAATGTTATGGGTATTACACATATGTCATCTTTTTACACGCCCACACTTTATTTTGTTGATTGTATTATGCGCCAAGATACTCACTTCTGTATGTGCATACAGTTACTCGACACTATTATTGATGCTGAGATGCGGTCGAGGGCTAGTTTGCCTCTGTCATGTTTAATTACACAGTTGTGTCGCAAGTTTATGTCTAGTACCGAATTTGACGCATACGCACCCTCACGTGTGTTTATCGCTACCGAACATATTTCAGTAACATATCATGCTGCTGTTCCAGAAGATTGGAACAGACATGCTGATAACGAGAATATATATGCCACTGACTTGACATAAGTAGAGGAAGATGATGTCTTTTAAGAATGATACTAGAAGAACTTCAAATTATATAGAAGGCTTTCAGGAGATTTTAGTCTTGTGGCTTCTACTTCATCAAATGCAAATTATTCTGCAAATAGAAAATTAAAGTTAAAATATATACAGATAACAATGAATTAAACAAGAAAACATTCATAATATCTTATACGCTAATGATGAAATTTTGTTCGGATAAGAGCATGAAGAGAGAAGGACAAAAACAAATATATAAGGAAGGTTTTTGTTAAATCTTAGGATTTTTTTAATTATTGTTGAAACATTGAACAGAAGCAATAGCATATTGGAAAGATATTATATTTTTAGTTAAAAGTAAAAAAAAGAAATTAAATTTATTTATTTTTCTCATGTTGCCCAGGGCGTGCACGCACCATGGTGTGTGCACACGCCCATGGTGCGAGGGCGCATGCACATGGGAATGCACGTGACCCTGGGCCTGCATGGTTCTTCTCTTAGAGAGTAAAAAAAAATGAAAGAAAATATGCAATTGTTTGTTAATGTACATTCTTCTCTTCCTAATACAACCTATCCAGTTATGTTACAACTCATGTAGGTAACGATGGTAGACGAGAGATTGATGAAAATTCCCAATATAGTAAGTATCGAATATATAAAAGGAGTAGATGATTTTCTTGATTATGCTTTTTTATAGCCTGGAGTCACAGATAATTACACAGTAGTTGGTTGGCATTTTGATTGACAACTAGATATATTTCTTAGCTGCGCTAATATCTGTGTGGAGCTTGAGTTGTGCACTTTATTCAATAGAAATTGTACCAAATTACCATGAATCACATTAAAATTTTATATTATGTTTTAGGAGAATGTTTTTACACTCTCATAAAAATTTCATATTAATTGGTTGTGATTTTAATCTCAAACTTAATATTTTTTCAGCTGCACCGGTATTGGTCTAGTGCATTAGCTGTGCACTAAATTGAGTAGAAATTGTATCAAATCATCATTGATTTCTTTATAATTTATGTTTAGTTTTAGGAGTGTGTTTTTATACTCTCATAAAAATTCCACAGTAGTTGGTTGACATTTTGACTGGCAACTAGATATATTTCTCAGCTGTGCCCATATCTGTCCGGAGCTTGAGTTATGCACTTTATTTAGTAGAAATTGTAAGAAATTATCATGAATCATATTAAAATTTTATATTATGTTTTTGAAGAATATTTTTACACTCTCATAAAAATTTTACATTAATTGGTTGTGATTTTGACCTCAAACTTAATAATTTTTCAATTGCATCGGTATCGGTCTGGTGCATTAGTTGTGCACTAAATTGAGTAGAAATTTTACCAAATCACCATAGATTGCTTTATAGTTTTATATTTTGTTTTAGGAGTGTATTTTTATACTCTCATAAAAATTTCATAGTAGTTAGTTGACATTTTGATTAACAACTAAATATATTTCTCAGCTGCGTCCATATCTGTCCGGAGCTTAAATTGTGCACTTTATTCAGTAGAAATTGTACCAAATCACCATGAATCACATTGGAATTTTATATTATATTTTAGTAGAATATTTTTATACTCTCATAAAAATTTCACATTAATTGGTTGTGATTTTGACCTCAAACTTAATATTTTCTCAGTTGCACTGGTATCGGTATGGTGCATGAGCAGTGCACTAAATTGAGCAAAAATTATATCAAATCACCATGGATTGCTTTATAATTTTATATTTGGTTTTAGTAGTGTGTTGTTATACTCTCATAAAAATTTTATAGCAGTTTGTTGTCATTTTGATTCACAACTAGATATATTTCGCAGCTGCGCCCATATCTGTTCTGAGCTTGAGTTATGCACTTTATTCAGTAGACATTGCACCAAATCACCATAAATCATATTGAAATTTTATATTCTATTCTAGAAGAATATTTTTACACTTTTATAAAAATTTCACATTAACTGGTTGAGGTTCTGCTCTCTAATTTAAATTTGTATTCTGTTATTGAGTTTGTTTTGACCATAGTTACTAATGTCTTTAGTTATTATTATTTAATTACATGAAAAACTACATGAGCTTATTGTGAGACAAACACAAGATGATGAAGCTCAGATGTCTCGTAGTGACATATTACTTTATGTGCTTGGTGAGAAATCAGGATATTTTCGAGGAAAACGAACCGGCAAAAGGCCTCTGAGTAAAAGACCTCGGCAAGATGTTTAGGAGTAAGTAGAGAAAACTATAAGTGATGCCAGAGAGACAATGATAGTTGTAGTGGCTCAAAAAATTAGAGAAGAAGTTCAGACTGAGTCGGATGAGAAATTAAAAAAACAGCTAGCTAAGTCAGATGAGAAATTAAGGACACAGCTAACTGAGTCAGATAAGAAATTGAAAACAAAGCTATAAGAGGTACAAGCTGAAATTAGAACTAAGATGCAAGTTGAGTTCGAGTCCATGTTACAAGAGCGGATGGCTTTTTTTTTTTGGTTCTATATAATAATTAAAAAATTAATTTTTATGTGTTTATATGGATTTAATACTTTGCTTCGAACAAAAATAAGTCACAATTTGTGCAAGACTGGATCGTTTTTCTTATGAATATTTTAGCATGTTTATGTGATGAATTTTATTTTTCTATTTTACATCATTAATATATATATATATATATATCAGCTAATTATAAAACATCTCTTTTGAATATGGTGTTTGAAAATATTAATAATTATATATATTGTATTTGTAACAGCTATTTGTATTAGCTATTTAAAGATGCAGTAACAATATGAATAAATCGTTACTAATAAACTTATTTGTGACAATTAATGGTGTCACAGAATTTGTGTTTTAGTGACAATAAATATTATTGCAAATTTTAACTTTTAGTGGCACTATTAAAAACTTGTCACTAATAATTACTTATTTGTAACAATGTTTGTTGTCACTAATTTTGCAGTTAATGTTGTTATATAATATTATATATATATATAGTGACAAATAGTCATGTCTTCTGTGACACGTATTGTTATCACAAATACGATTTAGGGATAATGAACGTCGTCACTAAAAAGTCATAACAGTGACTATGTAATAACTTTTCTGTAATAAGTTTTATTGTCACAAATACAATTTAGTCATGTTGAAAGTCGTCACTGAAGAGTCGTAATAATGACTATATAATAACTTTTTAGTGACAAGTATTATTGTCACAAATACTAACTAGTGACGATATCAGTTGTCACAAAAAATGTTATAATGACAATCGAATTAGTGCTTTGTGACAAGTTATAGTTGTCACTGAAACTATTTTTAGTGACGGGATCTAAAAGTCGTCACAAAAATCTTCAGTGATGGCCACATAAGCTATAATAGTTAGTCGTCACTAAAATCGTCACTGAATATTTTTAGTGACATCTTAAAAACGTTCAGTGACGACTTTTGTCGTCACAAAAAAACCCATTTTCTTGTAGTTTAGTTAGTTTTATTTGATCAATAGGTGTTGGTGTGAAAAATTTCCAAATAAAAGAAGAAGAAAAAATACCCCACAGAACTGGCTATAAAATTAGCTTTGCATTGAGTAAAACGCGGAGCTAAGTCTATAGCTCTGTATTCAGAGTGTTTAACTCCGCGTGAGTAGATTCTCAGAATTCTAAATTGATTGAGATTGTGATTTGGGCTTATCCAATACCCGAATTGAGTCCAATCAGAATTTAAAATCAAGACTAAGATATTTGATTAGAGTCCTTAATAAATACAAATACTTTCCAATTCTATTTCTATGGAAACTCTTAAACCAAGCCAAGGCCTATAAATACCCTCTAAAGGTAGCCTTTAGGGAGTTTTTTTTTTTCTTTGGATCGGTTTTTAGAGTTCAAGTTACAAATGAAAGCCTTGAATCTATCAAGATCAGAGAGAGAGTTAGGGTCGGTCATCATTTTTCTCGAGTAGAAGATTTCCACATTGGATCATCAAAAAGAGCTACTTGATAGATCCCATCGCCACACAGAACCCACTTTTCATTGTAAAAGAGAGCAATAGAGTATAAATGCTCTCGTTTGTTTTTTTTGTTCATCTTTCGTTGTAATTACTGTATTCAATGGAAGAAAGCAAGATTTTTGCGGAGAACAAACTGGAAACCATAGTGTGAGACTTTTTTTTACTGAACAAGAGATCGTGGCGTAATTCGATGTGGAATCGACCAGAAAAAATATGAGGAGTATCTCTCCTCTAGATCAGGTAACCTGACCAAAACGTGGCACTATCGCCGCGTGAGCTCTACTACCTGTAAATTGGGTAATAAGGAATCCATCATTAAACGGGGATCTTTTGAGCCCACGGCTATAGAGCTATTGTTTGGACAGAAAACCCTAGCAAAGGATGATGTTCTTGCTGCCGAAGAAAGCTTAGGAACTGGTTTGATCAAAACGCAACTTCGAAACCTCAATCATCGTGCAAGACGAAGAATCCTCAAAGCTCGCATAAAACGCGAGGCTAAAGTAGATGCAAAATGTGAGATTATGACCCTACCTCACGAGCTGGCTTGCATTAAGTCCAAGACCAGTCTGAATCATGTTAAACGCGAAGTTAGCCTCTGGCCAGCGTGTGATGGACTGTCTCCACGCAAGGCTTCTGAGCTTAACTCTGAAACTTGTCAAAGTGCCAAAATTTGCGTCAATTGCGAAGTTAACTCTAACTGTAAGCCAGCATGTAAAGAAGTTACTTCACTCGAGGGTACAGGTCCTGGACTTGAAGCCAGGAAAATTAATAACACTCGCGAAAAATGTGAGGATAATTCTCAAACTTACGTCAGTCGCGAGGATAAGCGAGCATGTGATGGACTTCCTCCACGTGATGCTGTCAGACCTAAATAAAAACTTGAACTAAGTGTCAAATGCGAAACCAAGAATTCTTGCGTAAATCACAAAGTTACGCCAGCGTGTGAGTATATTCCCCCACACGAGGCTAGACAATCAGAAGTCAAAGTTCTTCAAAAACGCCAAGCCAGCGTAAAACGCAAGGCTAGCGTAAAATACGAAGCTATGTTCCTGCCTTATGTAAGTGCTCTAAAATGCAGAGCTAACACTCAGCTCCGCGTAAAACAACCAATATATAGAATTAAGGCTGATAATCGAAACATTGAGCACCATCTCAACTCCACTGGTTTCGGAGAGTTTCAACAAATACCTGGATCTCTCCAACAGCCAAGTAGGCCCTAGGCCCAGAACATTACTGAATATTCTTCATCTCCTAAAGTTTATGATCTCAGGGAATATTTGACAAATAAAAAAAATGTCTCAAACTCTGTCACACTCAGCATGTTATTACGAGCAGATAATATCAGCAGTGTTGAATAACTGTTGCTGTATGAAAAGAATATTTGTATTTGATAGAATAACTGAGTCAGACCAAAATACTCCAAAGAGAAAAGAATGACTTGAGATACAAAATCAAAGAAAAAGAATTAAAGGCGGTGACCTTAAATATGGTCGGTAAAGGCAAAAAGGTCATAGGGAAAGAGTATGAGTCGGATGCAGACAATGAGAAACCTCATCATTTCGCCTGGTTTAAATCAGGTACGGTCGCTACCCAAAATTATAAGAAACTTGCAAAAGGTTCTTATGATGATGACAGTGACAATTCGGCTGCAGCTTCTGCACAATCTTGTGCATTTTCCCGGCCATGAAAATTAGCATCACATGTGGTGGATATGTCCGACGATGTCGATCAAATGTTAGAAGCCCAACAGCAAATGATTCGAAACCAGCAAAAGACTATCGATGACCTCAAGGAAATGCTCTTAAAAGTGATCTAAAATACACAAAAAATAGTCGAAAATAAGGCAAAGAACTCTTCCTTGGAACCACCATCGAAGACAAATAAGGAATCACCATTTAAGAAAAATGAAGAGAATAAATAAGAAAAAGCTTATTTAAAGCATGAGGAAGACGATAAATATTCCTTTCATGATATTCGTGAAGAGCAAATTAAAAAGTTGCAAGCAACTTGATCAATTAATGCACAAAAAGGAGCTAAAGGAATCAGGATTTTAAAACCATACCCACTAGAATGGGACTTTGTCCCATATCCGGAGAGATACAAACCCCTCAAATTGGAATCATACGACAGGAAGGGGTCCCCCACCCAGCATATATATTACTTTCTGTCTCAAGCAGGTCATCTAATGGGAAATGACCCTATAATGACTAAAGTATTCGTGAGTACACTGCGAGGGCCTGCTTTTACATAGTTTATACAGTTGTCCCCAGGAACCATAAATACCTGGTATGATGTCGAGAAGTAGTTCATGACACGTTTCTTTGAGGATGACACTGAGATATTGGTTCATTCCCTCCTTGCGACAAAACAAGGAGAAGACGAAACAGTAAAAAGTTTCATAGAAAAATTCTGAAAAAATTCTGTGCACTGTCGACACGGAATGACTCAGGAAACACTAGTGGAGGCATGTAAGCATAATTTCAAGACTAACGTGTTGATAAAAATGAGTGCCGTGGAGTTCAGAACTTGGAAAGACTTGTTGAAGTAAGGAGAGTAGGCGAAACTTATAATCCGCCGGATTGACAAATATCATGGTACGAGAAACTCGTCGAATCATAGGTTATATCCACAGAATCCTAAAAATAAAGGGAAGGATGTAATGACATTATACGCTACTCCAAAGCCGACAAGTCCGGCAAAACCGATACCTCAAAATCTGAGAGGTGCTGGTCAGAAAAGACCCGTCAAGAGAGAACATATACATTCAAGCTAGAGCAGATAGGAACTCTATACCAACTCCTCCTCAGAAAGGGCATGTTGAAGTTTTTGGAGAATAGAAAACCGAAAGACGCTGGAAAAACTAATGACCCTAACTATTGCCTGTATCATCAGAATATTGGGCATCCGACTAGGGATTGCTATCCTCTAAAGAATCAGATCCAGGCATTGATAGAATCCGGGGTTCTCACACTTAAAGAGGAGCAAAAGAAGGTTTCCGCAAATATGGAAACCTTGGTCATGGGAACCAATGAGTTTCCCGCAGGAGTAACTCCAGTGCTAGCAGAAAAATTGATAGGAGTAAATCATGGCCTTCATAAGAAGCACAAAAAGGACTAAATTTGGTGACCACGGCAAGAGGAGAGGTCATGTGGGTTCACCTAGATCTCCTACAAGATGAGTAGTGGACTTCATCCAGTACGCAAAGAAGGGGGCGGACTAGTAATACCATCTCTACAAATCTTAAAGAAGAATAAATAATTACTAATGCATTAACAGACTCAGAAGAGGAGGCCATGATTATGGCCACTCATCAGAACGAAGTAAGTCCGTCTGGTACTAGATCTAGCATAGCCTATCTAAAGAGTGGGCCCTAGCAAAGAAGTATATGCGGAGCCTGCAAAACAGAAGGGACTTCGTTTTCAGAAAGGTGCGAAGAGGCATGATGAAGCAAAAGATGCACCATTCCAATTCGACATCATAACTCAGTTGGCTAATATCCCAGCTTGTGTCACACTATATGAGTTGTTGCGATTATCCAAGTCAACACGAGAGGCACTCAGAGAGGATTTAGTAGACTCCAAATCTTTTCTGACACAAATCGTTGAACCATCCAATGAGGAAAGGGATTCTTTCCCTCACTGTCATAAAGTGAAAAGGCAAATTCTGCAAATAAATTTCTTGCCAGAAGATATGCAGTGATAAATATAAAGCATAACAGACCTTTATATTACATCAGATATATTGGATCTACCAAGGTAGATTGCATTCAAATTGACTCAGGGTCTACATTAAGCGTCATCCCAAGAAGGCTGATGCAATTATTGGGAATCTCTGCGTATCGCCTCATGCTAACAAATACTACGATATTCGGATTCAACGCCAACGATAGCTGTCCCCTTGGCAAGAGTAGACTCCGATATCATATTGGAGATCTGAAAACAGAGGTCACGTGTTATGTTATCGATGCAGACACGTTGTATAATATCTTCTTGGAGCGACCATAGATCCACGCCTATATGATAGTCCCGTTGACTTTTCACCAATGCATGAAATATTGCAATGAGGAAGGAGAATTCCAGACTTTGATCACGGATAAAAAAAAACACTTTAAAGGGTTAGAAAATTATTTTACCGACACCATGCTATGTAGGGCTGCCCATGAGATTCCCCAAAAGTATGAAGAACTCTGCATGAAGAACTCTGCGATAGTGGTAATGAAGTAGATACCAAGCGTGAGTCTTTAGAAGAAGATGGTGGGGATTATGAAATAAATCCCAATATAAATCTTAACAAAGTTAATATAACCAACACTGTTAATGACGAAGATGAATGGGTCATCAATGAAAACATAAAGTTAGTTTATGAGCCTGCTGTTGCTACTGATTCGGAACCCTCTAGCACTACTTCAGAAGCGGATGGCCTGTCCAAACTTGAAGTTTTGGCGGCATATCATTTGCCAATTAGGTCATCTCTCCTCTCTTAACCCAAAATAATTGGCGGCCAAAATAATGTTTTCAAAGTACATTCTCGACAGACACATCAAAAGCCTATTGTGTTTGGCAAAGTGATGACGCCAATTACTCAAAAACATAGTAGCGAGATTGACGAGCAAACATCACCTCAGTTTCATCATTATGAATAAAAATCCTAACAAATGATGAAAATGATGGGTAATAATTTAACCCAAAAACCAGAGTTAAATTTTTGAAAGGGACGACAAAATCTCTTACTCTCCTTTAGGCCAAAAGGAAAAAGCCCTGATTACTATCATAAAACCCGAAGAGGGTTAGGATACGTATCCACCCCTATCACATCATCAAACGAACTGGAAGAGACATCTTCGATCGACGGTGATATTTATCCGTCGGACCACGATTCCGATCTGAATACCGGTGCCCTATTCTAGTCTCTAGCCGTAAATATGGTTTCAATTGCGCTTGAAAGCGACGAAGAATGAATTGATATTCAAGATGAATCCTGGCCTAAACATATGGATACCCTCTGGGACGTCCGTTTTGAACGTGACCCCCACAGAAGATAAAATAATACAAGTTAACATGGGGACTGAGGAAGATCCAAAATCTATTTTTATAAGCAAAGTACTAATTCCCACAAAAAAGGAAGAGCTTATGAAAAAGGGGGAAATACCGCCATCCCAAAATCTCAAAGAATTAAGGGAATTACAAGGTAAATTGGCCTATATCCATCGTTTCATTTCCAACTTGTCAGGGTGATACTAGCCATTGTCTAAGCTCATAAAAAAGGGGATTTCTTTTGTTTGGGATGAGGCATGCCAGCAATTGTTTGATGATCTCAAAGAATATCTAGCAAAACCTCCTGTTCTCATGGTCCCCGTATCGGGAAGACCATTCCTCATACATGGGAGGGTTATGGATCACGCATTAGGTGCGCTGCTTGCTCAACATAATGAGCACGGTCATAAACATACTCTTTATTATCTAAGCCGAACAATGATAGGGGCGAAACATCGGTATACTCCGATTGAAAATGAATATCTAGCCCTAGTGTTTGCTATTCACAAGATGCGTCATTACTTTTTCGGGCAGATAATCCACGTCATATTCCAGGTCAACCCACTAAAAATCCTAATGACCAAACCAGATTCCTTAAATAGCAGATTAGAAAAATGGGCATTGATTTTATCCCCATACAATATTCATTTCATATCTCAAAAAGTCATGAAAGACAGGCGATCGCTGATCTCCTCACAAAAAATCCGATGTCAAAAAACTCTAGATTATTGGAGGATATTCTGGATTATTCAGCAGAAGTCAATGCAATTCATAAAGAACAGCCATGACAGTTGTTCTTTGACAGAGCCACAAGACGGACTGCTACAGGAGTGGGGGTGGTAGCTATATCACCATACAAACATATAATTCCTAATGGTTATTCACTTACCGAACCATGCACAAATAATGTGGCGAAATACAATGCGCTCGTTATTGGCCTAAAAACGGCCTTGCAACTGGGGGTGAACTATTTAGAGGCATATGGAGACTCTAAACTGGTCGTCAATCAAATGACTGGCGAATACGAAGTCAAATATGATGCCCTCATCTCCTATCATCAATTAGCCATTGAATTGGCAAATTGTTTTGAACAGCTCTATATTGATCATATACCTCGACATGAGAACATCTATGTGGATGCCCTCGCGGCATTAGCCATGACACTGGCACTTCCAATGGGCTCCACTAAGAGTATCACTATTGAAAGTAGGGAACTTATTCACCCTGATATGGTCCTACAGGCTAAATAAGTATATCAGGTTGGCACAACTTTCGGACTATGAGATTAGCGATTTTCATTTGTGGATTACGCATTACACGGAATACTTTTTGAAGATCCTAAAGAGGTAGCTTCGATTAAAAAGAAGGCTCAAAAGTTCTATTATGATGCCGCGCTCCAAACCTTGTATAGAAAGTCATGCGACGGCCTCTTACTGCGATGCATCTCAAAAGAAGAGGCTAGTGAAGTGCTTAAAGAAACACACAATGGGACATGTGGAGCACAACAACCCGGTCCAAAACTCGAAGATCACATAAGAAGTATAGGGTATTATTGGCCCAAAATGATTACCGAGGCAATGACATATGTGAAGCATTGCCATGAATGTCAGGTGCACGCCAATTTCATACATCAACCCTCTCAATACTTGCACGCTACACTTGTCAGCTGGCCCTTTGAAGCATGAGAAATGGATATAGTAGGACCAATCACTCCATCATCATCCAGAGGATATCGGTTTATACTTGCAATAACCGATTATTTCTCAAAATAGGCTGAAACTGTACCCATGAAAGAAGTAAAAACTACTGGCATGATTAAGTTTATTAAACATCACGGGATTTATCACTTCGGTGTCCCTCGGAGAATTATCCATGATAACGGGCCAAAATTTATCAGTTAGGATTTTTCACGATTTTGTGATAAATTCAGGATCAGAGACATCGCATCAATGTCATACAACCCTGCAGCTAATGGTTTAGCCGAAGCTTTCAACAAAATGATTATTAAGCTTCTTCGAAAGTTCATCTCTTCCAATAAGCGAGACTAAGATGAAGAGTTAGGAGAGTGTTTGTGGGCTTATCGCACCACAGTCCGCACTCCAACTAAAACTATACCTTTCTCCTTTGTATATGGAAGTGAGGCCGTTTTGACCTTGGAAATCAAGATACCCTTGTTGGGAGTAGCTTTAGCTACAAAAATGACAACAGAGTATCGGCAAAAAATTCTGGAATCATCTGTCAAAACAAAGCAGATCCACAAATTTAGGGTTTGAGGTCCGCAACTCAGTGGATCCGCAAACCTAAAGTTTGAGGTTCGCGATCCAGCTACAACAGAACAGGTTCGCGAATTTAAAGTTGAAATTTACGATACTGCCCACAACTTTCGAAAGGGGTTTAATATAAAGTCACCCGACCCGAACGAAGTGAGTTACCACCTCGGATCGTGAAGCCAACTTCCAAACGAATGTAGCGGCATTATTTTGATCGTGGGAGTAACTACCTAATGAATATGACGGTATTTCTTGAGTAGTGGGGGCTAACGGTCGAACGAATGAGATAGGGACGTTGCCCTAAAAACCCCTATAAAAAGAGGGAAAAAGAAAAGGAGAGAAATCGATCATCTTCTTCTTAAATTATCTTTTGTGATCAGAAGTCCGGAGCCTTTATGCCAATTGAAAGAGTTTATGCGGAGTGTCAATGGAGAGCAAGATCGTCCTCCACAGCTACCTCAGAACCAAGCTTTAAATAAAGAGGGAATCAATTTTCTCATTTTCTGTAAACGGAAAACCATTGGAATTGTAATCCTTTATTGAAATATCTCAATAGAGAATCATTTACAATTTTATGGCGGACATAAATACATTAGAAAAGACTTCAAGAACTCGAAGTGCTAGATGAGGAATGTTTCCAAGCCCAATAATAGATTGAGCTGTACCAATCGCGAATCTCGCGTGCGTTCAACAAGAAGGTCAAACAGAGGAACTTCAAATAAGGGGATTTGGCTGGCTGTCAAAAGGCCAATGATTATGACCCATAAAACCAAGGGTAAGTTTGAACTTAAATGGGAAGAACTGTTTGTCGTGAAGACAGTTTATTCAAACTGAGCTTATCGCCTAATGAATCAAGACAGTGATAGGATGATGATGCCTATTAATGGTAAATTTTTGAAAATTACTATATGTAAGCTTCGGTTAAAAAAATCTGTCATGTTAAGCTCTTACATCTAACAGTAAGATTTGAATTACTACTATTCATTAAAACATGTCATGTTAACCTCTTCTCTCTGACAGTAATATTTGAATTACTGCTATTAATTAAAACATGTCATGTTAAGCTCTTACAATTGACAGTAAGATTTGAATTACTGCTATTTATTAAAACCCGTCATGATAAACTCTTACATCTGACAGTGTGATTTGGATTATTACCATCTCCGCTAAAGTTACGCGTGAGAACACTTGACTATTCTCCCTAGTTACTAGGCATGTGCAATTGGGCACCACTGCCAAAACCGATGATCCTGACCTAATTATCTTGGCATGTGCAATTAAGCGCCTCCGCCAAAACTACAGGCATAAGCTATTAGACGCCACTGTCGAAACCAATGATCCTTACTCAATCATCTTGGCATGTGTAGTTTAAGTTACATAAGAAAGCATTTGAACTACCTTTGCCAAAATTCCACAACAAGCGCATCATCACTAGTTGTTCAAAATAAGATTGGAATTAAAGAATAAAAGAATTTTCTTTATTCATAAATTGAAAGAATGAAAGCGAAATAGCAAAAAGCTAAAAGAGTTCAAATAAAATTGAACCTCTTCATTTATTACAACAAAAAGAAAAGTAAGGAAAAAGATACAAGGAGGTCAAAATTCTCCCAGAAGTTTTAACTTATTCTCCGTCTGGTCGATAACTTGACGATGGATTTTTTCTACAGAATGTAAAGCTCGGCATCGCAAGTCATCGTCATTGATAGCAAGTTGCTAGATCAACCGTTGACGGACTTCTTCAATGGACCAACTCCTCACCATGCCCTCTTGTACGAGTTGTCCTTGTTGTAGGATCAACTCCTCCTATCTTTTCATTGACTCTTACAGCCTAGACCCATTGGCTTCTAATATGGTCTGAGCCTTGGCAATAGTCTTTCGGGTTCTTAGGATTGCTGCCTGGCTCCCTTCAATTTCAAAATCTGCCTTCTCCAACCCTCTTAGAACGGTCTCCTGACTGGCTCGAAGTTCGGCTAATTCCGAGACCAGTTGTCTTCTTAGGTGCCATTGATCTAGAAATCACGAGATAAATCAAGCGAAAATGCGAGGAAAATTGCGTTGGGTCACAAGGATTTCTAGAGCTCTAGAAAATTCTTGAGAAATTCTTGAAGATGCTTGAAAGAGTGAAGAAGAAGAGGAGAAGACTCTATTTAAATGAAAAAACAGCCCCTTGATATTCGGCGTGAAGATTGTAGCAGTTAAAAGCAAAATGCGGGGCTATTAGCTTAGCATGGTGGAACTCAAACACAAAGATAAAGCATTGGCTAACTTCGCATTCAGGTGCACTTAAGTAAAAATCCAAAGTAATTCAAAATTTACTAAGTATAAACCATTTTGAAAACTTTCGAAGGGGTTGTGTTGGTGTGAAAAATTTCCAAATAAAAGAAGACGGAAAAATACCCCACAAAACGCGGAGCTCACTCCATAGCTTCACGTCTGGCTATAAAATTAGCGTCGTGTTGAGTAAAATGTGGAGCTAAGTCTATAGCTCCATATTCAGAGTGTTTAACTCCGCGTGAATAGATTCTCATAATTTTAAATTGATTGAGATTGAGATTTAGGCTTAGACTTAGCTCCATGTTCAGAGTGTTTAACTCCGCGTGAATAGATTCTCAGAATTTTAAATTGATTGAGATTGAGATTTAGGCTTATCCAATACCCTAATTGAGTCCAAGCAAAATTTAAAATCAAGATATTTAAATCAAGACTAAGATATTTGATTAGAATTCTTGATAAATACAAACACTTTCTAATTCTATTTCTATAGAAACTCTTATACCAAGCCAAGACCTATAAATACCCTCTTAAGGTAGTCTTTGTGGAGTTTTTTTTTTCTTTGGATCGATTTTTGGAGTTCAAGCTACGCGTGAGAGCTTTGAATCCATCAAGATCAGAGAGAGAGAAGCTAGGGCTAGTCATCATTTTCCTCGAGTAGAAGATTTCCATATCGAATCGTCAAAAAAAACTACTTGATAGATCCTATCGCCACACAAAACTGACTTTTCATTATAAAAGAGAGCGATAGAATATAAATCATCTCATTTGTTTTTCTTTTGTTCACCTTTCATTGTAATTACTGTATTCAATGGAAGAAGAAAGCAAGATTTTTGCAGAGAACAATAGGATTCTAATTTGAGTAGATATTGAATCTAAATAGAAACCTAGTCATACAAAAAAAAAAGGCATAACCCAGCCAACCCTTCCCTTTCCAAGCACAACAAGCAGGAGAGAAAAATACATAAAGAAGAGGTGAAATAGAGGGAGAAATAGAAGAGAGTTCACTCAATGAGTTTTAGAACATCTTTGGAGATTTCAACCTCCTTTCAAACAAAAAACTAGATCCATCTTAGATCAAGATGAGTCAAACTCACTCAAAGAACATGCTATTATATATTTTAAATTCTTATTTTCTCTGATTTAATTATTAAAGGATATATAAGAGTTTTTAGAGAAATGTATTTTTTGCATCATGAAAATTGATTATTATGTTATTTATATATCAAGTTAGAATTTTTTTTATGGGAAGTTTTGATCCACCTTATTTAAGATAAAAATCATATCTTTATATTCTACAACTAATGGCTCGATATGATCTATCATTTTACATGCGTTTATTTATAAAGACAAGATTTTTGTCAGAAAGAAATTAAGAAATAATATATTTTGATAGATCATACAAATATGGAACTTTTATTGGTTAAAAGGTTTGAAATCATATTCTAATGATATTCCATGATTTCAATGCAAACTATGTGGCTCAAGACTAAGTTCTTATCAAGGAAAGATCTTCAAAAATGGCAGATAGCAGTCCTATTGTACTGTTAGGCCAGAGTATATTGACAGTCTCTTCGATAGGGGTTTCGACAACCACACTCAAGGACGACATATAAAGAGCATTATCGACAGTCGCTTTGATAGGGCCTTCGACAACTCCTCTCTGGGACAACACACACACTCGTGCTATTGACAATTGCTTCAATGCCAGCTGCAATAGTAATTTGATGTCATGACTGAGACAATGACCACTGTCGACAAATGCCATCTCATGTTGATAGTGACCATAATTATTAAAATATGATGTTATTGTTATGGATCATTTTAATGTGAAAAAGTGAATCAAAATTAATGTAAACCATATGATGAAAGTATTAGACCACTATGATCAATGACTGGACTATTATTACATGATTCGAAACTCAATAAATATTGAAGCATGACATGATTAGGTACTGACTGAATACCAAACTACTATAATATGTGATTGGTGATAGATCATTAATTATTATACTATTATATTGATCCTTATTGTTATTGTTAATATTATTATTATTAATTGCCGACTTTAAAGATGATCATCAATCCATATACTAAATTAATTTACTGAACTGAAAAACCGATATAGAATTGGACATAAATTTGATTTTGGAAAATTTTGAATTTATATATTTAATGGCTGAACATAACTACGTTACTGTTTTTCTTTTTTAGGATGATTTGAATGGGATCCGATTACAATTATCATTGTTTTCCATACAGGAGGATCAGGATAGACTCTGATCAGAATTGCCACTGCTTTCAATACTAGAGGATCGAGATAAGGCTCCGATCAAATATTATTGTATTATTTTTTCGGGAGTCGATGGGGATACATTCAAACCAATTAAGTTCCTATTTTCCTAAATTTTTAAATACCTTAATAAAAGAGGTTAACTAAGAGATTCAGATTAAATCATATAATTTGGTAAGTCATGAGATTTTTCATTGTTTTAATTGCATGATTTGTCACTGAACATTCTAGTAATTTACATTCCGGATAGTGAGATGTTACATGTGATATTAGAACCTAGACTTTTTAAGTATGTTCAAGTAATTTGAGCGGACTTGGATATCATCACAATCAGCAGAAGCAAAATGGGGTTAATTTTGTTAGACTATTCGAGTTACACACATCTATGCGTGTATGTGCGCGTGCTTTTGTGTGTGTGTGTGTGTGTGAATTTATCAAAATGATGGCTCATTGAACTAAATGAAACGAGCCAATTCCAATTTGACCATGAAAACAGTTGATGCCAATAAAATGTTTGTAGTGCTTGGTAGGATCGGTGATGCACAACAGCAACATAACGAAGCTTTACAAGCCTATGTGATGGCATTCTTGGATCATGTGGAAGCACCAAGGAGTCAACGTTGGAGGGATATATAACTTCAAGTATCTTCATCCATCTACCTTCTCAGGAACATTAGGATTATAAGAAAATGAGTAGTGACTCGTGGAAATGGAAAACTTACTAACAGAAACTCGAGTTCCAAATGTTGATAAGGTGGATGTCGTCAAGAATCAATTCACAGTCCGAGCAAGGACTTGGTGGCAATCGGAGGAAAACTGACTGTCCCAACCAATCTTGTGGGATGCTTCCTCAACAAACTTCTTTGTAAGGTTCTTTCCGAGAGTGACCAGGAGAGATATGGAAGAATAATTCATTCTGATGTAGGCCAAAAATATAGTAGATGAGTATGCATCAGAGTTCATTCGCTTGAGTCAATTTACATCTTATATGGTAGTAGTGAGGTGAACTATGCACATTGCTTTCAGTAGGGATTAAGGTTTGACATTCAAAAGTATTTGGTAACTTTCCGATTGGAAATCTATGCTAAAATTATTGATGTAGCTTGGTGTTGGCAAAATTTTTATGAAAAGAAATGAGGGTTGATCCGCATTTTTTTTATAACGAAGGGAATCCTTATAGAACTTAAACACGGACCTTCTAGGGTCACGTGTTACTTCCATAATCTCAAGGGATAAAAGATCTCTCTAAATTCAATTAAAAAAATTGCTTAGAAAATAAAACACGGATCCTCATCTAGAAAGATCTGCGTTATAAGTTAAATGCTGACAAAAAGCCCATACTTGAGCTGAGTAAAAGATTAAATGCGAGCCCCTCAGGGGGGTCGCGTTTTGCTCTCAAAACCTTCAAAAGTTAAGGTTATTCATTTTTATCCACCAAACGCGGGTCTAAATAAGCAATATTAATTGCTAAAAAACAAAACGTGAATCCTCAGCCAGAGAGATCCGTGTTTCATAAAATAATTAAAAACATGAGCTCCTTTAAGATCACTTTTTGACTTTACATAAAGGATGAAAACCATCCTTAATCAAACATGGATCTCATTTGCATTTCAAAAAGTTTCAAACGTAAGATCGCGTTTCGATCTCAAAATCTTGTAAGATTAAAACTAGTCCCGTTTCAATATAAATGCAGATCTAATCAAGCATGACATATTGTTAAAAACCAAAATGTAGATCATCAATTACAGAGAGATCTGTATTCTAGGTCCATGATTTGGAGCTAAGTATAGTTAAAACACGAGCCTGTTGGGTCACGTTTTCATTCCAGAGCTTCAAGAGATAAAAGTTATACTCATTTGAACCCAAACACGGGTCTGAGCATAGCATATGAGCTGCGAAAAGGTAAAATATAGATTTAAAGGCTAAAATCTGCGTTTCCGTTACAAATCCACAGGATTAAAAATTATTATTATTAATCTATTGGATTAAAAATAGAAAATTAATACTCCATTAAGAGGCTATTAATTGGATAATTACACCAATCAAAAGTTTCAAAAGCTATATAAATAGCCACATTCTGTGCTAAAAAAGAGGTTGGATTATCTCAACTTTGAGCACTTGTGTTAAGAACCAGAGTTCATCTCATTCAAGAGCTTTGCAAAAGCTGCCAACTCAAAAGTTCGCGCTTGGATCACTAACGGAGAGTAAGATCATCCACCACGGCTACAAAAAAAACCCCAGATTAAATAAAGAGGAAACTAGATTTCTCATCTTCTGTAAATGGAAAACCATTCATATTATAACTTTTTCTTCAAACTTCAATAAAATTTCAATTTCATGGCAAACCACAAATTGGCGAATCCATTGGGGAGCCCGATCATCTCTAATGATATGATGGTAGCCCAATTTGATAAAGTCCCTATTGGCACTATGGTCGAATCACTCATCATCGAGTTCGACCAAGAGAAATATGAAGAGTTTCTCTCCTCTAGCTCCAGAGCCCAAGATCTCTGCGAAAATACCGCAAGATCTCTACAAACTTAGCCTCTAATGAGACTCAAAAGACTATAGTCTAAGGCAGTTTTCCTAAGGACTCTGTATATCTCTCTGGTCTCAAATGAGAGATTTTTTCCTCTTCAGCACAAAGCTCAAGGTCTGCTTCACCCAAAACTCTCACTGATCTCAAAGAGATGGATTTGAATTCCAGCAACAACAAAGGAAAATAATCATTCTCTGATTTGCAAGGAGATGATCCTGAAGAGAAGGTCTCTCACATGCACCATGAAGAGGAATCTAAGAAGAAGTAAGGCTCGTGCTTTTCGCAGCATCATGAAAGAGAAAAAACCAACCATTATTGAACAGCCACACAAAACTCTGATTTGTGTATGGAGGTTGAAGAGCAAAGTGACGGTTCCCAACAAAATGTTGAATCAAGATGCGGATGGATTCATTCGCATTTCTTGCAAGAAACGTTGTTCGGCCACCAAGATCATTTTTTACTCCAAACGTGGATCTTACATCCGCATTTCATAGATCAAATGTAGATCCTAGGTTGCATTTGTGAAAGCAAATGCGGTCCTCAGACCCGCATTTTCGAGACAACACGCGAACTTCAGGGTCGCATTTTTGAAATTAAATGTGGGCATACTCGCATACTTGAAGCCAGATGTGGATCTCAAATCTGCATCTTAAATGAAAAACACAACCTTCAGATCTACATTTCTGAATAAAAGTTAGCCTCGAAGGCTCATGGACTTTCAATCACAGTCATTGCAACTTCATCAGAAGCTCATTCTCTAGCCGCAATGGCTAAAGTGAAGTTTGCTCTACCAATCTTCAAGGGGTAGATACTCTTGTCCCAAAAATATTATTTGGAAGGGATATTATTTCAACCAGCAATCCCACGAGTTCCAATGCAAGAGATGTTAGGAAATTTCTCAACCACAAATGAGAAAAATTCCAAGTTTTCTACTATCATTGAGAATAGTTGATTAATGCAGTGCTATCTTATTGCCACTAAATAACTCTAATAAGACCATCTATCTTCAACAGACTTGTGTCGTCTCCAGCCCAAACTCCAAAGCAAAGATGATACAATATAAAACAAGAATTTTTAGAGTCGGAATAGCTTGACGTATCATTTAGTATAATCACTTTGGGAAACAAAAAGAAAACAAAAATAGTTCCTCAATCAGATTTTGAATACTCCTCCAGTTTGAAAGATGTGTTTGAAAAGCCTCAAGGTGTTTTTCGAAACACCAAAATTCAAAAAGGGGTTACGATATCTCTAGATTACCAAAAAATGATTGGGATCTCTTCTAATGAAAAACAAGAGACAAACTCAGCTGTGACAAAGTCTCAAACTTCTGCCTTATTCCTAGAGGATACTACCTCTACGTACATAGCACAAGGAAATCCTAAGAAATTCATATAGAGGATGGATGAGCATGAAAAAATCATCTATAAAAAAAAATCTATAAGTGAGATCAGGGAGATGCTTCAATTCTTGGTCAAATAACATATGAAGAAGGAGAATCTTCTTCCAAAAGTTACCGCATCCCGAGGAAAGATAATAGAAAAGGAAAGAAAATAAACCTAATACTCCTACTGGGAGCACTAGCGGTGAGGAACATTAAGAAGAAGATAGTCGCCCTGACCACTTACATTATCAATCTGAGAATTCAGAACAAAAAGGAAACCCACATGTTGCCCTAATGGAGAGCTCTCAGAACCAGCTCAATGCCCTTATCCACAAGAATGGTTTGCAAGAGCTGGGGGTCACAAGGCCACATTCGATGGAATAGAAAAACATATCTTTCCCCGATAATTACAAGCCTTTGAGCTCAAATCTTTCAATGGTAAAGGATCATCGAATTAGCACATTTACTATTTCAAGTCACAGACAGGACATTTGATTGGGAATGATCCTATCATTACACGGGTTTTTGTTAGTACCCTAACGGGTCTAGCATTTGAATGGTTCCGTAGATTAGAGTCAGGAACCATCAACTCGTAGAATGACATGGAAAAGGATTTCCTAACTAGATTTTACGAAGATGACATGGAGATCTCAATATCAATACTCTTTGCTACAAAACAAAAGAAGGGGGGTCGGCTTAGGACTTCATTAAAAGATTTGCAATATTTTTTTGAGATATGCACATGGGATGCCACAAAGTCCTTAATGGAAACCTGCAGACATAATCTTTCAGCCAAAGCTCTCGCCAGGATGGGAACGGTGAAATCCACTATCTAGAAAGAACTATCAACACAAGCCAAAGAAACTGAGGAAATTGCATAACAGCTTGAGGTCGAAGAAGGAGAAAAACTAAGAAGAAATAATTCTGGAACACCTTGTCGTCTCGACCTAAAGAGAAAGAGACAATGGCAGTGGATGCTCCAGATCCAGCCAAGCCTCCTCCTACAAGAACTCTTTCTTTATCAAGGGCTCCTTAGAAGTAGTATTCCTTCAAATATGAGCATACCATCACTATCTTCAACTTACTCATGAAGAGGAATATGTTGAAGCTGCTAGAGACAAAACGTCCTGAAGATGTAGGAAAGGTTGATGATCCTAACTGCTGTCTATACCATAGGATCATTAACCATCCAACCAAAAATTGCTACATCTTGAAAGACAAATACAAGCACTAGTGGACACAAATGTAATCAAGTTGCTACTAGAATAAAAGAAAGTGACAACAAACATAGTCTTTTTTAAATTTAAAAAAGCTCCAAATTGGATAGAGTCCACCATTCAAGATAGAGTGAAGCCAATATCCAATGGTACTATAAAGATTGTAAATTATGATCTTCATCAATAGCAAAAGAAAGGATTATCTCATTTCGAAATGCCAAAAGGGAAGGTAATGTAGGTACATCCAGATCTTCTCAAAGATGAATAATGGATCTCAAGTTCATCCTAAAAGACGTCTAAAGGGAAGGCACGCACCCCCAATGCTATCACTACAATTCTTGAAGATGAAGCAACAGTTTGTCCTCTTATAGATTTAGAAGAGAAAATGAAAGCATTGATGGCGGTCAATGAGGACCAACAACAGCAACCTACCAGAACTCGTTCAGAAAGAAACTACTTAAAAAATTATGATCAAGTGGTTGAAACTCAACTTCTAGAGAAGAACAAACAGAATGAGTTTAAGTTTAACAAAACTCTTAAAAGTAAAGAAAAAGAAGTAATGGAGGGCTCCAAAAAGCCTTTCCGGTTTGATGTGTGATGAGTATCATATATTGTATTTTTCCTCCCATACTTTATCTATTTTTGTATATAAATAAATACTACTCGGGTATTTTTAGTGTCTTTTCAGGTAATCCGATTCATATAAGGAGATGGCATGAAATCAAAGTTGGAGTAGGAAATCAAAGTCCGAAAAGTTTTCAAAGTGAGCAAAACTACGAGACTCCGATGCTTCAGAGACTCAAAGTAAAATACAGTCAAGAAAATTAAACCCACAAGACAAGAAGTTCACGTATGGGGGTGTGATTACGTTCAAAAAGAATAATTGTTTTAGTTCATTATATGCACACGTAATCCAATTTTGATAATTAATATAAGAAATTAATAAAAACTTATTTTTATTAACTAGATTTTCCATTATGATGTTTTTCTAGTGTTTTATATTTTTTTACAGGGTTTTATATGCAAGAAAATAGAAGAATCGAAGTGTATCTTAAGTATCAATTCGGAACTATGATTTTACAGGTTTGGCTGTCCATAGCTACTTATTGGCTGTCAATAACCATTAACTGTAATGCAAATCGAGAGTGGCTGTGGATGGAGCTATGGAAAGCCATGTCCGCAGTTTGATTATTTTGGAGATTTTTGAAAGAAAATAAAGTTTTTTTGTCAATAGAATTCTTATTAGGATTTTGCAAGACTATTAATATACGTAATTCAGAATTATGTAATGGCTAATCTTAGAAAAAGTTTTTAGAGTGATTTAGAGATTCAAGATTTTTGTTTTTATACTCTTTCATAAAAATCAATAAAAGAATTCATTTTTATTTATCCATTACTATGATGATTATGAGTGGCTAAATTCTTGCGTTAGTTCAGATAGGATAACAAACCCTACATAATTTACTAGTATGTGATTTTTATGGTTATTGTTTTTAATTAATTTATTCAAAATTGATATCTTTGATTTTCTATTATTTTGTTAAGTTTTTAGATATAATTTTGAGTCTTTGATGATTTACTGTTTGATGATATATTTGTTGCTTAATTTTTGATATACCGTAGACTCTTTAGGCACGGTGTATACTTAGATTTTGAACATTTATTTTTATTATTCATATTTTATGCTTAAATAAACTCAAAATACATATAAATTTAATTGGAAAAAGTTATTCAAAGTATCAAGTTTGCAAGTTTGTTAGATTTTGTGCTTTAATAATATATTTTCTGGTTGTAAGAAGACAACGCGATCTATGCAACTGAGATAAATAAGTATAAACATATTCAGTAAATTATTCTAGCAGGGAGTTAATCTATCTGACCAACAATTTTATTTCAAGTAAATTTAAACCCATTTTAGCTTTAGTTTTAGTTATAGTTAATAAAAATCCAATATTTATTTGTAGTTCCATAATTTATTCTTCTTTAATGTCAACACAATAATCAAAATGATCCTCGAGAGAATGCTCTTGGGTTACTTTCCTTGTACTACTTGTCGATATCTTGCACTTGGAAATATACGATTTAGATCGCAGTCAATAACTGAGTGGTGTATAGCTTTAAAGAGTTGAAAGAAAGGCCCACAACAAAACCTGAGTTAGCCATACTGGACGGGACTAAAGGAATAATTGTGTACATTGATGCATCTGATAGAGGACTAAGTTGCGTGTTGATGCAACATGGTCGAGTGATAGGTTATACTTCTTGGCAATTGAGACCAAACGAGAAAACTACTCGATTCATAATATTTGCCTTAAAGATTTGGAGGTGTTATTTGTTGGGTAGTAGAGTGGAATCTATACAGATCATAAAATACTTAAGATGTCTTCACACAGAAGGAACTCAATATGAGACAGAGAAGGTAGCTCGAATTGATGGCAGATTACTACATCAATTTACATTATTATCCTGGTAAGGTCAACATAGTTCCAAATGCTTTGAGCAGGAAGTATGTGGCATTGTTTCTAACTCAGAAAAAAGGGCTACTTGATGAGATCAGACAATTAGATTTGGAATTTATCTTGTCAAGTATTGAAATGCAAATGATTGCTTTGCAACTTCAATCTCCGTTGATAGAGAAGATTAAAAAAAACCCAAAAAAATGACCCCATGTTTCAAAAGTTCAGAAGTAGAGGGTGGAAAGTAGATGGATTTGAGTATCCATTCAGATAGATCTCTTCGATTCAGCAACAGGTTTTGTGTGCCCAAAAAGAAGATTCAACATGTAGTGCTTTCAGAGGCTCATGGTTCATTCTATTCCATTCATCCCAAAAAAATGAAAATATATCAAGACTTGAAATAATACTTTGGTGGCATGGGAAGAAGAATGAGATCGCCAACTTTATATCTAAGTGTTTTGTTTGCCAACAAGTTGAGGCAGAGTATCAAAAAGCGCCAGGACTACTCAAACCTTTACGATGCCTGATTGGAAATGGGAAAGAGTTACCATACATTTTGTGACTGCATTGCTACGTAGTCCCAAAGGTAACAATGTCATCTAGGTAATTGTTGAATATCTCACTAAGATAACACATTTCTTACCATTTTATGTGGGACAATCTACCAAAACTTTGGCAAAAAAGTTTATGCATGAAGTGGTGAGATTGTATGGCATCCTGGTTAGTATTATATCAGACCGAGATATTTAATTTAAATCTCAGTTTGTAAGAAGCTTTAAGATAGCTTTGGATTGAAATTAGAGTTCAACGCAATATATTATCCAGAAATAGATAACCAGTCAGAAAGGATGATTCAGACATTGAAAAATATGCTAAGTGCTTATACGCTTGTTTTTGGATAATGTAAAGGATTACCTATATCTAGTAGAATTCACCTATTAGCAATTACCAAGCAAGTATCAATATATCACCATTTGAGGCTCCATATGGGAGAAAATATTGATCACCGATTTATTAGGATGACATCGTGCAAAGAAAGCTATTCAGGCCAGTTATGATTGCGCACAGATTGTCGTCAAGGTACATTTAATACAGGAATATTCGAAAGCAACTGAAAACGAATAGAAGAAATGGAAAGTATCCGATGACGATTTTGAAATTTCAAGTAGGAGAATCAGTCTTTTTGAAAATTTTGCTTGTGCGAGAAGTTGAGCATTTCCGCAACCATAGAAAGTTAAGTCGGAGGTTTAATCGGACCATTCGAGAACTTGAAGCGAATAGACAAAGTTTCCTATCTTTTAGCATTATCGCCTACTTTGGATACATAATGTTTTTCATGTTTCATAACTAAAGTGACATGTATGAGACGAGATTCATGTCGTGGATTACTTGGAACGTAAGATTGGATCAGATCTTTCCTATCAAGAGCAACCAGTAGCCACAATTAATTGTCGAGAGGACATAAGAAAAAAACAAGTAATTCCCTTTATGTTGGTTTCTTGGAATAGGCATTCAACTCGAGTGATGATTTAGAAGCGAGAGGAAAACATTTGGGAGTAATTTTTGCACATATTTGAGTGAAGGTATAATCATCCTTGCGACACTTGAATCTTAAGATATTTCAAGGACAAAAATTTTACTTAAGAGAGTAAAATTTTACATCAACCTTTTATCATGTAATGTTTTCAAGTTTCTAATTTATTTAAAATAATATTTGTTTTAAAAATGAATTTTAAAACAAAAGGAGTAAAAAAATAAAAGAAAATAAGTTAAATTGTCTAATAGGTGGATTCCAAGCATTGAACCATTGATCCTATAGCATCAAATTTATATCTAAACCAACTTGACTAATCAAGTAATTGTAATTAACAAAACAAACAGAGTTAATTTAATTACATAGATTCTTTAAGATAAGAATTGATTTAGTTTACTCTAACCAATAAATTCTAGTTTGAATAGATGTTGCGTATAAATAGATATTCACTCCTCTAAAAGGAGTAACCCAGCAGTCCTACGCTTCACAAATGCACAAGTAGGAGAGAAAAATGCATGAAAAAGAGGAGAAATAGATGAAGGAAGAGAACAAATATCAGTGACAGAGTTTTGGAGTATTTTTGGAGATTTAAACTTCTTTTCAAGCCAAAAGCCTAAATCCATCTTAGATCAAAACCAAGAAGAGTTCAACTCACTCAAAAAACATGCTATTATATATTTTAACTTCTTATTTTCTCTGATTTTATAGTTAATGTATATTCAAGAGTTTTTAGAGAAACATATTAGTTGCATCAGCCATGTGATATACTGCATGATTTATGGATCAAGTTAGGATTTCTATTGATGGGAGTTTTGATCCACTATATTTATGATAAAATTTTGTCTTTATGTTCTATAACTAATTATTTGATATGATATATCATCATACATGCATTTATTATAAAGATGATATTTTTATCTCAAAGAAATTGATAAAGAATATATTTTGAGAGATCAATGCAAAAATGAGAATTTGTTGGTGTAAAGATTTGGGATCATATAATGATATTCTACAATTTTAATGCAAAATATATGGCTCAAGACTCATTTTTTATAGAGGAAATTTTTCAATAAAGGACAGATAACAACCCTACTGCACTATTTGGCCATATCACTGTTGGCAGTCCCTTCGACAGGGGTTTCAGCAGCATGCTCTGAGACAGTATATAAAGAGCATTGTTGACAATCCCTTCAATAGAGGCCTTCAACATCTCCGCTCTAGGATAGTGCATACACTTGTGTTGTCAACAACTACTTCGACAACAGCTGCAATAGCAGGCTGTCAAGACTTAGACAACAACCACTAAGGGTCGCTGTTGACAGCGGCCTTTCCCTGTCGACAATGACCTCAAGCACTAAAATATGATGTGATTATTATAGCTTTTTAATGTGAAAAAGTGAATCAAAATTAATGTAGATGATATGATGAAAGTATTAAGCCACTGTGATCAACGATTGAACTATTATTACATGATTTGAAATCAATAAACACTGAAACGTGACATAATAAAACACTAACTGAATATCAAATTGTTACAATATGTGATTGGTGATAAATCATTAACTAATGTAATATTATACTGATCTCTATGTTATTGTTAATGTTATTGTAATTAATTACCAACTTTAATAATGATTATCAATTCATATACAGAATTGAATTTACTTAACTAAACAATTTAGACAAAATTGGACATACACTTAGTTTTGGAAAAATTGGAATTTATATATTTAATGACTGAATATAACTGAGTCATTATTTCCATATTTGGGAGAATTGAAATAGGTTTCAATCAAAACTACCACTATTTCCTATACAGAAGGATCGGAGTAGGCTGCAATCAGAATTGTCACTGTTTCCCACATTAGAGAATAGGGATAAGTTTCGATCAAAATTATTATACTGATTTTTCTGGTAGTCGACGGGAATGTATTCACACCAGCTAAGTTCATATTATCCTCAATTTTCAAATACCGTAACTAAGAGAGGTTAACTAAAAAATTAAAATATAGAGATATGAGATTTTCCATTGTTTTAATTACATGATTATATATGTCAATGAGATATTTCTATTTTCGTATGTTTTTGTTATATTTTATAGATGGTTTTACTGATGATCCGAGTTATATATGATTAGAAGTAGATTTTTATCTAGAGCTAGATCTGTCAGATATAGAATAAGAATTAACATACTTTTAAGAGCAGATGAAGTAACAAGATTAATAGACCCTTTTAGATTGTTATTTTCTTATCAGTAGAATATTTTCTTATTAGAAAAATATAATAAGTGCATATAGCACATTATTTAGTTTCATTTGAGATATTTCTATTGGTTTAAAGAATTATCGTACCTAGGGGTTTTATTTAAAGCAAAAATCATGTTATTATTTCGACTAGATACATTGTTAATTATTATTACTAATGCTCATATTTCCATTGTAATATGACTGTAATGCTTATTGAGACTTGTCGTGTTTTCACTCATCGCCGAACGTTTCAGTTATCCATGATCCGGATAATGAGTCGTTACAATGATAATGTTAATCAACAAACCCCTAATTGCACACATAGTTTAAATTAATCAATAATGAGGCATGTTGCAAGGACATTGGGTAAATAGCAAAAATCGTCCATGGAAGCAACCTAATAAGCCCTTGATCAAACGTGTGTGCTTGATTTTGTGTTATTTCCCCAACTTTTAGCCTCATGCACGTCGTTCGTCGTTTTTCCATACTGTATACACGTCGGCAGCATGATTTTGTGTTATTTCCCCAACTTTTAGCCTCATGCACGTCGTTTGTCGTTTTTCCATACTGTATACACGTCGGCAGCACACTCCGCTTCTAAAATTCTGAAAAATGGGGTGTTACACACACCTAACTGGAAAAGACTGACTTGTAATCTCTCATTCGACTATGAAGAGAAAATCCTCTATTATAATCTCCTTCAATTAATCCCAGGGGTTCGAGTTTCTTTCTTTTTAGTTTCTTATTTTAATCCAGACTCAAAACACCTGAAATATCAGTATCGATGAGGTCATGTGCTCTCTCTGTTCATATTGGGCTCCACCACAGCATTCAACGGAGGATAGAATAACATAGGTAGCATCTGACAAAATGGAGACAATTGATCTGTATTTGTTGAAACTCCACGCATCCATGCCACCTCTAGATTTCAGTCCGCACAAATACACATTTGCAGCAATGCCCAGTCTATAATCGATTTAATAAATAATCCTCATAGTACCTTCCTGATCCGCTAACACATTATTGGGAGACCCTTCAGTGCCCAGCAATGCCCAGTTTACTAAATGTACACAAAATTTATGTCAATCTATTTCATTTATTTGGAGACCCTTCAACGGAAAAAGCCGCTCGGGGTTCACCAGATCAACCAATATTTACCGGCATTGAAACCCTCCTAGAAAATAAACCTCCACGTACTGTTGTCTCAGTTATGTATTACACATGAAGTGTTTGTTTTTAGTGATGAATGAATCTGACCACGGTCTTTTCCTTGAAAAAAAATGCACAGGCACAGGCAAATCGGGCACTAGTAGCCGTACTCAGAGAGAAAGGTCGTTGTGCCCAATGAACTTGAGCAATGGCAATGTTATTATTGACATATTGTTGTAAATGCTATGCTATACCGTGTGTGTATGTGTTTTAATGACTACTGTGCTATGCAAAGTACAAGACTTCCACGAAGAGAGAACAAGAAAATAGAAACAAAATATGGTACAGCAAATACGATACTATACAGCTGGTTCAAATATTGACGGACAAAAACGAATAATGGCTTTGGCATCTATCTTGAAGGGCATGCATCACCTTGACACCCATTTGTGCAAATAAAAGAATGATGCCGTCTAATAGCTGTGGATCTTGTAAATGGAGGCTTTCATGATACCTTGTGACAAGGTGAAATGAATCTTGAAATCATTCTCGTATTTTCTCTGTGATAAAGATAAACAGGCTTGTGCTCTTGGGGACATTATACACAAGCATTTAACTGGTTTTTGCTCGTTTCCAAACAATCACAGTTCCATTTGAATCAGAGGAGGCCAACAAGTTCTCCCCATGATTCCAAGCAACTCCTATAACTGGAGAACCGTGACCCTGCAACAACACAACACATACAACACATGAGCAGCCAAAGGAGACCCCATGTCAAAAAGTGATGGAGAAAACTTTGGAGGTAACAAACCTGAAGCTTATTTACACATGCATTCTTTGGCTTAGTCATATCATAGAAGTAGACGTTCGAGTCCTCACTGCCAGAAACTTCACATTGAGCAAATCAAAGTCAGTTTCATACTATGGTTAATGCGGTAAATTAAAATTGGAACTATAAATGATCATACTGGTTTGAACCAACAATCATTCACTAGAATGTTCAAATGAGGATATTCATTCCACAAAACAATAGTTTGCATTAACAAATTGACAGTTATTAACCGACTCTTGACAGTACTTTATTGTTTTGCTTATTCGAATTATGTAACAAAAGAACTCCTGTAAATTTTTCCCTCCCCATCTAGTCCACACTAAATGTAACCCTCCAGCCATTGGGTCTGGGTTTGAAATGAGTCAACCTGCACTCTGACACATTCGTTTTCACTGATGCTTTGTGTGTATTATATTAATTCTCGTTTGGAAAAGTTTTAAAATTATTCTAAATTGTTATTATTTTCTTATACATTCTTATGCATGTTTTAGGTTTACCTAGGACCATTTTATAATATTTTAGTTGCAGGTTGTCCTATATGGAAATGGTTGCCAATTTTTACAGATCGGTGATCCAAAAAAATATCAGCTGTTGAAATTCAATAATATATGTTACTACTTACGAGGAATGTCAGACACCACTAGACTACCGAATTTTTTTTTTTTTTTTCTTGGTTTGAATAACCAATTACTGTTATTACGAATTTTAGAGTATTCTCATTAAACTTGTATCATTAGATTATAAGTAGTCACCCTAGGCATTCTAATCTCCATTGACAATGTTCTACTCCAAAAAGGAAAAAAAAAAAAAAAAAGATAAAAGTAAAACAAACTATTCATACAACAAAGGTTTTTGTTCACAAAAAAAAGACACAACAAACAGAATGTATTAACTTATTTCAGATATATTTTGTATAAGACCAACCATGCAGTCTATGCTGTGGTAGTAGAAAATTAGAGAAACAAATGTAAATCCTAAGAGTTCATTTTATAGCACATACCTACAAATTCTCCTTTTTCTAGGGAAAGTAGGGGACAGAAAGAAGCACGTATACTATGCACACGGGGAGCTAATTTAAGTGAGCAAAGGAGAGTCAAATATCCTTGTACCTCCAAAGCAACACTGCAAGATAAACCATGCTCAACTGATGAACAGCATTCAGTGGATGAGAACATTAATCAAAAAGAAATTGTCTCTGAAAAACGGGAACCTGAAGAAGCAAAGGCTTCCATCTTGGGCACACACAAGTAGCACAGGACCTCGCACTACAAGAGAAAAGGTGCGATACTGTACAGTTGTGACAGGAGATCTGCTTCTGCTGCTTCTATTCCGATGGGACCTAGATATTGACCCTGTATGGGAGTTCACGCTAACAGCATATACGGTTCCCTGTGATTTTCACTCAAATTGCAGCATTCTGGAAATAATCTATTCTTTTAGCAAGCTAAGAGATGACCAAATTAACAGATGCAAACCTGTCTATCACCAGCAAAAATAAGCTGGCCAGTGTGAGCATTGTCCATTGCTGTAATCTCATTTTCAAAAAGAACTTTATGTATAACCCGACCCGTGCTAAAATTGATCACCTGAAGAGGAATTCCGAACACCATGAGGAATGGTAGAGACAAATGAATCATAAATTAGAAATTAAATGAAGGAGAAAGCTTTCAGTTGTAAATGAACTTGGGATTTTATGTTTCCGATAAAACTTCCTAGGATTTTCAAATAAACTGTTCCTTCTAGGCTTGCAATCTCACTAAATACTAAAAGCTAATAAAGACGATAAGGAATTAGGATGTACACTGATTTCTCGGTTTGCATTGCCAACTGATAGCAAGTTATTATTCACCTGCAAACAACACAAAGCAGACCACGAATAGGTTTCCATCTCAGAGAAGTAAAATTGTATTAATTGTACTAAATGGATTTGGATGAAATGGTTAAATGTAATAAAGATACTGCCGAGAACAATAAACAGGTGGGTAACATCTTCTGTACGAATTCCCAGAGATTGACTATATTTTAATAGATAGACAAGCTCCAAACTATACTACATTCATCACTTTCATGAATCATTGACCAGATTATCATAACACTGGCATTTGTTGAATAGACAGCCAAAACCACATGCCAAGAAACTCGTTTTTTAGTATACCAATTATCAAGATTTTAAAGGACTGCTTTACATATACAGAGGCGAACTTACATTCGTTATTTAATAGCATTAGACTTTTGTCTTGACATATAGAATTCAAGGCCGTACCAGTAAGAACCAGCAGATACATCTATGCAGTTCCGTAACATTGCATTAAGGTTAAAGGAAAAATTTTATAAAACTGCTATTAGGCCAGCTTTATTATATGGCACTATAAAAAAACATCATTCATAGAAGATAAGTGTAATAGAGATATGCCCACTTCATTGGATGTGTAGTAACACTAGGAGAGATAAAGTGATAAATGAAGATATTCATAATAAATTAGGTGTAGTCTCTATCGAAGAGAAGACACGAGAAAATCGCTTACGATGGTTTGGCCATGTGCAATGTAGACCTACAAATATATCAGTTCGACGAGGAGAGCTTATGAACATAGAACAAGTTAAAAGAGTAAAGGGAAGACTGAAGGAAAATATAAATGAAGGTAATACGAAAAGATATGGATTCTAGAGGTATAAATGAGGATATATCACTCAATAGGAATGAATGGAGAAGGATTATCAGTGTGAGCTATCCGCCGTGATTCCCTTTTGGTTCATGAAGCCTACGCCAAGTACTTAGGATAAAAGGCTTAGTTGTTGTTGTTGTTGTTGTTGTAGATATATCTATGCAGCTTTAAATCATTTTTAATTTTGTATTATACTGACTATATTGGATTGAATTATTTTGCATAAAACTGCCAAGATTTCCACTATGACTCTATTAAATCTTCAGGGACATCTAACCATGTCTAAAAATAAAAGGATACTTGGTGAGATGATCATTCTTTTTTCTGTCAAATTCTCTCCAACTCTTCAAAACCAGATCGTTCGTCGCATCCAGTTTTCAGCTAGTGATCTTATCAGGAACTACCACCTGAATTACCAGTACAGTTTCAGTTTCCATCTTTCTGACTTTTTCCAAAATTAACACAAGTACAGTAACCTTTCTCTTCCAATAATATACTTCCATACAAATACCTTATAGAAACACAAAACACCAACAAATTCTCCCCAGGACCATTCATCAAGACATGAGATATTCCCTTCAGATTTCAAAAAATCATGACATAAATAGAAGAGAATAACCATCAAAAAAACATCGCCACTTCAAGTCATTTATTTGTTCTTTTGTTTTGCTTTTCCTTTTGTTAATAGGAGGAGATGAAGAAATGGAGAACTAGCCATGGAGGGAGTCAAGTGTGATAGATGACCATGGTGACGAGCAAAGCAGTAGTGGTGGATTAAGACCTTAGGGCTCCTTGATACTACATGACACTTGCGAGAGAAACGATCAGAGATTAGTTAAGTTAATCACTACCTTAATCATATTAAAGGATATAAATGACAACCCTTACAATGTAGCCCTTTAACAAGACTTTCCAACTTACTACATAAACCGTCGAAAATGAAAAATAAAAAATAAAAATTATCAGTCGGTTTTAGTAAGTTAGAAATTAACTTAGGTCAGGGATAAAAATAAAAATAAAAAAGGCAAATATGAATTTTGCACATATCTCAACAATTTTGACTGTAGAAAGGAGTAAATAGAGTGTGTACGCACCGGATGGAAGCGAATGCATAACTGGGAAGAAATTCCATATATAACTCGAATGCAGTTGCCCTTGGATATCTCCCAGACCCGAACAGTTTTATCCATTGAGGATGAGGCAATGTACTGATTATTAGATGAAAAATCAAAATCTGTAGTCCAGTTAGCATATCAATATAACAGAAACATTGCTACTTGGAAACAATAGTAGATCACTTGGCCAAAACTTCATTGTTCCATTGAGCATATTAAAAATTTAAACTAGTACCAATTAAAACAGAAAAAATAGTTACATAGCAAGTGTGGATGAAAGTGTTCAGTTCTATGAGCAGAAACAAGATAAAGAAGACCTATCTGAAAATGCACACAGTTCTAATAACTATGCATAACAAGGAAACCTATTCTAAAAAAAGAGCAACACAATGTTGAGAGCTTCATCAAATGTTCGATGAAAATTTGGTTTCTCAACTCAAGGAGGGCCAAGAACATTTAATAGTTCAAGGCTCAGGAGAATTTTCCAGCTCCTGAATAATTTTAGAAGAAACCACATTTTATGAAACTGGTAGCACCAGTTCAGTAGTTTACTAGAATGCTGATAGCAGTCATTGGGAATGCTCTGATAACAGTATAGAATGCAGTGTTTTAAATATCAGCCAATATACCAATATATTGGCCGATATCCCAGTTTTTGCCTCCAACCGATACGATATGTATGCTTCTATACCGTTTTGCATTTTGGATCAGAATAGACCGATATATTGGCTCAAAAACGAGATATCAGGCGACATTTCAGTCTCAAAATGTCGCTAGATAAACAATATTATCATTTTTTTTTTTCCATTGTCATAAGAACTTAATACTCCTGATTAGCTCATAAATCTGACAAGGTGATTATGAGATGTAACTAATAGCTATACTATATATATTGATTTTATTTTTGTGTTTTGAAGGTTGAATATTTACTGGTATGTTTATAATGCATTCAAAAAGATTCTACAATTGTCAAATTATTCATAAGTTCAATTAAATTTACTAAGGTAGATATCTTTAAGGTTTGAATTTGTTTTAAATAAGTTAAAAGCAGGCATGAGCCGCATGATAAGTATATTTATCATTTAAGAAGACGTCTAATATGACAACTGATATTTAGTAAATATCGTGATATATCGCCCAATATACAAATCCGATATAAGATCTTTCCCTATTAATGTATCACTTATAACTGATATTTAAAATATTGATGCCAATTGGCCAAAGTAAGTATCAATGTTGAAAATAACACATTATGAAACCCGTTATATTGCGTTACGTAACCTAACGGAAGTTCAACGCTACGTAACAACTGGAAATAACTCAGTGCACCGTAACAGTATGTTTTTTATGTTATTTTACGTTATATTACATAACGTTACGTAAAATTACATTATGCTACGTTATTTACAATTACTTTTTTAGTAATTTATATATTGTTGTTGATTATTATTTTGATTATTAGCAAATTGCTGTAATTTTTTTACTTTTGTTGGCTTATTTGATTGCTTGTGAAATTACTAATTTATTAATTTAAGTTTGTTTTCTTATTCACTTGCTGTATTTCTCGTCCAGTTGCTGAAAATTACTCATTGATTCTATTGAATTTTTAACTGAACTGAAATCAACAATTATAAATAAGATAAATTGAATATTATAAAATATAAATTATGACAATGATAATAATTAGAATTAAAATAAAAAATTAGAATCTTACTTTCTTGTTTAAATGATAAATGGAATTACGGTTGCAGACTTGCTTAATATAACATTTGAATAGATTATGTATTACAAAATAATTTTATATTCTTGTTTTGATATTTAAAATTATTTTTTAATTTATAAAAATTATTTTATATTATTTTATATTTATTTTTATTAAATAAATAGAAAATTGCATAACCTACGTTAAGCGTTACGCTATATGCGACATAACCTAACAAAAGCAAAACGTTACGTTACCGTTATCGCTATTTTAAACATTGGTAAGTATTCCCTATGACCCTAAACTTGTTCTAAGTAGTTTCATATGTTTTATATGTGTAATAATATGTATATTATTTAACCGGTATGACACTGATATTACATCCGGTATTTAGTACCATATCGCGATATATCGTCCGATATCCAATTTCCGGTATATAGTTTTGTTAACTAGTATATTACCGATATCCGATATTTAAAACACTGATAGAATGCAAGAATAACATGACTCTTGTGTCAAATTTTGGACATGTCTCATCAGTCAAATCTCCGTGCCCTTTAACAGAATTGAAATTGCAAGATATGTTCTCAAAAAAACATGTATTATCCATCTTAAACTATGATGTGTTTATCTTCCACCCTGACAGTAACACATGAAAGTGAAACAAACGGCATGCCATTATAATAATTTCTTTTTCTAATCCCCGAATATTATTTGAGTTCAAAAGTGATGTCATTTAGTCTCACCTGTGATGGAATTTGAATGTCCTCTTAACTGTTGAAGAATTGAGGGTGACTCAGAGACGAGGCAAATTGTCAAGCTTCCATCAGATGCACCATATGCGAGTAGATCGGAACTCATGTGCCCAAATTTCAAAATTGTAACTGATAATAATAATCTATTAGTTGGTTTAAATCTGGAATCAATTTGTAAATAGTTGGAATAAAGAAAGGAATCTGAGGCAAAAGAAAATTTTTCCTATGTATTTAATCACCTGAAGCTTTGCAGTTGTCAAAGATGCAGTGCATTCCAACAAATGAATATGCAGGTTCAACAAATCGTACTTGGCGATCAGCATCACCAGTGCTTGAGCTGAAACTTGAACGGTGACCAAAAGAATTATTCAAACCTCTTAAATCCTGCAGAAGATAAATTAATGTCACATTTATATTGGAAATCAGGAAAAGCACACAGAAAGAATATAGAAGAGATTAGGATTTCATAAATATGAGCTAAAGTCTATACACTAGTTTGTAAAAGAGCTTCAAAATTAGGAATATATTACATATTTTTAAGGAAAGGTTAGGTTCATTACAAGCCAACCCCACAAGTTTGGTATAGTCTTTGTTATGGTTAATGCATATGATGAAATAACTAGTAAATTGAAGCAAGCAGGTATATTGTGTATGGTCAAAGTGAGAGGCAGCTGGCACAGAATGTTTGGGCATTGTCCATCATGACTTAGGGGTGCGCAGGTAATAAACAACGTGTCAGGTCTGGGCTTCATATAAGAAAGGAGAAGATCAAAGATTACCCATTCTGGGTCATGAAGGGGTTGAATAGCTTGCTAGAGTCGTTCCTCATCAATAAAACTGAGGAATGGCCATGAGTTAAGACTCAAACCCAACATTGAGAAAACATTTTTGTTACATGTCAGTGGAATGGTACAGTGTCTACAACTACATCATGTGTACATAAAAATGTCTGTTTGTATCTCTATAACACATGGACTGTAATAGACAAGTGTACACATTCACAACAACCAACATGATCTCTGAAACTTAAAATGCATGAGAAAGAGAGACAAAAAATGGCCTGAATCTTTGCTTCTTGAAATATTTCCTAGTGTGTAAAGTGGTCAAAATGGTATCAATATAGTTAATTAATACATAGGTTGAGTTTCCCACAAAAATTAATTTTGTCTATGGGTGTAGAAGGATGTGAACGTAGTAGTGATGGTTTGCATCACCAATAAATTCAATCACAGGTGTAAACATTCCTCAATAAATTTTCTTTTGCATGATATGCAAAAAGGAAAGATTTTGCATCAAAAAACACCTACAACAGGAGAAGAAGATCATACCCTGCTAGAACTCCTACTCTCTGTCTCAAATAATATGGACTGTGGAGCAGGAGATGAAGTCCAATGCCCACTGTTACACGTAATGAACTTTAAATTAGATCTTTGTGAAAACAAAAGTCAATACATACATCAAAACTACTAGCACACAAGGCACAACACTGGACAGCCAAATTAGAGTTATGTCATTGAATATCAGAATATATGATTAATATTGCATATCATAAATAACTGGGTCTTTTAATAGAATGACAATATGCCAAACCTAAGAATGCTTGGAAGATTCATTTAGATATATCTAGGCTTATAAAATGCAAGAATAAAAGCTGACAGAAATTGCTAGAAAACGGACAATCATAAACATATGATAGAATGTAGTAATCCACTATTCATATTCATCATATGCAAGATGTGCATCCACATGAGCAGACCCCTTGCTCTACTTGTCTAATTCTAGAAATGGAAAATAATTGTAACATAACTATAAAATTGAAACAATACCAAAAATAGGCATCACAAGTGCATTTATATTTCTATACTTTTAGCAACAATCACGACTACAGGATATTTTTATGGAGGCTGATCTTGTACCTCAATTCATAGTGTGTATTTGGAAGTAAGAATGTAAGATCACCCCAAAGGGTGCTACTCGCTGAATTTGGCTCTTTTTTAAGAAAATTTTCTAAGGTACAAGTTTCTAAATAATTGTTATGAAAAAAGTAGATTTAGAATTGTGGTGGCAGACATTATAAGCATTTCAGGAGTTCTAATGCAGAATTATGAGGTTACAAAAAGGAAAAGAAAATGTAATGTCGATTTATTCCTCATAACATTGTAATCTGCAGAAGAATGAGTTTATCAGATTTTCCATTTGATGATACTGGTATCAAGCATAAGACATGGTGTTGCCATATGATGACAAAAGAAAAGTAGGAACATAGTAGATCGACAAGCACTAATGGGTTTTGTAAAATACGAAATGTTTTTGCGGTCAACAAGAATTTGACAGTATCCTAACAAGCACTTTACTCAACCACCAACAAGGAGTCTATAAACAATGTCCTAAGCCTAAACAATTTCAGGTAGTAAAGAACTCTATAAATAGGGTCCTAACTCATAATTTCGGTATGCGACCAGCTCCCACTCAATTTCATTCTTCCCTCCCCGTAGCTTTTCCTTCCTCTTGTTCCTCATACAAATCATTACCAGCTTTAACCTAGGAGAGAGTTAGCCCGGGAATGCACCCCCTAGTGACATTTTCTAATGATTACAGATCTCACAAAGTTATCCATGTTAAGATTCCTGAAGACAAGCTCATCTCAAGCAATTTAACCGTGATTGTCTATTCAACTTCTTCATTTGGAAGAACCTGTAATTTCATGATTTATATTTGGGGATTCTAGTAGAGATCTGAACTCAAGGCTTCAAATAAAGGATGGAAAGTTGGGAGGATATAGAATATTTCTTTTGAAGTGGTGATGATATGTGAAAACGGAATTTAGTGGAGCTTGATAAGAACCAGTGTTCTAAAACCCGAAAAACTCGGACGAGTACTCGTACGAGTACTGGGATCGGAGTGAAAATGGGTACCGGAGAAAACGAGTACTTGAGTACTCCAGGTACTCGCCGAGTTTAAAAAATTGGATATCGGATTAAAAAAAATGGGTACCGGGTTTTTTTTTGGGTTTTTAACCAAAACCCAAACCAGACTTCCACCCTTTTATAAGAGAGTTGGGTTAGGATTTTTCTCTCACTCAGTCCTAATCTCCGAACTCTCATTGTTTCGCTCTTGTCTCTGCTCGGCCTTAATCTCCTATTTTTCTACGGTGACCTCTGTCGGTGGTGATTTTCTCCGGTGATCACTAGGTCTCTCTTAGCCTCAGCGACGATCAAATCGAGCTTTCTCTCACTCTCTCTCGGTCTCTCTGAGCCGTGAGGAGATGACCACTTAGGTTATGGTGTTCTGTATATTGGAGTTAAAAACTTTATTTAGTTTTACTTCAATTTTAGTCCTTATGTGCGTTTAATTTGCCTTTGATTTTCGACTGTAGTTTTCACTTTGGCTATAGCTTTCGGTTTGGGTATGTTTATGTGACTGTGTAATTTCTTGCTGCTAACTTGCTTCATCATTGTGTTAGCGTATGACTGTAATGTCTATAATAGCTTTTGTGCATCCGGTTTGGTTGACTTCCGATTGTGGCTTTCGACTTGGCTATGGTTTTGGGTTGTGAATTTTGCTATAGCTTTGGCTCCGCGATATGCTTTCATCGCTTCGGGTGTGGCTTTCAAATTGGCTTTGGCTTTTTGTGCAACTGCATGCACTATCTGGTTTTGGCTTCTTGACTCTCTGCTTGATTTTGTAGTATATGTGAACTCTATGCTTGACTATGTGGTTGACTTAGTGCACTGTGTCTAGTTTTTGGTTCTTGGTTTCTTGGTACTTGTCTTTGTGCTTGATTTTGGACTCTCTGTAACTATCTGGTTTTTGCTTCGGGTTTTCGTGTGATTGTGTGAACGATTGATGCGAAATCTATGTAATATGATGAGAAAAAATTAGCAAATGAATCAAATAATTTTCGATTGATCTTGGTTTGGCTCTCTCTCTATGTGACTGTTTTAGTGTTGGTTGTCCTATGTGTGATTTGATGAGAGAAGAAATGGAGAGTTGGCTTGGGAAAATTGATCTCTGATCACAGCGACCCTCGAGAATGGTCTTTGACCTTTGCACAGTAGGCTTTGGCTTTAGCTTTCAGATATTGAGGTCTATGACCTATGGTTTTGGCTTTGGATTGGGCTCTGGATGTCTGGTTATTAATGGGTCTCTATGTGGTTTGTGATCAGATAATCCAGTTGGCTATGGCTTTCGGTTTGGGTCTTGAGAAACTCAACTTTGAATTGAGAAACTCAACCTTTGAAAAATAATCTCTAATCACACAAAGGCATTGAATGAGAAAAAATGTATAATTGCCTAGACTCAATCACATAGAAGCATCAAATATGAAATTTTGGCTATTAATGGCTTTCATGCATTCAGAATTTGATATGTTAAATTTTAGTACGCATTCGAAAATTACCTGGGATGTTGTTGCAAAGGCCACTAGAGCCAATGAAAATCCTAATCAGCGAAGTTTAAAAACATTCAGATGGAGAGCTATAGCAGCTAGGCAGATAAAAGGCTCCTCAAGTGCAGCCATAGTTGAATTGTTGAAGCTTGTCCAGAACTAAGCGGAGAAGAGGACGCATACGAAGATAGAGATATTAACTATGATGCTCTTTTAGACGAGGAATTAGATAACGAGATCGTCCAATATGAGGACAATGATGAATAGGTATGTACCATATATTTATGATTTATGAAACTTGCTTGAATATTTTTTATGATGTTTGATTTTGAGTTCTGAAATTACATTTTTCTTTATTACATATTTTCTATATGTATAATTATTAAAATATTATTATTCCGAGTTCTAATCGAGTATTCACCGAGTACTCCAAGTACTTACTACTCATTTTCGGACCGAGCAATTACTGAAACGGAGTTTTAGTACACTGGAAAAGAGCAATTCATAGCTAATGATTCTTTGTTAAGGGAAAAATGGATATTTCAATTACCCTCATGGGAGAACAGAGCGATTTTGTTAGAGTTGATGAAGGATAATGGATTGCCAAAGGGCTATGAGATGAGTGTGCCAAAGATAACGGCAACGCTATCCGAAAGCGCATAAAAAGGATTCGCTAATAGTTCTTTGAATATGATGTAATTGATGACTTATCGATAGGAATGAGCTTCTATGATATATATATATATATATATATATATATATATATATATATATATATATATATATATATATATATCATTCTCAAATAACAAACTCAAGACGGAAAGTTCCTCTGGAATGGTCCTGTGGTAATAACTGCAAGGATTGACAGATTGTGGTGGACAAGATATTAGTTGATTATGTGAAAGTTGTGCTTTAAGGGTCTTAATTTGCAACAAACATTCGATATACCTGGTGAGTCAATATTGAAGGGATTTGCAAATTATTTAGTGTATGTGAAGGGAGTAATTTCACTAGTAATGAAGTTTAGAAGACCCCAAAGGGCCACCGAGCAAATAGTCAAGTTTCTAGTCATTGGCATCCCTTTGTGAAGGCCAGTTACTTCAAAGTGAATGTCGTATACGTACCAGATATTTATTGGATATTGACATTTGCACGATACTTACCAATATGTATCGGATACACCATAATCGTATCAGATTTTAAGAATCTAAAAACTTGTATGTCGGAACCGTGTATATTTTGAAAAAGTTTTATAGATTGCATGTCGGGACTGTGTCTGCTTTCGAAAAGTCATAGAGATTACGTGTTGTGCACTATAGAGTCGTATATTGTCAAAAAAATTCTTTTACATAAAAGGAATACTAACCTAACGTACTTCAAATGTTTGCAAGATAGACATTTCAAATATTATATTCAAGGTACTGATACATTGGAATCAGATTATTTCTTTAATATATTTACTTGATTAAAATTTATGTTTTTAATTATTAAGATTTTTTTTCTTTTTTTCTATTTCAGAAAACATATTTTAGCAAATACGAGTTTTGATACACATTATATATATCGCATGCATAAATACGCGCATATTTATATCGTTGTGTCCCCTATCCTACTTTTTTTCAGGTTTGTCATGTTCCCGTATCCGTATTACATCCCGTGTTTGTGTCCATACTTCATACACATCTCTTCCCCCTACAGCATGGAGACTGATACTAAGTGTCAGTTCTTTATATCAACCTTCCATTTTAGAATGAAATTCCCCACTCCAATAGGACCGGGAGAAGTAGTAGGAGATCAAAGGGTTTAATTGTGGAAGAAGACACCTATGATGGTTGGCATTGGAGCCTAGGGAACAAGGCATGAATAGATAGGGTAGACGTGGAAAAGCTAGATAACCTACAGTTGTTGAGGAAAATACGACCGGGTAGGACCAATTGATGCAGAATTAAATGGAGTCTGAATAATTAGGAAAACAAATAATCAATTTGCTTCATCAATCACCAATGATTCTGCATGGACGCCTTCTGATATGCTAGGCTTACCATATTCTAGGGAAGTGATATAACATGAATTGCTAGTTGACCTACCGATGAGACCAATGAACTAGAAGAAGAGTAATTTCCACTGGAAGAGGCAGAACGCCATTTCAGAAAGAAGAATTAGCTTCTAAAGGAAGATTCAAGTGCATATGCAAGTAATCTGCTTGGCTCCTATTGTGATAAAGGTGAAAAAGGCTAACGAAAAGTAAGTATGAGCACACCACAGACTTTACTAACCTAAACATTACATGTCCAAAGGATAACTTGCCTTTTCTATCTGATTGATCAATCAGTTGATGGAACGAAAGGATATGTATTTCTTAGCCTCATTGACAAAGAAGATGATGAAAAATTGACATTGAAGAGACAAGGAAATGACAATGTGGGTAACTGACAAGGGTGTTTATTGCTACCAGGCTATGTTGCATTATCTATTGGTACAAGTCTATGTTGCTTTGCTTGGAGAATGCAAGGTAATGTATAAATGCCTAGTTGTAAAAAGCCAGAACATGGAAGTTTATGTAAATGATATGGTCGTTAAGATTAAGCAGGGATGATCATGTGGCAGATCCAAGGGAAGCATTTAATGTAATATGAATATAAATATGCGGCTAAACCGAATGAAGTGCCTTTAAAGTCATATTGGGTAAATTCCTCATAAACCTATGGAAGACACAAAAAATTGAGGCAAGTTTAGAAAAATCGATCTAGAGGATTCCATGCTGGTAGAACCACAGCATTAAGTAGGTTCATATAATAATCTGTGAAAAAAAGATCAGTCGTCATCAAGCTGAATTCCAGGAATTATTAATGGTCATATGAGTGTTGAATGCCAACAAGCACTCAGACAATTGAGGGCCTATTTGTCATCCTCACATTATTGTCTTAACTGCAATATGATGAGCATTATATACTTTATTGGTATTTACGGCGGCAGTTGGCTCAGTGCTCCAACTAGAGAAAGACAAAAAGCAAGTAGCAATGCACTACATAAGTACTCGACACAAAGAAGCAACAGTATTTACCTGGTTGTGCTTGCAACAGGGAAATTATGACCTTAAATACAAACTTTTAACAAGAATTTCTAACTGATCAACACCTAAAACATGTAGAGCACCCCATGAAATCAGGACATAAGGCTAAGCTATAGAGTTAACAATCTTCGTACAATAGATATTGTTTTCCACAATTCCATAAACTCTTAAGCCTTGATTAATTTTGTGATGGGATGCACGACACTACAGGAGGAATTTGAAAATGAAAGCTATGTTTGCCTAAACAAAAAAAAAAAAAATAATTGACGTTTGAAGCACCTGCATCTTTCAATTACGTTAGACAAACTTCAACCAGAAAAAGGATGTGGAGCGAAGCACGGACCCCTTTATAATGAAGCTGTGTTCATATTAGGCACACTTGTCGAACACGCATATCCTATGTATTTTTTAGGATTAACCTCATTTTCGGCGAGTCGTATCCGTGTCAGCATTCCTATGTGCGTGCATCATAGGTATGAGGAGTTCAAGGTTGAATTTACTTATGAAATTTTGTCTCACTAACAATGAAATAGAGTACAAAGTTATAATATTGGGCACGAGGATGACAAAGGAAGTTAGAACAAAAAGCCTACAAAATAAAAACGACTCGCAGCTATAGTCAAACAGTTCAATAAATTATGAGACAGTTCCTTCTATAGCACAATATTTGAAGAAAGCATAACTAAAGATGGCCTATTTTGATAATAGTGAACTACAAAAATCTTAAGAAATCAAATTTTCAGCTGGCACTCTTTTGTAGTTAGGGAATTAAAGTAGATTCATGCTTGAGCCTGTTGAAAACCAAATGTTCCGAGTGCGTGATAGGTTGATGATAATGGATTTATAGAACATGGTTGTTCTAGATGGGTATGATAATGAAGCACTAATTTTTTGTGCTAACAGAGCATTCGGCCTCATAGAGCATGCTATTGACGTCTCAGGCATAAGGCGTCCTCACCACAAGTTCTCATTTATTAGGGAAACCAAGGGGAGGAATTACGGATTTTGGAGTCGAACTCAAGAACATTTACTTGGGACGCTAAGGCCTTGAAAATCCACTTATATGGGTTTGCAATCAAAGTTGTCAAATCGAGATATATATAGCATCATTATCTTTATATATCGTATTGCATATATTGTTCCGTAAAATACATTGATCAATATATAATTGGCGATTAATTAAGCCAATAACACTATGTAATATAACAAATATATAAGCAAATTTAAAGTAAAAATAAACAAAATAATCAAAGACAAACACTAAAATCAGTAAGATGTTAAAAATAAATAAATAGCTACATATAAATAGGTAATTGATATCCATAGTGTCATGACCATGAGGTCATCAATCAAAATTATACTACAATAGAAAATATAATGCTAAATTCATTTGAAGTGGACAACAATATTCATTTTCCTCATCTTCATCTTTTTTGCTCCACACATACTCCTTTAATATACTCTTATTTTTCCTTTCTTTTTCTTCATTTATTGTTTACAATTGCATTCAAGTTAAGTGGTCCTACCAATAAATATAAAATAATCTATTAGAGTAAATATTAGAAATTAACACTAATTTAGAAAAAAAAATTATCATTACATCTTCTCTTCCTTTTCTTTTTTTAGTAGATACGTCATTCCTTTTTAACTTAAAACACGCATTGAAATTCATTCAAGTAACACCTTTTATTCTGTAAGTTTCTTATTTCTCATCAATCTATTTAATATCGGATTTTATATCCAACAAGCAAATTAGATCATATGTTTCTCCAATAACTCTTCCCCTTTTTGTTTCCCTATTTTTTGTTGTATATTATTTTCATAAAAATCAAAGCATTAAGCATAATTCGTTATCCCTTCAAAAAATACAAAAAAAATATAATATCAATTAATCATCTCTTATAGATATGCCACTATCATCATCCTTAAGAACTTTTCTAATTTCATCAGCTTCAATTTGCCAAATCTATACAAATTCTTCTATTTATCGAGATTTTAGCATAGAATAAATAAGCTCGTTACGTATTTGAATTAAGAATTCTTAGTTAAATAAATAATATTGACTATAATAGTATACCTCTTTTGATATTAATGTTTAATCAACTAGAATAAGTATTTTGAACTTTGATACTCTTTATTGTTAAATAACTATACGTGTTCGAAATTTGTATCTCGTGTTTAACTCAAAAGATTCATTTGAATGAGTTTAAAATCCGTTTATAAGCCATGTCAACGTAATTTAGTGTATCGCTTATTTTAAGATACATACTGTACATTGTAACATACGCTTATCGTATCGTAAGATAATAGCTCAATAATATTGCGGATAAGATATGTATAAATTATCTTACAGGCCATATCGTATCATAGAGTGCGTATCAAATATTATAAGATACTTACAGCAGTGTAGGTAGAGGTGAACTCAGTTTTAAAAAGTTGCCTAAGGATAACAAAGAGATGAAGAATGTGATGAAATGCTCAATAAATTTTATTACGTTGGAATAGATAATCCATTGAATGTCGTACATTTGGCCAAGATTGAAGTGTGTAGGAGAACCTTGATCCCAAGAGATCTTAGAGGAGATATATGAAGGAGATTATGGATCACCTACGGAGCACAAAAATGGCCTTACAAAATTTTCAGAATTGAATCATGATGGGCAACTATGCTAAAATTTCAATTAAATATACATTTAATTGCAATAAGTGAAATTATCATACTTTCATCTCACGAAAACTTACTACTAAATGATCCTAGAAAGTTCACTTTTGTTCAACCAAAGGGGTATTGCCATTGTTAGGTCGTTCAAGCCAAGAATATTGAAAGAAAAATGTTTGATACTTGTGGTCTAGACAAGCCTTAGGTTTGGCACAATAATAAGATCTAGGCACTAAATGTAGTGTCAGGAATGTTGATTTGATGCTATATGAGTTGACAAAATTTTGTGAAACCAAATAGCTACCAATTTGGCTTAACAAAACTAAAACAACACGCCTAGGGATTCTCATGGGTTTCCATTGAATGACGCTATTAAGTTTATAATAGCCAAATCCCTACTCTTGTTATGCCCTAGGCATCGTAGTCATAAACCCAACTCCATGTGAATGATGTTACCATAATGTACTAACGATTCATTTGCACCAACAAACAAAGTCAAACATTCATACGACAATCTTCATAGGTGAAGGTATGGGAGGTAAGAAAGAGTGAAAGATGATAATGAGAGAGTGTTGCATTAACAAAAATAAAATTAGTCAACTAAATGCACATTGGCAAGATATACATGATACGAACCCCAAGCAATAAAGATAAACTCTTGAATGATTGTAACTAATTTTTATCGCTACCAAGAGCATGTGCTAGCAATACAAGGTTCAAAAAATAGGAGAAACAACAAATTATGTTAAGAAAATACAAGATCACTTTGCAAAGACGAACATTAGAAAATTTTGCTTGATGCACATGATGAAAAATTTCAATAATTGGATGACACGTAAAAATGAGAACAGGAGGCAAAGGAACAACAAATTTCTATGAATATTACATAGAATATTCACAGGAAGACCACTTTACTGCTATAAAGTCATTGATACCATACAAATAATATTTCTTCGGATCTTTTGCACACCATGATAGAGTAAGTGACCGTCATGGAGGGAATGTCTGTGACTACTACCATTCCATTTAAGAGTAATCTGATTTTGGATTGACAATTGATGTTCGGTCAGTTACTATGAGAAGTTTGGTTTGTAACCTCACGATCTCGTCATCTCACTTCCTAAGCTCGGCCTGGCAACTGTATGCCACTTAATCAGTAGAAGTGTCGCATTTTGAGCTAGAAACTTTATGACAAGTAAAGGCCAAATCAAGTTTTGCGATTAGGCTACACTATATATTTTTGTTCTAGGAAGAAATTAGGCTACATTATATGTCTTTGGGCACATAGCTATGCATGAATGGTGCGAAAATACCAGATAGATAGTTATCTATTAAGGGCATGTTTGATTTAAAGTATAAATAGTTTTAGCTTACTTTCAATTGTAGTCAAAGTTCGCAAACTGCAATAGACAAATCCTTAACTATATTTTTAAGTATTTCTTTTCTCGTATTTTGGAGTATAGAAAAATCCAGTATGACTGGAGATTTCTTGATTGCGTCTATGTTTTGGATGTAGTTAGCAATAGCTAACTACATTTTACTTCACTATCGCAAATGAGTTTCAAAGTTATAATTTTGGAGTTAAGGTGCTTAACAATGGAAAACTACAGTTAACGAAACTTAACTCCAAAGCCAGACAGACCCTGAGAATTGTATAACTTAAATATTCAGGCGTTGGAATGGTAAATTGCATCAAGATGCCTATAAAAATGCAAAGGCATTGTCTGTTAATGCCACAATTACCACACAAAAGGAAGATAGAAATATAAAAGAAAATTGTAACATTGCACACAAGGATAGATGCACCTTAATGCCTACAGCTACTTTAACTTCACATCCCAAAAGTACAACAAGCATGTATGCTTGCATGTCCATGCAAGAACATGTATTATTCAAGCTCAAAGCTGCAATTATTCAGTCATGTTATTTATGCAAGGATTCCTAATCTGTTTCGTGTTTAAAATAAGGGAATTTCTAGATGCGCCTCATGTTTTTGTTAGTGATCCTCAATTTCTTAGTGAGCCCAATGAGAATTTAAAACATAGGCATTTTTCTTAGTGAGTCCTATTTTTTTCTTCTCTTTTTCCAAAATTGCCATCTCCCTCCCCTCCTCCCCCGGCAGCAGCCGCCACCGCAGCAATGGTGGTGGCAGCAGCAACAGCAGCAGAGACATCAGAAACGGCAGTGGCGACAGCAGCCCATGAGAAGAAGAGGGCTTGAGAATTTTTTCGTCCAAAAAAATTAATAGCAAACTTATAATTATTTGTCCTTTAATTCATGGGCTCACTGAGAAAAACATGGGGTGCATTTAGAAGTTCCCTTAAAAATAAATGGATTGGAGCTAACCACATTTTGTTCATTTACAGACATAACATCATACCAATTAAAATTTCGACAAATTTCTAATTCTTCTCCGAGATCCTACTAACCTGTGATTAGGAGTGCTAGCCACGCTTGCAGCGAGCATCCTATCCCAATTCCTCGGCCTCCGAATGAAATTCCTATACGCCACGTAACCTCTCCCATTACATCTCCATTCCTTCACCAAACTCCAAATTTTTTTCAAGAATTTCAAAATTCAGCAGAGAATTCATCACTTGTTTGTAAAAGATCTCAGCTAGACATTTCGACAAATACCTTGCGGGCTTGGATCTGCGGCTTGCGGGCAAGGAGGAGGCGGCGGATCCCAACGTAGTCGGGGTCGTTGTGGTCGGTGGGAGGCTGTAGAAGGCAGCTGACAAACTCCGAATCCAGCTTCGGATCCCGATCACGATCCAATTCGTCTCCCCCTTTCTCCTCCATCTCTTGGCTCGTCTTCGTCCAAAGAGATCGAGGTGGCGCTAATAGTGGATTGTTTAAGAGGGAGGGTTTTCGGTTTCAATGGTCATGAAATCGTTCTTAAGATCTCAGAGCAGGTGCAGGGGATCTATCCTTTGGTTTTGATTCTACTCTAACCCGGTCGAATCCGTGTGAACCGGGTTCGTTTAGGGTTGATTGACTTGGTGGTGGAGTTTGCTGTGCGCTGTCATCTTAATATTAGCGAACCAGACCACCATTTTACTATGTGACCCAAATATTTACGTTGTGGGGTATAATTTCTAAATATGAAGATTTGGAATTTAATATCAAAGCAGAAAAAATTTGAGGAAATTATATTTATAAACCAATTCAAATTTAGGGTATATGAATATAACTATCGTTGGATGTAGAACTGAGTTAGTTATTGGGCATGCAGAAAAACTATGGCATGAAATCATACATACGATAAAATGATTTAAACATTCAATAAACAAATAAAGAGTGGTTAACAAATATTGTAAATATGAATAACTTGAAGATGTGATTGAATATGATAACGTACCGATTTTTAGTTGCTTCCTAAAATGAAGAGCGATATGAAAAACTATAAGACAATTCTACATGCATTTGATTTTGAAATAACCGTAACTGCTGTCATATCAGATAAAATAATAACATGTCAATAATAGGGAAAAAAACTATTTTATATCTATAACAATTTTATACAAAGTGACACACTACTCTTATCATGTATATTTATAATATCCCACTATCCATCAGTAGATAGTGGGGTTGTTCGGTTTCGTATGAGAACATGATGAGTTTTAACAATCAATGCATATAAAAGTACAACTGAGTAAAATAAAATACAGCAACTTCAAAATAATTAAATTTCTTAAAATAAACTATCTTTATTAAATTTAAAGTCTAATGAAATCTCCTGAATATTCCAGGTAAAACTAAGTTTAACAAAATAACTAATTAAATCTCAAAAGTGTATTATTACATTTGTCAAGCTAATTTAAAATTTCACTAAATCAATAAATAACATTAACCCTTCTGAACTTTGAGCTATGTTTGCTCCTCGAAATACGTTAAATCATGCATAGTATTTGGGACGTCAATTTATAAATATGGGTATAGTCATGCATAACATGGGTCATCACTAAAGCAACTAATCCAAAATACATAATAATAAACCAATAATAAACAAAAATAAAATAAACTATGTCATTGAATAATTATAAATACAATGAAAAGCCAATGAAATATCTCATTAGTAACTCATGTCCATGTCTTTAGTTTATTTAGTTAAACTCATTAATCATTTTAAATTATGTTATTTTGGAAATACAAGCAAATATAGAATTTAACACATCTCAAAGCATATCCATTCACTAGAAAAATGGATCAATTGACAGTTTGATCAGAACCTATTCTACTTGAGTTCAAGTGAAAGTTCAAACAAAAAGAGGGACTAGAACTAAGTGTCACATCACCTATACAGCGAGGTCATCTCATGAACCATCAAGATTCTTACTGAGTTCCTAACAGTATTGTCTGATTTAACACCAGGGACAGAGGTTTTAGTCTCAAGTATACATGAGATCTCCTAAAATACGTGATCTTCCTCTACAATTTAAGTTCCAAATAACTTGCATAATTATATTAAAGAATAATATAGTACCATAACAGGATTGCATACCAAGCGAGAAATAAGGATGCTAGTTAGAGTTAAGAGCAACATGGACCAAAATAAGGTGACCTCTTCAATCTATGGGAGCAATGCTAGAATCGTCAAATGTTACTTATATGGAATGTGTAATGGGATTTATCTCTAATTATTTCTCCAGTATATATTATATATGTAGTGGTACAGATTCTTGTATTATTCTATTAACTCTACTTATTAAACATTTGACATATATCAATCATGTTTATATCCATGTAAACTTGACCAACATATCACATTTAGTTGGGCATCTGAATAATGATTACACTTATACATGATTTTACTTGAAACTTGGATATCTCCGACGATTCGGTTACCTACACGTTCATATATTAACTTTCAGTTTCTTTCCTTTATATTCTACTTGTCGAGTTTAATTTTTTGTGTTCTCATATCCTAGGTGCCGAGATCGAGGAGAGCACATTACTACTAGCAGATGATCCCTAATTACTGGAACAAGCAAAGTTCCATTGGTAGAGCGATTGATCGTTCATCTTGAATTTCCATTTTTGTACTTTAGATTACACGTCCAGTCCAGTTGGGATTATATTTTGTTGACTAGACAATACATTTTATATGTGTTATGCTTGTATTTTCTTTGTATAATAAAAACATAGTTATTTTTCGGCTCTTGTATTATGTAATAGATTTATTTTGTTTATTATTTACTCTAATAATTGTTTGCAATGTAGACAAAATTTATGGCCTTGTGCAGGTCTTTTTGATTTAGTACATGCATGTTGGTTACGCATTCCATTTGTAAGAGAAGCTATAGGAATATAGTGTGACGGAGTGGTATCAGAGATATAGGTTTCTCATATTAGTCTAAGTGATTTAGATATATCTGGATTTCAAATTTATTTGATGTAGGAATTTGTTATACATGCATATTATTTTCATTGATTGTCTTGTCCATTCTTGTTTACTTGTTCTATTCAATGTCTTGCCTTGGAATTCCATGTTATTTGTGATGTTCTACTTGGTTGACGAGGAAATCATAGAGATATACTCTCAGAGTTAGTGATTGCTATCACTTATTAGAATCTTGTGATTAATCTTGATTTTATTCTTGTTCTTGTGCTTCTACTATTTTGTTTTTGTTACACCGACAAAGTAATAATTGAGATTTATTCTCTGTTAGTAACTATGTAGCTGATGAGTACCATATATTGTATATTTATAGCCTTCGTATTATCTATTTTTATATTTAAATAATACTACTCGGATATTTTTAGTGTGCTTTTCAGGTAAACCTATTTCTATAAGAAAATTGTATAAACTCAGAGTTGGATTAGGAAACCAAATTCAGAAAAGAACTAAAAGTGAACCAAGTCACAATATTATGAAGCTTCAGAATACCTAAGTCCAATACAGTCATTTATATCAAAAATAAAGGACTATAACATCATGTAGAAGAAAGTTGAAGTCCAGAACTCAAAATTTTGCCGCTATTTAGCGGTATTTGCTGCTAAATAGCGGCACTATGGGGCTCATATATCATGATTTTTTACAGGGTCTTCTACATAATTTTGTAGTTATTCACTTATATTCATATTAGAGTTTGGTTCTTCGAAGCCTATATATTAGTCGTATCCTTGTAAGCTAGGGTTTTTTATGATGTAATTTTGTACTGTTTTTAATAATAAAATTAAGGTTTGCCGAAAGGGTAACGGCCGCAATACCGTGCTCCAGATGTGCGCTATTATTTTCAAGTTCTTTCTAGTAAGTAGAAATATTTTCTTTGCTCTTTACATAGATTTATTTACTTTCTAGTATAAATTTATTTGCTTTATAGTATAGATTTATCTTGCTTTCTAGGAAAATAGAATTTTTCATGGCTTTCATAAAAAAATATAGATTTTTGATTATTAGTAGTATAAGTAACTAATTTGTTTTAGCTCTAGAATGTAGATAAAATTAGTTTAATAGATTTAACATGGATTCATATCATCTTCTTTCTAAAAAGAAATAAAGTTATGATTTTGCTATAAATAAATAAAAGATAGATTTCATAAATCATATCATGCTTAATTCATATTTTGATAATCTATACTTAGATGAGATTTGGAATTCATATTATTTGTTTTTATTTATAGAATTATTAACAAGATTTTCTTATAAATAAATTGAAGAGAATAAATTTGTAAATCTAATTTTTTTGATACTTAAATTTAGTCTTTTGATAGCTTATACTTAGATTAAGGTTTGAAGATTATTTATTTGCTTTTGTTTATAAGATTATCTATTAGATATAATTTGTTTTTAAAAAAGATATTATCTTTGATGATCTATACTTACATATCACTTGATAGGTCATACTTAGAGACACTTAATTAAAATCAAATTAAAAAGATCATATTTTTAATGTGTTACTTGATTGTGCATACTTAAAAATTTAGGAAGAAAAAAAATAATTTAGGTTATTATTCTAATAGATTCGAATTCCTAAGCTAAATTTTAGCACTTAAAACTAATCCTTTCAATTTAGAATCTCATAATTAATTTGATAGAACTAAAAAATTAGTAGGAATGCAAAACACTTTAAATTCTCGTGGGAACGACCTGTTAAGCGCTATAATTGACACTGTACGATTGCAGTAAATTTAACACATCAAGTTTTTGGCACCGTTGCCTGAGATCGACGATGCGAGTTAACAGTGTGTGTTGAGTGTACAGGGATCTGAAAGTTCAGATACAGTAAGTAAAAAGAGACTAAAAAAGACTCAGAAGTACATTACAAGAATTAGAGAGCCAAACACTCTGATTTTGCCGCTATTTAGCTGCATTTGTAGTGAGTCTCTCCCCGTTTTCTCTCTGATTCTGTATTTTGGGTCCTTGATTCTATAAAAAATAGAAAAAAATTAGAACTTATATGACATCACATTTTTTCTTTGATCATATTTCTTTCACCATTTCATTTTCAACACACCCTACTTCTTATATTAGTTTAAAAAACTCACGCATACACTAATCTCTGTTGGTATATGCCAACGTAGGCCCGTAATTAATTTGGTTAACTTATGAGATTAGATTCTATCATGACCAAGGCGATAATGAGCTTGCCTATTATGGTAAGTATGGTTCACAACATATATACTGAATCAATCTCATGTACTGATATTGAACCAATATTTGAGCAAATTTTCAAGGCGGAGACTATATTATTAGATGAGTTGGCTCACACAGACTTTATGTATGATGACACATTTGCAAGTGTGCCACTTAACATTGAACAAAGTTTTGAAGATTATTCATGGAGGAGTTCGAGTTGCTTCGTGAGTTAGAAGGGTCATCACATTTTACAGGTCGTGATTCACTTGATCATGGTGCACATTTCACATCTCATGATAGTCCAACATTTCTATTTAATATTTATAATGATTGTGATATGTGCATTGAAGATTTATTTCGTCTAACCAAAATTTGCATATGGGAAAAGAAAAAGTAAAAATGCCATAAGAGGCAAAAAAGAATTTTTACGTCCACTAGTAGATTGATGAGACCCCTTAATGAACCCACTTCACGTTTAAAATGCACACACTATGAAAGTGAGAGCGATCGAGAGGTCGTAACCGCTTTCCATGCGTTAATAGGGTAACGATATTGAGATCGTGATTTTTCACGACTCTTATCATTTGTATAATATTTATACAATAGTTTTCATATTTATTTTACCATCCTTACTTCGTGTATGAGGACATACACAAGTTTAGGTGTGGGGAGTAGGTTAGGAACTTTTTTTGTGTTTTTCTAGGATTTTTATTTTATTTTTAAATTTTTATTTTGGTTGCTTTATTTTACATTTTGTGTAGTTTTTAGGGCAAAAATATTTTTTGAAAAAAAAAATCTAAAAATAGTTTAAAAAATATGAAAAAAGTAAAATAAATATACAAGAATATTTTCTTCAATAAATCAACATAGTTATAAATAAAAGAATAAATTTAGATTTAAAGTTTGATAGCAGAGTAGATTGGATAATATATTTAGAATTTTATGAAAAAATAAAAATCCGAAAAAATAAATACCACTAATAGTAATTTTGAGATAAGTATACATTTAGTTTTCACTTTACAATAGTTTATTAGGTTAATGATAAAGATGATAATGATTGAGTTGTTTTCTCTTTTTAAATAAGAAAAAAAAGAATAAGAAAAGGATGAGTCTGCTATTTAAGGTAATAATCATAAAAAAAGGGATGAGCCTAATATTTAAGGCAATAATTCTATAAAAAAGAAAAAGGGGTGAGTCTGGTATTAAGGCAATAGGCTCATAAATGAAAAAGGAAGTATGATCCGAGTAATCAGGTACTTTGCGCCTAAGTAAGCATGAATATTCGCATGAAAGTTGAAATATTCACCAAAAAAAAGAAAAAAGAAAAAAAATGTTTAGAGAAAAGAGATGAATCATGAGTTAGAGTTAGAGTTCAAAACCAAAATAGACTATCACACATGCACGTAGATGTATATGAGCCAATGAATTATCTATTAGTGGGTATTGAAAAATAGGATTTGAATTTTTAATTAAAATAATAAGTGTATTTGATATGATACTTGACTTGAAAATTGATAATCTAAATGCGTTCTTGAATTGGTATATTAGTGAGATTAATTGTAGAAAATATAAAAAAAAAATCGTTTCTTTTGTATAAAACTTCTATTTTTCTTAATTTTTGGTTATCCTTATTTTTTTCTTTATTTCTTAATCTACCTTCTTCACGAATTTTGTGAATATATTGAGTGCAAATTCTCACGAGACACAACTCGTCCTATAGGATAACCTAGCAGTTTAACGACTTGTTCCACATGCTAAGTGCAATCGCTATTCTTACGAAAGTGGGTTAGAATTTTTTTGTTTTCTTTGTAAGTCTAGGATTTGCTCGAGAACTAACAAAAGATTGGTGTGCGGGTGTGATGAGTACCATATATTGTATATTAATAGCATCTATATTATCTATTTTTATATTTAAATAATACTACTCAGATATTTTTAGTGTGCTTTTCAGGTAAACCTATTCCTACAAGAATATGATATAAACTCATAATCGGATTAGGAAATCAAGTCTAGAAAAGAACTAAAAGTGAACCAAGTCACAAGATTATGAAGATGCAAAATACCTAAGTCCAATAAAGTTATTTATATCAAAAGAAAAGGACCAGAATATCATGTAGAAGAAAGTTGAAGCCCAAAACTCAAAATTTTGCCGCCATTTAGTGGCATTTGTTGCCAAATAGTGGAACTATGGGTTTTCAACATAATTTTGTAATTATTCACTTATACTTAAATTAAGGTTTGGTTCTCCGAAACCTATATATTGGTCGTATCCTTATTAACTAGAGTTTTTTATAATGTAATTTTATACTCTTTTAATTAATAAAATTAGGATTTGCCGAAGGAGTGACGGTCGCAATACCGTGCTCTAAATGTGTGCCATTATTTTCAAGTTCTTTTTAGTAAGTAAAAATATTTTATTTGCTTTTTAGATAGATTTATTTGATTTCTAGTATAGATTTATTTACTTTGTAGTATAGATTTATCTTGCTTTCTAGGAAAATAGAATTTTTCATGGCTTTCATAAATAAATATAAAATTTTGATAATTAGTAGTATAAGTAACTAATTTATTTTAGTTCTAGAATGTAGATGAAATTAGTTTAATAGATCTAACATGGATCTATCTCATCTTCTTCCTAAAAAAAATAAATAAAGTCATGATTTTGATATAAATAAATAAAAAAATAGATTTCGTAAATTATATTTTTTGATAGATTATGCTTAATTCATATTTTGATAATCTATACTTAGATGAGATTTGGAATTCATATTATTTGTTTTTATTTATAGAATTATTAACAAGATTTTTCTATAAATAAATTGAAGAGAATAAACTTGTAAATTTAATTTTTTGATAGGTTATACTTAAGTTTGGTGTTTTGATAGTTTATGCTTGATTAGGGTTTGAAAATTATTTATTTGCTTTTGTTTATAAAATTATCTACTAGATATAATTTATTTTTAAGAAAGATATTATTTTTGATGATATATACTTGCACATCACTTGATTGGTCATACTTAGAAGCACTTAATTAAAATCAAATTAAAAAGATCACATTTTTAATGTATTACTTGATCGTGCATAATTAAAAAGTAAGAAAGAAAAAAATAATTTAGATTATTATTCTAATGGATTCGAATTTTTAAGCTAAACTTTCGGACTTAAAACTAATCCTTTCAATTTAGAATCTTATAGTTAATTTGATAGAACTAAAGAATTAGTAACAACGCAAAACATTTTAGATCCTCATCGGAACGACCTAGTAAGCGCTATAACTGACACTGTACATTTGTAGCAAATTTAGCACATCAATAGCCATGCACTAATAGCCATATACTAGGAGGACCTTTATGAGTGGATCATACAATATAGTCTTTATTTGTATCTTTAGTCTATTAAACCTGCTAATTAGTTGGTGGGGTAAGCCAATCAGGTTACAAATATTCTGATTAGGATCATATGTTGATAACTTATACCTTGTTTCTTTTTCACCTAATTAAGTTTTGAGAATTTTTTTATTAGGTAGGTAGGATTTAGCCCCCAACTAACTTGGTCTCTGTGTTAGTGTATTATATATTGATCAATATTGACTTCGGGTCCGGATACTGATATCGATACAATACAGAATATATTGGCTCTATCTTACATTCTAATCTTGAATTAGAATTCCCATTTTTAGATAATCATCACCTTTATTTATTTGTTTATTATGATTTTATGAGATTTTTCTAAAATAGTCAAATTTTATGTCAAAATACTGATTATTAACCAATTAGACTAGCAGGAGTACTCAACGACCATGGCAATCAACTACTACCCATCAATATTCAAAACTAAAAAGGGTATACAAGGAGACATAATAACAATAATAACGAGTCTGCAACCTCCCTGGCAAAGAGGAGAGGAGAGTCCACAATGTACTTGGATTCTGAGTCCGAGCACGAACCCCTCTCCAAAGAGATTATGAAGAAAAGGTCTAAATTCTTGATCCTACCTTTTAGAAAGATATATGATAGAACCACCAATCTCTAAGATTACATCATTAATTATCGCTCCACCATGCTTACATAACTATGAAAAAGGTAATAAGAAACTGGTACAACATCCGATTATCTGGCTTAATCACTTCTTTTTGGTTAGTTGCACCATGAATTTTATTCAACAATTCAAGGCATTTAGAAACGCTATGAAGAACACCAAGCAGATATCAAGTAACACCTTAAGATCTTATGATGTTTACCAACACCCGACTTCAAGCTGACAAGTGCTTGTCCGACATATATTACCTGCGTAGCCTCGATCAACAAAAGAAAACTGACATTCTTCGATGAGCTTCTTGAGAGATTTAACAACTACATTACCTGGGAAGAGCTCGAGATAGTCTTCAAATACCTTGATTCTGGCCACTCTTAGGAGTCAGACGGGCAAGGCGAAAAATAAAATCCTCTAAGACACTAAGATAGTTATTTCCCATAAGTAAAAAAGTGACATCACTTTGCTCAATAGTAATTAATCATGAGCAACCAATTAATCTCAACCATTTGATCCATCAGACAAAGGGATGCACATTTAATGCTAAAGATTCCTTGAAGAACTAAATTAGCTGAAGCTCCAAAGCTTATCAGAAAGATCAAAATGATTTAAGACGAAATGTCCAAGTCAAAAAAATCTCCTTGATGAGAGCAAAAAGGTCCAAGACTAGATGCTCAAGTTGGAAATTCTCATGAATGAGACTGAAATGGTCTAATATGAGATATTCAAGTCGAAAAATCTCCTTGGTGAGACCGAAATGGTCTAAGGTGATATGAGTAAGTTGAAAACCAACTCATCTCATACTACGCTCCAAGCTTGATCACAGATGACCAGGTTGGATTTCCATAGGAACGTAGTCTAGTTATGCTAATTATAGATGAATGCTAATATGGTAATCCTATGATTAATCTGTCTATTTTAAAACAAATTAGTAGTACCTAATGCTAAAATAAGATGCCTAAAAAGTTGACCATTTTATTCTAAAGCATTTAATCCAAAGTATCATAGTGCACTTTAAGAGTCCAATAGACTAGACACAAGAGTAGGAGATAGCTATTTGTAATAAAATGATTGGCCCAAACCCACATGCGAGATACCCACTTTGTAGGGATTTAAAGAGGGATACATACTTGCAAGACAAGATACCCAATTCAAGTTGAATATCCATTTCAAGGCGAGATACCCAATTTAAGTTGAATGTCCATTTTCAAGGCAAGATACCCACTCTTAAAATGAAAGCCCAAATCAAAGCGAGATACTTAATTCAAGGTGAATGCCAACTTTTAGGTAAAAGCACACTTCAAGATAAACCACTTTTAAAGCGAAAATCTAAGTAAAAAAAGAGATGCCAACTTTTAAGGGGATATACCCAATTCAAGGCGAATGCCTACTTTCAAGGCAAAAACCATTTCAAATCAAATGCCCACTTCAAGGCAAATGCCCACGGGCAATATATCTATAAATGAGGTACGTGGTATGGCACATAGTAAAGAGCATTACCATAAGACTTTATGGCAAATACGTATTGTTCAATATCGACTGGAATAAACTAGCGCTGGAAAATGAATAAGACAATCATATAATCCTAAGATGATTTAAACAGAAAGAGTTGCAAATACTCTAACAGCCTGTTGGACTAGACTCCATAATGGGAGGAATTGTTATTTCATTAAATGACTGACCCATGCCCACAAACAAAAGCATATCGAATAATACTAAAGCTCATTAGGATGAGCACAACGAAAAAGGCCCATAAATGACTAGCTATGAATAAGCTCAAATTCGTAGAACCGAGTCCAATAATCCAAGCTGAAAGACCTCCTTGAAAGGAGTCATCTCCTCTATTATACTCCTAAGAAAAATATTGAAAGGAAGCAATTCCGTTACCATGCAAACTCTCTTATGGATGGTCATAGCATGGAAAGTTATTGGAATAAAATTTGTCAAGTTGTTAAGAGGAAAGCTGCCATATAATCTCTTTTATTATAGAAAGTTGATTTGTAACTCAAAATGTTTAATCTCCTATCAATTGCAAAAAATTCTCTATCAATCTTCTAGTCCTCCTAGATAAGAAAACCAAATCCTATAAGTATAAGGAAGCTCATCTCCATGATATTTGAATCCTTTACAACGAGAAACTTAATCCGAAGTTTATCTCTAAAGCACCAAAATATATCTTCAATAAGAAAACCAAAAAGTTCAACTTTATCTATGATCCAAACTCTTAACTATTTAGGGACAACTATAAATACGGAAAAGGAGACAAACACTTTCTGTATTCAGAAGATATATTCTTCGATATTGGAGAATTTGTAACCTGTAGAGATAAAGAAAGCTTTTAAGAGATTTGTAACTCTAATATATAAAATAAAGAACCAGTTGATTTTTCACGATGATATAGTCTCGAGATCCATCTTATCTGAACCTCATTATGTTTTGTCTACTTACTCCTTTTCTTTCACCATCTATCAATTTTTCTGCATGTTACTCTACCAAGATTTCACTTCTTGGCAACTTACTATTGGTATCCCAATCTTGCCTCAAGTCCATCTAAATTGTTTGATCCTTAAATTAACTCGACCAATATAATCAGTAATTTTTAGCGTCGAGATGCCAAATGGTATTTTATCTCATCTTCTTTAGATAAGAATAAATGAGGGATAGTTTTAAACTTTCCATTTTTTTTTAATATTTTTCAAATTTCTTTTCCCTTGTCTTTTCTCTCCTAACAAAAAGTAGAAGGCAACTTTCTATCTTATTTATTATTATTATTATTATTATTATTATTATTATTATGATCATTATCCTCATCATTTCACTATCTCGCAATCCAAATATGACCTATTTACTTTATCAATAATATTACTTAGTAATCTCTTTTCTCCGGCGCGCACACACAATGATGATGTGATTCATTTTTGGTACGAAGCCTAATGTCGGGATTTAAACCTAACCTCTCAAGAATTTGTTTGCAGTGGGTTTCACAAATTTCCCAGCCCAGCCCAGCCCAGCCCAGGACGCCCTATGCATTATCCCGAAATGAGATATATCGGGGGCGGACGGGGGAGTGAAGGCTCGACTCATTCGAGCAATGGCGCTTCTACACCCTTCTTCTTCGTCCCTGGGTTGTTTCTTCAATCCCTGCGCTGTCTCTTCCTCCCCTCGCGCTCAAATCTCGCTCTGCTGTCCGATTCGCAGCAACAGGTGGTTCATCTCCTCTCCCTCTTAATTTCCCAAATAATTTCTTTTTGAAATATTTCTGTATTTTTTTTTTAGTTATTTTCTTTTTTCCTGAATTGTTGCTATTTGCAGAATTAAGCTTTGGACATACAGCAGCAGTTGTGTGAACATCCAACACCACCATGTAACAACGTGTAAATCTTCGAGGGTCAAGGAATCTCCTCCTCCACCTTCCAATTCTGAATCATTGGTAAGGCAGCCACACAAATACTTTGATCATGTCATCATCACTGTTCGTTCTGGAGATGGAGGCCATGGTGCGGTCCTCAGCATCCCCGACCAGAGGAAAGTTTCTTCTAAATCACAGGGGAAGCACGACAAGGATAAGACCAAGGCAAAAGGCTCGTATAAAAGGGACTCAGATGGCTCACTAATACTGCCAATGGGTGGACATGGGGGCGATGTTGTCATATATGCTGATGAGAGCAAAGAATCTCTGCTGGAGTTCCACAGTAAGCGCCGTTACAATGCAAAGCGTGGGGGGAATGTTGATGCCATGGGACCCCTGACTTCGCATTTACACGATGGTTTTCCTGCCCCAACATTGAGAATACCTGTGCCTGTAGGTTTGTAAATTACTGTGTTGAATAATTCTATTTTCTTTTTGTAGGTCTACTTTTAATAGAATTTAGCGCCTCACTAATAAACCCATTTCCTCGCTGTAGATATTCTTCAATCATGAAATGTATCACCTAGTTATTTTGTTGCTTGTAAAGTGCTTGATTTGTTGAAGCTTTGAAAATACACTAGTGAAAGGGCTATCAAAATAAACTGAAATTATCTTCAATGTGACATATGGTGGTGTAACCATGCCTGCTGTCAGGCAGGATCCATACAGGGTACCACTAGACCTTGACCTAGATCCAAACTTGTATGCTAACAACTATAAATATTTGGACCGGACCCTTACCTATTATGATACACATCTAGTTTATTTCAAAAACCCGAATCCTATCCAATTGGTGGAGTCTGGGTGTTAAATTTTTATTAGGATTTTAAGTACGTTTTTCCACTAATTTCTATTTACCACTATAGGGGTAAGATAATGGATTCTTGTCTATTTCAGTGATACGCAAATCGTATCCAATTTTATGTATGGGTCCGACTTTTAGATACAGTATGCACCCATTCATTGATGTGTATGGTTCGGGTATTGGTTTTTTGTTAGATGTTTTTCTGTTTTTTTAGGATCCCTAGTTGTTACATAGGAAGAGAACCATCAAGACCAAAATCTAATGAGAGATTTGAAATTATTTATCTGAAATTTCTCATGGCTTTATTCTGTTTCTGTCTTGTTTATCCATTCATTGTTTAATATTGTTTTCAAATATTTTCAGTTTGGTTTAGTACATCATGTTAAAAGTGTTACAAGCATTCAGCACATTGTTTGATATCAACTTTAAATGGATATATAACCTTGTCAAACAGAAGTATAAAGATTGACATAACATAAAAATTTACATACATGTATTATATCTACAAAGTTGAAAATCATAGGTACCTTTGATGTGCCAGTTGAAGAAACCATTAAAATGTATCTTTGCTGCATGCATCTTATATTAGTATTTGTTGGATATATTATACGTAGATATATATTAAAAAACATATAGACAATATAAAGTGAGTCTAAACTTCAATACAATACTGCTTAATTAGGATGCAAATCTTGCAAAATATGTCACTCTGATATTTTGGTATAGAATGTTCAAATTCTTTTAATACGTGTACATGTCTGTGTGTTTTACATTGTTTTAGAGCCTGATGAACCATGAGGTGTAGTCTTACTGCATACCACTTAATAGTTAATACATTACCCCAAAGACAGTTATTTCCATATGATGTAGGTGAGTTAAAGAGTTAATGATATTCGTGATTTGTAGTATGAGTTCATTCATTAACTATAGCCTCCTGAATGTGTGCATAGTTATAAACTTTGATGTATCTTTCAAGTTCTACGATGCTTACTTCTTTAGTAGAAAGGCATTGACCTTTGACAAGTCATAGTTATCTAAGATTATGTTCACTTCTTAGGAACTTGAAAGATTTGTCAAAGTTTATAACTATGCACATGTTCATTGCAATGTATAACTTTACTAATTGTTTGCAGAGCCATATGAATTTTTCTAACTACTCCGAAGGGGGGATCAGTTAATCTTGATGAAATTACATTGTTCCTTGACTCTTTTGTTCTGCAGGTACAGTTGTAAAACGAAAGAAGGGAACACTTCTAGCAGATTTGGCACGTCCAGGTGATGAAATTCTAGTTGCTAGAGGTGGGCAAGGTGGGGTGAGTATCTAATGGTATTAGTCTAGGATAGAGCTACTTTATGTAACTATAAGAAATTGTAATACTATTTTCTGAAAGCAACAAAAAGTGCCAATCTCCAAAATATCCTGGCATTTTCTTTAGAATATATAATCCTCTCATATAATAGTTTTTTTTTTTTAATTCTTTTTGTGTGAGCACAATTGAGGAACCTTTTCTTATCAGGCTAGCTACCATCTTGGAAGGAGAGATGTAATCCCCATCCCCATCTTGTCTCTTACTCTTAAGTGAAACTTCCTAGATTCATCTGGGGCGTCCTTATGACCTTTCATCCTTCTCCTGCTTTCACCTTGTCTTCTGCATATTCACTAGAATAATAAATATTATACTTCTTTTCAGCATACTTCTTTTCACTTAGGTCGGACCTAAGTGGTCCGACCCTTCCCCGGACCTAAGTGGTCCGACCCTTCGACCCCTTTTTTTTTATACTTCTTTTCAGCATGTTGACCCTTGTAACAACCCTGATATTCACCAGAGACATTAGATGTAATATCATGTCTATTTTTGTTTTTTTTTTTCCCCTATGCAGAAAGTTCTTGTTTCTGTTTTTTTAAAGCAATTCTTGAATCTTGCCCTGCCCTTTTATGTACATGTTTTGCACCAACTATTTCCAATCTCAGTTTCTTCCATTAATGCTAGATTTTATCAGACAAGTCAAAAGAGTAGTGATGCTGCTTTGTTGATGTTCACTATATCTGTGTGGCTCATGGTAAATCTTTCTAACTATGACCTGATTGATAACTCATATTATTGATTAGGTGATATGATTTGGCAAATCATTGGAAAGGTTATCCTTATTTCTCATTACTTTATTTCCTTCTTACCTTTTTATACACATGGTCATGGACATGACTAGGAATATTATGGTGGTATGTCCCCCAAACCATACGTTCTCGCGGACTTTGTAAACCCCCTGATCCTGCACCATTCACGAGTATGTGTATGTCTGCTGTCTTTGTGTTTGTAAGGTTTGCAACCATCAATAATCCCTTTCTTTATAGAGTAATAGCCAATGTTTGAGGATTTCTATTCTGTTCCATGTAGTCCATAGGAATTAGGAAAGCTTTATATCCTTTTTTATAAGCATGGAAATTACAAGTAACCATCATTCCTCTGCTCATGCTGATTCAATCTCATGATTAAACTAAAGCAACTTAATAACTTGGGGATTTCTCCAAGTGCATTTTGATACATATACTAAAAAAAAGAAAAAGAAATGTTATAATGCTAATCCTCTGGAGAACCTCAACTTAGAAGTTGTGCTATTTAAATTTGAACTTAAGGAAATAAGATGGGGCAAAATGAAATTACAACTTTGATTATGGTGGTAGAAGAAGGGTGATGAGATATATATATTTCTTCATTCCGCTGTTTTTATAGGAAGGATTTTGCAAGTTGGTGTTATTACATACTCCATATTTACTACCTTGGAAGTTGATTCTTGATATTCCGATGCATTTGGGCATCCATTACTGAACCTTGATTTTGTATCTTATTCAATATTCTCTCCATTTATCTCAGTTTTCATCTTGAATTAATTTGACTTTATCAAAGTGGGAAAAGAGTCCATTATCCATGTTTACTATCTCTTTATAATGTCTTCTATCATTTTATTTTAAGTAAATTTATAATTTTAATTATGCTTGTAAACAATATAACATATACTAACCACCTTCCACCTTCCATGTCAATGTAGTGCTAGCTCCTTGCTTTATTAATGTACATGCATTTTGCATTTATTTATAAAGGTTCCTTAAAGTTCACTCTTTCTAATATATACTAATTTGCAATATAAATCATTGCATTATTAATATGACTATGTTCTGAGTGTTCCTTTTCTATGAAGATTTAGTGAGTGCTGAATCTTGATCATTCCCATAATTGAAAGGATCATGTTTTGTAACGACTCTGTCATTCTGAAACCTATCACTTGTATTTTTCCTCTTATCTTCTTTTTCTCACTAATTTAAATTTTTCCTAATGGTAACGATTCTTTTTGACTTGAGTCAAAGCCATGACAATGGTCCTCTTGCAATTTGCAAGAGAAAGTGGTTGGGAGAGTACACTCTTTCATACCCCTATCGTCATACCTTTCCTCTCCACTCTCCCACTTGACTACATAAAGATTCAATCTCCTCATTCTCCCCATTTTCCATCTCCTTCTCTTCATCCTCCTCTCTACCTCCTTTCCTTTCTTCCTAAAAGCTTCAAGCTTTAGTTACAAGAGAAAGTGCTTTCCCAAGAAGAATTCCTTCAAGACTTTCATCAAAGTCTCATTCTTCAAGACTTTGCGTTTTTAGACGGTTATTCGTCTCATAAGAGCTTTGCTCTTTACTCGTAAGGGTTTTTATCTCTCTAGCCCATTTTGCTCCAAGAACTCATCATTGAACAAGGCAAGAAATCACATAACCAACTCGCTTTAGTAAGGAATCATATATCTAATCTTTTCTTTTGCAAGAAATTACATATCTATCCTTTACTTTTCTAGAAATCACACACCCAACTCTCCTTAGCAAGAAATTACATTCTCACTCTCTTTACAAAGCAATCACATATCTAAAATCTTTCTAGCAAGAATTCAAACACACTTGTATTTTTGTAGCAAGAACCCTTACTGTCTAGCGTGGTCATGCTCATGAAAATAGTCGTAACTTCTAGACTATAACTCCAATTAAGTTGAAATTTCTTTTAATTGAAAGATAATTCAATTTTGTACAATTTTTATATATTACTTTCTTGTAAATTCCGCCTCTAACCCGTTCAATATCGGGTTTAAACTTGATACTTGTCCAAATGCGGGTCTGCTGTCCTCTAAACACATATTCGGTATTTCTATCATAACTTTTGATAAAAAAAAATGGGTTGATTTTGGTCTCATTGAAAAGATAATTCCATTCCCTACAAATTCATATATTACATGTCCCCTAACTCTAATCACTTAAAAATCGGGTCCAAAGTTGATGTGTGTACAAATGCGGGTCTACTGTCCTCTGAACACATATTCGGTTTTTCAGTTATAACTTTTGATATAGAACTTCAAATGAGCTATTTTGGTCTCATTAGAAAGATGATTCAATTTTGCATAACTTTTATATATAACTTGTCTTCTAATTCTAACTATAATCTCTTCAAAATTGAGTTCAAAATTAAAATGCGAATCTGCCATCCTTGATCTGCGCTCGGGTCCATCTCGCTTCAACCGCAACTTATTTGGGTGCCAAACGCGAGTCTGATCTGCACTTTGGTCCGCCCAAACGCGGACCAATTGATTCGTGTTCGGGTCGAACCCGCTTCAACAGCGACCCATTTCGGTGCCAAGCATTTGGGTTTGCCCAAACACGGATCACTGATCCGCATTCGGATCCCAACCCGCACGCAGATCAACTGATCCGCATTTGGGTGGTCCAACCTGCATTGGACCCAATCCAAATCATTTTAAATCCGCATTTCTGTTCTAATTGCACAAAGTTTACTAAAATCATCATAATTTTTCATCCAGATCTCCAATTGAGCTGAGCTTGGATTTGTTGGAAAGAGAATTCAATGATCTATAATTTTATAACTTGTTTCCCCTCTATTTCTCACTAAATCATAGTCAAATATTAGTTCAAAGTCAGAGTTGTTGCATAATAGTAAAATTTTCGTGCCATATTTGGGAAATCCATGATATCTTTTGATTCGAAATATCAATCAAACCCATCTTAGACTTGTTTTGAAAGAGAACTCTCTTCTCTGCAATTATTTATACTTTTTGTTCTAATTCTAATTAGATAAAAAGATAAAAATCATTTAAGATCTTAGCAACATGGCTCCCTGTTCCCCTTTCGAATTTTGCCTAGCTGTGAAATCTGTTTATGGACTCTATTTTAATGTTATTTGCATGATTTTAATATTAGTTTGATTCTTTTCTAACCTCACGTGTTCTCTTAGCCAATCTATCTTCACCAACTCCGCCAATACTACTAAACTCTACCAATACTAATTCCTGCCAGTGTTACTAATCTCTGCCACCACTACTCTAATTAACTCATATCTACAGATAGCTCTATCTCTCCAAACTTCTTCCTCATAACTTTACTTTGTCTGCTAACTCTTTTATGGAATTTAAACAAACATATTCACCTACTTTATCAATCTTCAACTTCATGATAATTTGATTTTATTACTGCATGATTCATTTAATTGTTACTTTAATCATTTTACTTGGCTGGTAACCTACTTGATAATTTTGAATGCAACACAGAATTGATATGAACGGTTATACCGGACTTAAAAATAATTATATTATATGTTAATTCGTCCATATGATGTCATAACACTCTACTCGTCTGATAACTACCTGAATCTTAATCATGCATATATGTCATATCCATGAGACACCTCTTGCTCTATTTAGATACGTACTTGAATCTTGACTTGGTTGTAATATTTTGTCTTCGAATGTGACTCAACTTTTGTAACATGCTACCATGATATTGACCCTACGTGATACCAGCTATTACTTGATGTGATTTGATTCTTGAACAAATACATTAATAAAATAACAGGGTATGGGAAACTAAATGGCGGAATGAAATATGTATTATGGAAGTTAGGTTGCGCAATCACATCGGTCCCGTATTGTCAATATCTATTTCCTACTAATACTAGCACTTAGCAGTGTAGTTGGTTTGTAGAAGACCAACGTCTTGGCCATGATCCCGGATATGCACGGGATAATACTAGTACTCAGCGGTGCGGTTGGTTCATATGGAGACCAACGTCTTGGCCGTGATCCTGGGTATGCACGGGATAATACTAGTACTTAGCGGTGTGGTTGGTTCGTGTGGAGACGAACGTCTTGGTTGAGATTTCGGATATGCACGGGATAATATTAGCACTTAGCGGTGCGGTTGGTTCGTGTGGAGACCAATGTCTTGGCCGTAATTCCGGGTATGTATGGGATAATACTAGTATTTAGCGGTACGATTGGTTCATGTGGAGACCAATTTCTTGGCCGTGATCCCGGGTATGCACAGGATAATACTAGCACTTAGCGGTGTAGTTGGTTCGTGTGGAGACCGACATCTACACGGGATAATATTAGTACTTAGTGGTGTGGTTGGTTCGTGTGAGACCAAAATCATGGCCGTAGTACCGGGTATGTACGGTACACTTTTAGAACACATGTGATCTGTTCACCAATCAGTTCCATCAAGCGCAATTTAGTACCACATGAGAATTGAATACTTAGTGAGGATTAATATTACCATGTTATACTGAATGGAGACTTCCTCCGGTTTGCTTGAGTATTTAGGAGACATGTGGACCATCTAAGGACTTAACCTTGCAAGTATTAAAATAATTAAATGTTATTTTACATCTTATTATACCTAACATCTATATCTTATCCTGCATGAATATTACGTATTAATTTATTATATCATACCTTCGAGACCATCTTGTCACATTCTCATGCAAATACTTTCATTTTACACATATGTTATGCTTTCCCTGTTTATATAGTTCATGTTAATATTAAAAATGTCATGTGTGCAATTCTATTTTTTACCGGGTCTAATCCTTGGGTTACCTCCACACGTCCAGATACTAGAAGCTCCAAGCAGGACTTGCCAGCTAAAACTTATAATTCCATAAATAAGAAGACCCTAGCAGATCGTTGAAAACTCTTAATATATTGTAATTTTCTTTAGAACTATTTTGGATAATACAATTTAATATTTTGGATTGTAGCAAGGAAATTCATTACTGTTGTGCACTCTGTACCCGCACTTGAGGTACAGAGTGCATGATTCTTTGTTATTGAAGATCTCGTGTACCTGCACTTGAGGTATCCGCCAGTAATGTCTTACCTATAAATGGAACACATCGCCAAAATTTTTGGGATGTAGTTTGGAGCGTTACAGTTTTCCTCCAATGCTTGTTAGTTTTACCATCAAATGTGTTTTCCATCATGCAATATTGAAAGGATGCCTTAAAATTAAACTTTTTAGCTTAGCCTTATCCTCTCTTCTTACAGATATTTATTCTACATTGACCTAGAGCTTTACTTGATATGCTTAGCTTGCTTTCGTGCTTTTTTTCATGGGCCTGGTACAGGTTTTTACCCTTTTTTTTTGATGTGGCAGATCAGCTTGTTGGAGATGCCTGAACACAAAAGGAAAAAATTGATGGCATTGTCTAGTAATGTAATGAGAGATGAAAATGACAAGGTAAGCTAGTCTTCCATGCCTGCACTACTCAAAGAAGATTTCAGAGTTTGGATTCTATACTTATATAGTAGCAATCTGCTGTGAATTACTTATAGGAATCAGCATAATTGGAATATCAATATATCATAATGGGAAGTTAGTTCAAATCAGGATATATCACGAAAACATGGCTGGAAAATTATTACGGCCCAACAAATCCAAATCTTGAATTTTATTTTAAAAAGGAACCAAGTTCAAATTTATTTTTAAAAAACAATAAAGATTGAGAACTTGGTTGTTTCTTATGTTTTGCAAATTTTGTCATGAACTTGAAGTTCCTAAATGCAGGTACAAACCTGGTAATGAGAGCTCCTAGATGCATTCAGAGATTCAAAGATAGCCTAAAAATAGCTAAGCCTAATCCACATCATAGCCTAATTTATACGAAATAATCCTTATTTTTAAGAAACAGCCTTCCTTGACCTTCTCCCGCCTTCTTCCTACATGAGGCCTGTTATTGGGCTTTGTGCAACCATCTTCACCTTCCGGTTTTGTTGCTTTCGAATCTTGGCCCTTTTTCTTTCTCGCAGCAGCACTATTTGCTGCTAGTTATCTAAGTAGTTAATACTTATTAAGCAAAATCAATTTATAATCACTCACATATACAACGGGTGAGAATAGAATGAGATTTCTGATTTGGAATTTGAAAATAATTAGGGTGTTCAGCGAAGGAGCTCTCCCTGTAAAGGACATTTTCCATCTGCATCTGAAGACTGAATTGTTCTAGCTTAATTCTTAGGAAAAGTAGGGCTTATACTCTATATTCATAGTAGAGATTTTCTAGTTATCAGCTGTCAGTTAGGAGTTTTCCTAAGCTTTTTAATTTGAGACGAGGGAAGCTTTTTAAGGTTGATGTTCTTAAGCAACTCAGGAAGATATGAAAGAAGAAAGTTCAGAAACTGTGATTCAAGTTAGTATGAAGGAGAACTTACTTGGTTAAGATGTCAGAATCTCTCTTATCTCCGGTCAAAAAGATTTTTTTTTCATTACACCCTTTCCAATATCTTTCAATAGTTTTCTTTTCACAGATATTAAACTTTTGATGAAAATAATCCCAAAGTAATTCAATGATGAGGTTACATAGGAAATCAATTGTGAGGCTAAATATGTGCAAGCTTTGAAACTTGGTTGTTTTTTGAAATTCTTTTTAAAAATAAAATTTAAAGTTTGAATTTCTCTGAAAATGTGCCCAAACATAAAGCAACATCTGTCTGTGTGCTAGACTTTAAAAATGAGTTTATTGCAAGGATTTTCTATCTTTTTAACCAATAATTAGTCTCTGTAAAAAAAAGTTTGTTGCTAACATGGGCACCTTAGGAAAGATTTTTCAAATATAAAAGTAACTCAATGACTATTGTTGTCTTTCTTAGATGTATGTTAAAAATATAAAAAAGAACTAGTAACAATGTGGCTTACTGGAAGGTAGTTGGATTCATCAATTAGTGCATAGTAGAAGTATAAATGGGAATAAATTACATGTGTCTATTCGTTTCCCCAAGTCTAATATTAGATGTAGCAAATATTTTGCCCTTGTTAATCAAGTAAAACATTATTGCTATGGCATTGTACCATGTAGCAGCATACACAGACATGCAATCCTGCTACACTCTTAGAACAGAAAAAGATGACTTCAGGAATCTCTCTTACCCATATACTCTTTTTGCTTCGTCCATGAATGTATTGTGCATGGGAACCATATTTAACATATCAAAATTATGTTTCTTAAATTTTATATTATTTCTGTTTGGTAATGCATTCAAGGGCTTTTTGGCTTTAGTACAATAACACAACTTTTTGAAGTGGGAAAATAAACTACCATAGATCTTAATCAAGCCCAAGTTGTTAAATTTTCAATTCAGTCACTTCAATAATTTGATCATCCTGAATTGCTAAACTGAACAAATTATATTTACGTAAATAATATTAAAACCTTGACTTTTAGTTTTGTTGAATAGAATGGGAACTTGATAGTTGATACTTTTCTATAATGAATTATTGATCAGAAAGTGCTACTATGATGGTGGTAGGTTGGGAACTCCCTATTCGAGTTTTAATCCTCGAGCAAGTAAGGAACAGCTTACTGTTGTTGTTCGGTTATCTTCTTGGAAATTCCTAGTGCACTCATCTTTGTACTTTATCACCTATAGCTTATTTTGTTGAGGCAGCTGACTTGGAGAAATAACAGGGAGAAGATCAGTACAAGAAATGTAAATGTACAAGATATATTTCAAATTTGGGTGAAAGAAAATGAACTTTGGAATACTGCTAGTCAATTTTCTTTTTAAGAATCCAATTTGGAGGCGCTTGTTCTTCTCCAAACAGAGCATCCTAATTACCCTTTCCCCACAAACCATTTTTTAATAATGTTTCATGTTTAGACGCTAATTGCATTTAATATAGATGTTGGATTAGGTCATATGTCTTCTCTGCACCTCCTTGATACCCATATTTGTTATCAGTCTTGGAATGATTCCGTACAACTATGGATAACAATCAATTGACCAGACAGCTTCCTGTATCCTCCTACTTGTTACAGTTATCATCAGCATATAGAAATGCCAGAAACTCTAGCTGACTTTGATTTGGAGCATTTTATCGAAACATTTTTTCAAAATGGCATGTAGCAATTTTATTGCATTTCAGGTTCTAGTGGTAAATTTCACTGAATCTTGGATAATAGATCCAGCTGTGCATTAACAGGAGGTGCTACAAAAGGATCCAAGATGTTTCCCCTTACGATACGCAGGACAGTTCTGACTTCTCCCAACAGGAAATTGGCATGTTCAACACACCTAGAGATATACACGTGTCCACTCATGTCTGAGACTTAAAAATGTTCAAACTGCTAATTACTTTAAAAACTATATATGAGATGTACATTCTGCCCCTTTTGACAAAAGCTAATATTTAATAGATCATTTTTCTATTATTCGGTTCTTTCACATATGGATAGTATGCAATACATGTTTATTATTCAAATATACAGATATTCAGATGAAATATGCCTATATGGCCATGTCCCCATATTTAAATTTTGGACAGTTTCCAAATCCAATGCCCGTGCCCATTTTGCACCATGGCCTTGTGTCTTTGTCTACTATTCACAGGTGTGCCCATTTTACACCTTGACCTTGTGTCTTTGTCTACTAATCACAGGTTTCCCCTTGACGAGTTGACTTTATTTTTAAATTTCACCCTCTTGTGGACTAATTTTGGCTCTTCATGACCTGGTGCTTCACTGGTCATGGCTGCAGCTATTTGCATTTTCTTTGAACATATTTCCCTGTCATTCCACACTAAGAACCTCTTATATATGCTGTCTAAGCTGTTATTTTTTTTGCATCTTCAAGTTGGGGAGTATATTTGTTTGCTTATACTTTACCCTTTTTTTTCTTTTTCTTTTTAAATCTTGCTGCCCTCTTGCAGGTCTTAGTTCTTGGTCAGCCTGGGGAGGAGGTTAGCTTAGAACTAATATTACGAGTGGTTGCTGATGTTGGTCTTGTGGTGAGTTCATATTACTCATTGGGGAGTGTAAATTTTTTTGACACTCGCTCTTGCTCACAGATTCTAGTGACAATGCTGAGGATTCATTGTTCCAGTTAATACAAATAAGGAAAATTTTCATGCAATCCATTATAGTACAATAGATAGAACATGATTATAATTTGATCATATTTCTGTTAATTTGATGCAGTGTAATTTAACTAAAAGAGGGTTAAATACCTTCAAATTTATATTTTCATTCAAACAATTCAAAAATATTACTTTTTGGATGCACATAATCAAATTAGAGAGAACTAATTAATATTACATCTATATATTATATTAATTATAAACAAATGTAAGATATCTAAAAATTTAATATCTTACTACAGCATTCTCACAGGTGCTTTGGGGTGCCAATAAGTTCCCCACATGAGATGTGGGGCGCATCACAAAAGTGAGGCGCATACTTCACTATGCACCATTTTTTTGTCATTGTAATTGTTGTGTCCTTTTCTATATCCTCTTTCCTCACTCACTGTTACTGCTTCCTCCTCTTTTCCCTGCTATTTGTGTTTTTTGTTGCTTCTGTTATGCTATGTTGATGATATATATAAACAATGACTGGAAAGCTGCGTGTCACATTTCATATGTAGGGGCAATAGTAATTATATGATGTATCGATCTTTTATTGGTTCTATTTCTTCTTTTTAGCCTGTTTGTCATTGTTTCTTCTCCTATCATCCCTATCTTTTTAAAATCCTCTTCACTATAGTTTATCTTATTCCAAAGAGCAAATATCCAAGGGTGAATAATTGAGGCATTTAATTTGACATTAACAGTTTATCATGTTTATTGCAATGCTATTGATTTGATTTGTCTGTATTCTTAAATCATTATTAATGTTTAAAATCTTGAAAAAAATGTTGTCTTGCCTCACTTAAATGAGGTACGTACCTTCCTTGAGCCCTGCATCTCATGAAATTTAAGGCCTTTGCACCTTGTGCCTTGACAACTCTGCTTACATGTCCTAATGCAAGTCCATGATCTCTCATACACGTTTTAGAGGTGTTTATGCTGTGATAAAACTCTGTCCAATTTTTTTTTAAGGTCTGTTTAAGGTTATTGAGCTGGACATGGGTTCATCTTACATGCAATAGTTAAATCTTATAGTGAGAGCTTATGTCTCAACATCCATCATTTTAGTTCTCTTAAAACTGACATGGCTGTAATGTGTTTTATTTTGCTATTTAAGTGTCATGCAAGTGAGGATTTCCGGCACATGCTGGACACGTATGCAGAGCTGACGCTGAAGTGTCCATGCTTCCCAGCAAATATGCAATCAAGTATTTAAGATATATTAAGCACATTCTAGGATACAATAAATAGTAGCTTATGTAATTCGATTTCAATTTATAACCACATGGATGAAAAATCGTGGTGATAATATGTCCAGAAACAAAAACATAAAATCAAAGTGGCAAAAAAATGAAGTACTTTCTTCAACATGGTACATTTTTAAAACATAAAGGAGAAAAGGAGAGAAGATTAAGAGGAATCTAAAATCAATAACCCATAATATAAGATTTTGACAGCTAGAAGGTATGTCAATGACGGAAGTTGGCTGTCTGAGTTCGCTGGTGGTATGCTTCGGAGGCAGGTCGGCAGCACTCAAAACAGGAGAATGGTGAGGCATAGAGGAAAAGAGAGAACTATGTCTCTTTGTGATATTTATATGCCCATAATTGTCCTTGTAATATCTTTTTGAATTTATTTTTAATCATTTAAAGGAGTTGCAACTAAAGAATTAAAAAATATGTATGAATATCACAAGGCCTTGGTTATTAAGGCAAGTACCTGCTTCATCTTCGTGCTTGGTTCCTGGTCCTATAGATGATAACAGGCTGCTGTTCATTTCTTCCCAAATGGTGTTAGTCTGCAGAATGACGTATCTGTGTACTGGTTTTGTAGTCTGTTTTTGGATAATATTGGTGTTGGTAGCATTGAGCTTGAACCTTTACTGTGCTTTTTTGAATCTCTTTTGCATGTTTGCTTTCGTATTTTTTTAACTAATAAATTACACTGGAGAGAACCCACTTAATTGGGTAGCTTTTTGGAAGATGATATTCTAGTAAGAACTCTACTCTTGTCCTGAGGTGACTACTGGAATTGGCTATGAGCTTTACTTTTTGTTAGAAATTCTTCTCTTCCTAAATGAAATCCTAGAATCTTTCATGTATGTGAATCTTTCATGTATGTGGATTGAGTGGTCGACTAGTCACTAGTCTGAAAGATGGATTCCATATTAAAGAGGGTATTCAAGTTACAAATCTCAACACCAAAAATAGATGTCAAATAACAATTATACAATGTAAATGTAATGCAGAATATTCAAGTAACAACACGTGTCAAATAAGTAATTAAATTATACGTTTTGCAGCGTCCCACTATTTATGTATAACTTCCTGACATCTGGATATAAATTGCAAGAACGGTATATTAGAATCTATTGATTTTGTTGGTAATCGATAAGCTGCTTTTATTGTATGTTTCAGAATAACTTTACAACATTATATCTCAACTATCGAGAACATTAAGCAAGCTCAGTTATACTAGAAGAATGTGATATTTTTGTTGAGTTATTTTCCTTTATCTTCCTTCCAGGGACTCCCAAATGCTGGCAAGTCAACTCTTTTGGCAGCACTCACTAGTGCAAAACCAGATATTGCTGATTACCCTTTTACAACGCTGATGCCAAACCTTGGACGGCTTGATAGGGACCCTACTTTAGGGGCAATGCAATATTCCTCTGAAGCAACATTAGCAGATTTGCCCGGTTTAATTGAAGGTGCTCATGTAGGAAAGGTATTAGTTGTTCATAGGATCATGTTACTAGTCTCTTTGATCTGAATAGATGTTCCGTGTTCATGAGGGGAAACCTTTTTATTGCAGGGTCTTGGTCGCAATTTCCTGAGACATTTAAGGAGAACTCGGCTGTTAGTTCATGTTGTTGATGCTGCTAGTGAGGACCCTGTAAAGGATTATAGGACTGTTAAGGAGGTATGTCCTTTGTTATTCTACCATTTATGCATGATATGTAGGCAACTTCCCCCTACAAAAAAAAGGAAGAAAAATTGGTCTGCCCAGCACCTGGATACGGCCTAAGTGTCCATTCATGTCTGGCATAATCCAATTTGTAAACTACTATTTACCTTAAAAATATATAAATGGAAGTATGTTGTGGCTATTTTGACAAATCTAATTATTCTATAGATCATTTTACTAAATTAGGTTCTTACAAATATGAATAACAACCAGTACACATTTTTATAAGTCAAAAACACATATATAATATAGTCATGTCACATCAGGTGTCCATGTCGGAGCATGATAATCCTATTCATATTTACTAATCATAAGCTATTTACAGAGTATTTTTTTGTGTCTCTCATTTTTTTCTTCAGATTCTTCTTACTTTGGAACTCATTTCTTTTCTTCTTACTTTGGAACCATTTCAGTATCTTGGGAAGATTTGTTTTGTCTTAATTTTAGTGCTTCTCTGAATTCCATGACTATATGATTCAAAATCATCCATTAGCAACCAGAGACATTGATGATTTATATCTTCAGACTTCATAGAGTCATTGACCAACGTTCCATGGTTAAAAATGTATCTGCAGATGCAGTTATGCTGATGTGTATGGTTTTAAATAATTGCTCTTTTGTATGAAAATAAGACAATTTTTTTCAAATAGGGCAAATATTGAAAAGGTCCCTGATATTTTCAACTGCAGAAGTCCTTACATTTTTTTCCCTCAGCCTAAATGGTCCCTTGGCTAGTCAAATTGGTAAGTGCACACGATATATATTAGTTTTATAAAATGACTCTTTTGCCCATGTCCTTTTACTTAACATTTTTTTCTCTCTCCTCTTGTCATTCTACCCCTTCTGTTTTCTACTCTTTATGAAATCAGATGCCTTGCCTTTTTAGACCTCAATGATGATATGGAATCTTTCTAAGATTCATATGAATATCCTGAAATAGAGGAGGGGGTGGCATCATCAATAGTGGTGCCGTCCACCTTGACTATCTCGCCACAGTGAGTGGCAGGGTGTGGTGGAACCCCACTACTTGCCAAGGGGGGTCATTGATGATGGAGGAGAAGGTTCTGGGGAGGGAGGGGAGGCGACAAAGGTGTAGATTGGAGTTGTTGATGGATTAAGTCACAAGGAGAAAATGGGAGGCTTTTTGCTGGGAGTTTTGGGATTTTTAGGGTTCTATGGAAGGAGGCAAAAGAAGATCATGTTGTAAGTGGGTGTGAGACACAGTCTAGTGGGGTGAGGTTCTCCTGAATTGGCTTCAGGGACTTTGCCCCATAAAATATTTTCAGTTAATTTGTTCTTACGAGACTAGTGGATTTTTTTTTTTTTGAAAATATCTATTTTTAAGTGAATTTCTCAAAATATTTTATAGGCTATCTACCTCTTTTACAAGTTATCAAGCTTTTATTAAAACTTTATAGACATCTTACAAGTTGTCAAGCTTTTATTAAAAATTTATAACATCTTACAAGTTATCTAACCTCTTCTTTTTAAATTTAAAGTTCTATCGACCTTTTTACAAATTTTCTCCCATTCATACTAGTTATATCAATTTTCTTAAATTAATCTACTTTGTTTGCAACTTATTTCCTTTTTAAAGTTATCTATCTCTTACTGTAGCTTATATATTTTTCGATTGTTTCTCTATCTTTTTTTAAGTTTTATATCCTTTTTTATTGTTTTTCTACCTTTTTACATAGTTGATATATCTTTTTTAGAGTCTGTCTACCATTTATTGTAGTTTATGTACCCTTTTATATGATTTTATTACAATCATGGTCATGGTTTTAAATATTGGATATTAGAATCGTATCGAATGAGTTCTTTTCATATCAGATAGTGGCGGATATTGAACAATATATCGGGGATACAAGCTTATATCGGGCGTTATATCAAACATTGTATATACACGTCAAATATATAAATTTGATAGCTCAGCGGTGTTTTAATTTCATCTATCTTACAAATATGACAATATATATAGAGGTATTCAAGAATATATTTATATGTACAAGCATAACAAAATAAAATAAACTCTAAAAGTTGAAGACATAGACTATAGAAATAATTGAGATTCAGGCATTGGTACGACAATCATAGTAGATGAAGAAGATTGGTAACAATGAATAATGACATGAATGGTAATTGTAGAAACAACAATAATAGAAATTGAGCAAATAAAGATGTAAAAAGAGAAGTGGAAAAATAATGGAATTTTGGACAAGATTTTAAGTCTTGAGATAAATTTAGCCAAGTAAATCTCTAGCATTTGTAACTTTTTTCATGCCAAAGAGGATTTGGCTCTCAAGTTCTACGGAATAACTTAAAAATTTGGTTGATTTAAGGAGAGATGAAAGAATTTGGATTTTTCTTTATGCATGGGAATAATATTGGGTAGGAATATCAAATTTATTTCAAAATTAAAAACTCAATTGGAAACTAAACCATAGCGGTCGATTTATCAGGGTGGCATATTGGATTTATACATTGGGCTTGATTGCAAATATTGGTTGATATGTCCATAAAATAGTGAAACCCTTTTTAACGTATCGTCGCGGCTGATCGTGAAAAAAAACGATATGTCGAGGGGATATATCTGCCAGTGTTCTAAATATCGGATACCGGTCTCGTAACGGTCAGCCAAATTACATACCGGTTATCGAATACCGGGCGAGATATCGCGATATGACTCTAAATACCATAGTGTTATATCGGTGTCATACCAGTTAAATAATAATCATATAATTGGCTATATAGAATATAATAAAACACATAAAATGAGTTTATAGTACGTACATTGACTTATTTACATTCAACTTACGAATTTGCAGATACCGTTTATCACGTTCGCATATGCACAGAGCGAAATACAATCATAAAATAAAGAAAAATAAGTTTTCAAGATAAAAGAAAAGTGTTTCTGCGATACATAAGTGATATAATTTATAAAATTACAACATTGTCTTTTAAATGAGTTTATTTGAAACATACTAGAAACTTTAAATATCAGTCTTTACAACATATTTTCTAGCTAGATTCAGAGTCGACTGGTTCATTTGATGGCATGCCTTCCTCATCATCTGATGACGAATCTGATGATGATGTGTCAACTTCTTTCTCATCGTCATCATCTGATGCGTGCCGCTCCTTAGACTTTGAAGATGATGATGGTTTTTCTTTTGAAGTTCTAATACTCTTCGACTTAGATGCCTTAACTCTTCCACTCTTTCTCTTCTTCGAATTAGCACCCATAGCAATTGACACCTGTCGAAAAGTCAGTTGTTCTCCAGGAAAGACTTCATCATCACTAGTCTAATGAGGATCGCCATTCTTTTTCTCAGGCATGAATCACTCGGTGATCTTTTCCTCTTCATTGTATGCTACTAGTGATCTCTGTTTGGGATTGAAAGTTTGCTCTTGAGTTTTGCATTGAATTTGACAAAGACTAAATCATGCAATTTCTTAAAACTTAGCCTATTTTTTTTCTTCGTATGCACCTAAATAAAAGATAATCACATGAAACGAACTTAGAACATATCTATTTGGGAGAAAAAAATATTTAATTAGAAAAGTTAAAATTGTAATACCATTTCAAATGTGCTTCAGTTCCGTTCACAACCCGAAGAACTGGTTGTCAGGCTCAAGATCCTCATTGTCATAATTCTCAATTCGGGAGCATCTGTCCCGTAGAATTGCCACCATTGAGCTAGCAATGAATATTTAGAAATAGTTATTAGTTATTTAATAGTTTCTTTAATTAAAAATAGATTGAATTTTGCATTTCTTAAATTGAAATGCATACCTGGATTAATGATTCTCTTTACTGCTGCCCTTGCAAAAGACATTCCAAATGATCTATTTTGATTTTGATACATTGAGAGCTGCTGTGCAATTTTATCCAGTGTTCTAAATATCAGATACCGGTCTCGTACCGGTCAGCCAAATTACATACCGGTTACCGGATACCGGGTGGGATATCGTGATATGACCCTAAATACCGGAGTGTCATATCGGTGTCATACCAGTTAAAGAATAATCATATAATTGGCTATATAGAACATAATAAAACGCATAAAATGAGTTTATAGTACTTACATTGGCTTATTTACATTCAACTTACGAATTTGCAGATATCGTTTAGAACGTTCGCATATGCAAAGAGACAGAGCGAAATACAATCATAAAATAAAGAAAAATAAGTTTTCAAGATAAAAGAAAAGTGTTTCTGCGATACATAAGTGATATAATTTATAAAATTACAACATTGTCTTTTAAATGAGTTTATTTGAAACATACTAGAAACTTTAAATATCAGTCTTTACAACATATTTTCTAGTTAGATTCAGAGTCGACTGGTTCATTTGATGGCATGCCTTCCTCATCATCTGATGACGAATCTGATGATGATGTGTCAACTTCTTTCTCATCGTCATCATCTGATGCGTGCCGCTCCTTAGACTTTGAAGATGATGATGGTTTTTCTTTAGAAGTTCTAATACTCTTCGACTTAGATGTCTTAACTCTTCCACTCTTTCTCTTCTTCGAATTAGCACCCATAGCAATTGACACCTGTCGAAAAGTCAGTTGTTCTCCAGGAAAGACTTCATCATCACTAGTCTTATAAGGATCGCCATTCTTTTTCTCAGGCATGAATCACTCGGTGATTTTTTCCTCTTCATTGTATGCTACTAGTGATCTCTGTTTGGGATTGAAAGTTTGCTCTTGAGTCTTGCATTGAATTTGACAACAACTAAGTCATGCAATTTCTTGGAACTTAGCCTATTTCTTTTCTTCGTATGCACCTAAATAAAAGATATATACATGAAGTTCGTTTAGAACATATATATTTGGGAGAAAGAAATATTTAATTAGAAAAGTTAAAATTGTAATACCATCTCAAATGTGCTCCAGTTCCGTTCACAACCCGAATAACTGGTTGTCAAGCTCAAAATCCTCATTGTCATCATCCTCAATTCGGGAGCATCTGTCCCGTAGAATTGCCACCATTGAGCTAGCAATGAATATTTATAAATAGTTATTAGCTATTTAATAGTTTTTTTAATAAAAAATAGATTGAACTTTGCACTTCTTAAATTGAACTGCATACATGAATTAATGATTCTCTTTACTGCTGTTCTTGCAAAATACATTCCAAATGATCCATTTTAATTTTGATATATTGGGAACTGCTGTGCAATCTTATCAAGTCTATCATTATCATTTGGATAGAATTTGCGCATCACTTCAACGAAGCCCGACATGAACTACCCATCAACATCAATCTCAGGCTGCTTCGTATAGTAATACCAGTGTTCTAAATATCGGATACCGGTCTCGTACCGGTCAGCCAAATTACATACCGGTTACCGGATACCGGGTGGGATATCGCGATATGACCCTAAATACCGGAGTGTCATATCGGTGTCATAGCAGTTAAAGAATAATTATATAATTGGCTATATAGAACATAATAAAACGCATAAAATGAGTTTATAACACTTATATTGACTTATTTACATTCAACTTACGAATTTGCAGATATCGTTTAGAACGTTCGCATATGCACAGAGACAGAGCGAAATACAATCATAAAATAAAGAAAAATAAGTTGATGTTGTTTAGTAAAATGAAGGAAGAATAAGATGGTGGGTATGGGACTTGGTGAATAAAATTAACAGAAAACTCAATTTTTTGCAAACTAGTAAGTCATCATGCTAACTAGTGGATTTTCTTTATCAAATTTTGTTTTTTTTTTCAACAACACATCTACAAAAAAACATATATGGATACAGTCCACATGCACAACAACAATAAATCTAGCATGAAACTCATACATAAAACAGTAAATCTGCAACAACAATTAGAATAATGACAAGATTCTGTTGCATGAAACAGTAAATCTGCAACAGTGAATCATACACAGTAAATCTGCAACAGTAAACCTAAGAAGTAGTGAATCTATAAATAGTAAATACTCAAATTAACAAATTTTAACTAGTATGAAACTCATACACACAAAATTATTTCTTGAATCACTGATTCACACTGAATCAGTGAACCGAATCACTGATTCAGTGTGAATCAGTGACTTCACACTGAATCAGTGATTCGGTTCACTGATTCACACTGAATCAGTGAATCGAATCACTGATTCAGTGTGAATCAGTGATTCGATTACTCACTGTAGACTACCCGCCAATAAACAGTGCGTCAACTTAGCAATTCTCCTCAAATTACACCCAAAAAAAAATCTAATATAAATCGCAATTAATTAAACCTAAATAGCACAATTATAAAAGAAATTGACGAAATTTGTAACTCTAAATCAAATTAACATAAAAAAGCAAACTAACCTTACCTGGCCGGCGGCGACTGCCCCACTGGAGAACGACGAGCCCTCTTCGAAGACTCGCAGAGTAGGAGAAGAGCTATCGGAGAGCGGAGAAGAAAGATAGAAAGAAAACGAGAGAGATTTTTTGATGGATTGGGAAATTAGGGTTCGGGTTCGCTCCGTTCGGCTCGATCGGCCGACGAACGCGGGGAGAGAACGAGAGAGAGAGCCAGAGAGTGGAAGAAGAAGAATCGGAGAAGATTTAGGGCTGATTTGTGGGTATTTGGGATTAGGGTTTTGTCGCGGAGAGAGAGAGCTCGGATCGCCGGGAGAGAAAGAGAGAGAAAACGCGAAAGAAAATAAAAATTTCCCCCTTTCGACCCGTTTTATTGCTTAACGGGTCGGATTTTAACGGGTTAACGGGTTTAACCCGTAACCAAAACCCAATAACCGATATTATCCAATACCGGCCGGTATTGGATAATATCGATACCGGCCGATATATCGCCACGTGGCCGATATATCGGCCCATACCGGTCCAAAACGATATCCGATAAAAAATTCTCCATATCGTCTCGTTTCTTCAAAATTACCGATATACCGGCCGATATACCGGTATATCGGTCGATATTTAAAACACTGAGTAATACAGAGGGTTCAAGAAATATCCAGCTCTATGCAGAGAATCCTTAAGTTTTTCTTCCCATCTCCTATCAATAATCTTCCATATTGGAAGATATTTCTTCTCTTTACCCCTTAGAGCATCTCTTATCTCCTCTTTAGTAGTCTCTAGGTCACCATACAGAAAGCCCATTGAAGGAATTTTGTCCCCATCAACTCTACGCAAAACTTTCACTAGTGGAGTAAATATTTTTAGGGCAAAGTTTGTGTTATCCCAAAATTTGTTGCTGGCAATTATTTATGCAACCTAAACATTCATAAAAAGATGTAAAAAAATATGTGAATAATATATAATTTAAAATTATAAAATAAAAATTTTTATTAATTGAAATAAATACCTTTTTGCCTGCATCTGTTCTGGACAGAGTGCAATCCATCCAGTCATCAGAAATAAACATATGTTGCAGCTCCTTCTTCTCTCTGATTGATGATAAAGAGAGAAATGCCGTAGCAAACCTAGTTGTACCCGGCCTTATTAGCTCTCCACCAATCGCCTTCCTCATTATATCTAAAGATTTGGTGTGACTGTATATGTACACGGAGACTGATCTCCCCATCATAATTGCATTTCGGATATGTTTAATCTTTCCAATATCTGTAAATATCAGATTAACTGTATGTGCTGCACAAGGTGTCCAAAATATATTTGGATGCGTCAGAGCCAATGTGTTTGCTACAGCCATATTGTTCGAGACATTATCTGTCACAATCTGTACAACATTTTCCACGCCAAGCTCGTTCATTCCCCTCTCCACAAATTTGTAAATGTAACTGCCATCGTGTTTCTCAGAAGATGCATCTTGAGACAATAAGAAGGCTGTACCGGCCGGACAATATACAACGATATTCATTAAATTTCTCCCTTTTCGATCCGACCACGCATCAGTCATTAAAGTGCAGCCATTTATTCGGCAACTCTGTTAGAATGATTCAAGAGTTGCATTTGTCTCCTCGACCTCTCTTTGGAGGCAAGTCTCGCTTAGCTCGTATGAGTTAGGAGTCTGTAAGTTTGGTCCATATATGCCAATGACTTGGACCATCTGCATAAAAGCTGGCTGCATAGTAATATTGAATGCAAGACCTTCATAAAAAAAACCTGGTAATGTATCGAATTATATCGTCTCTGGCCTTTTTTCTGGAGGCTGATGGCACGGTAGGCTGTTTTTGAGCTGCGTTTATTGCTTTCTCGACCGATTGAATTGCAAATTGATCCATCGGTCCTGTTGTTTTGCGGAAAGATTGACCTGTTGTTTTGCGAGAAGATGACTCCTCTCGAGTTGTCTCCTCATCTTCTTTCCCAACACGAATTTGTTTTAACAAATTTTGAAGTTCTGTTACTTTTTCTTCCTTTACTTTTCTAATTTTACTTAGCATTACCAGAGCTTTCTGCTTCACGTCATCTGGGACCACGGGACAGCCTCTGACATTCCCGCTGACATGACCTAAATGTTCCTTCAAGCGGGTAATGCCTCCTCCATATTCTTTCTTACAGAAATTACACTCCACTTTATTGGGCTTATTGGGTACTTTTTTCCCCCATTCCCAAGCTGAATCTTTACCTCCTCGCTTCTCTTGGACATTTGAAGCACCAGAAGAGGACATCTTTCAAACTATTTCTGACTTCAAAAAAGTGAAGTGAAAAAAGACAAACAATTAATTGATTAAATAGGTAAATAATTGTTGCACTTAATTTATATTAACTTAATTTATTTAAGAATTCAAGCTTTTACTAAAATAAATAAAGTTAATACTTAATAAACATAATCTAAGTTAAAAAAATAATCATATAAATGCTATGTGTATTTATGTGTATTCACTGTTTTAAAACACTGCAAATATATGTCAATGTTTACAATACATGCTATATTATTTCATGTTTACAAATAATATACTATATGTCAATGCTATGCTATGCTATATGTCAATAAATGCTATGCTATATGTCAATGTTTACAAATATATGTCAATGTTTACAATACATGCTATGTTTACAATACACTGCAAATATTCACTGTTTTAAAACACTGCAACTTATATTATTTCATATAACCAAACCTAAGAAGCCAATAACAACCTGTTTTGCTTAATATCAATTTAGTCCCAACAAACTGTTTTAGTTAATTGAATAATACATCTATACTATGAAAATTGTATTAAATTGAATATGCTGCTACATTCACTGTACCCATTATGTTTAAGACATAATTAAAGAAATTATAATCTGCAACAACAGTGAATCTAGCATGAAACAAAATCAGTGAATACATATACATAATAAATACTCAAATTTACAAATTTTATGTAGCATGAAACTCATACACACAAAATCATTTCTTGAATCACTGATTCACACTGAATCAGTGATTCGATTCACACTCACTGATTCAGTGTGAATCAGTGAACCGAATCACTGATTCACACTGAATCAGTGAATCGAATCACTGATTCAGTGTGAATCAGTGACTCAGATTCCCACTGAATCAGTGATTCGGTTCACTGATTCAGTGTGAATCAGTAAATCGAATAACTGATTCAGTGTGAATTAGTGATTCAAGGAATCACTGTAGACTACCCGCAGGTTCAGCCCTCCCAATTGAACAATTCCCCTCAAATTACACAAAAAAAAATTCACTGTAGACTACAATTCAGTGACTACTGTCACTGGCCGAAGCCTGCTGCCCTAGGCATCAATTCTAAACTGAAAAATGAAAATTCCCTTACTCATTCTTAATTTAAAAACTCAAATACACTAATTACAATAACAAACTAAAATTTAAAAGAAAATTAGACTAACATTAAACAAAAATTTAGAGAAAAATTAAAATCATAGAACTTACCAAAATTCAAGGTCGAGATGCTAGAAAGCACGCAAGAGAAAGAGGGAGAGATGGATCACCGGCGACGGAAGTCGGAGAGACGGCGATGGATGAAAAGCTAGATTCGGTTGCTCGGGGAGAGACAACAACGACGATTCACTAAGAGAAACGGTCGATCGACCAGTTGAGGAGGATGGAGAGCCGGAGAGGCGGCGATGGAAGCGGATACCGGCGATAGCTAAGGCGACGAGGAGTGGGGAGCTCGGTTGCGACGGAGGAGATTAGGGATTTAGGGTTTTTTTGTTCGCGAACAGGGGAGCTATCGGATTTTATGTTTTCCTATCGGGTCGGGTCTAACGGGTTAACGGGTTTCAACCGCAATCGTAACCCGTTAACAAAAAAACCAATATTAATCCATACCGGCCGGTTTTTCATATACCGGATACCGACCGATATATTGCCACATGCCCGATATATCGGCCCATACCGCTCAAAAACGATATGCGATAAAAAAAATCCCATATCGTCTCGTTTCTTTGTAAAAAATGAGAAATCGGCCGATACACCGATATACCGGCCGATATTTAGAACACTGATCTTATCAATTCTATCATGATCATTTGGATAGAATCTGTGCATCACGTCAACGAAGCCTGACATGAACGACCCATCAGCATCGATCTCAGGCTGTTTCGCATAGTAATACAGAGGGTTTAAGAAATATCCAGCTCTATGCAGAGAACCCTTAAGTTTTTCCTCCCATCTCCTATCAATAATCTTTCATATTGGAAAATATTTCTTCTCTTCACCCCCTAGAGCATCTCTTATCTCCTCTTTAGCAGTCTCTAGGTCACCATACAGAAATCCCATTGAAGAGACGTTATCCCCATCAACTCTACGCAAAAACTTTCACTAGTGGAGTGAATACTTTTAGGGTAATATTTATGTTGCCCCAAAATTTATTGCTAGCAATTATTTCTGCAAGCTAAACATTTATAAAAAAATGTATTAAAAAAATATGAATAACGTATAATTTAAAATTATAAAATAAATTTTTTTATTAATTTAAATAAATACATTCTTACCTGCATCTGTTCTGGAAATAGTGCAATCCATCCAGTCATTAGAAATAAACACATGTTACAGCTCCTTCTCTCTAATTGATGATAAAGAGAGAAATGCCGTGACAAACCTAGTTGTACCCGGCCTTATTAGCTCTCCACCAATCACCTTCCTCATTATATCTGAAGATTTGGTGTGACTGTATATGTACACGGAGACTGATCTCCTCATCATAATTGCACTTCGGATATGTTTAATTTTTTCAATATCCGCAAGTATCAGATTAACTGTATGTGCTGTATAAGGTGTCCAAAATATATTTGGATGCGTCAGAGCCAACGTGTTTGCTGCAGTCATATTGTTCGAGGCATTATCTGTCACAATCTGTACAACATTTTCTGCGCCAATCTCGTTCATTCCCCTCTCCACAAATTTATGGATATAACTGCCATCGTGTCTCTCAGAAGATGCATCTTGAGACAATAAGAGGGCTGTACCGGTCGGAAATGTACAACGATATTCATTAAACTTCTTCCTTTCCGATCCGACCACGCATCAGTCATTAAAGTGCAGCCATTTGTTCGGCAACTCCGTTTGAATGATTCAAGAGTTGCATTTGTCTTCTCGACCTCTCTCTCTCTCTGGAGGCAAGTCTCGCTTAACTCGTATGGGCTAGGAGTCTGTAAGTTTGGTCCATACATACCAATGGCTTGGACCATCTGCATAAAAACTGGCTGCGTAGCAATATTGAATGCAAACCCTCATTCATAAAAAAAATCTGGCAATGTATCGAATTGCATCGTCTTTGGCCTTTTTTCTGGAAGCTGATGGCACGGTAGGCTGTCTTTGAGCTGCTTCTACTGTTTTCTCGACCGATCGAATAGCAAATTGATCCATCGCTCCTGTTGTTTTGTGGGAAGATTGACCTGTTGTTTTGCGAGAAGATGACTCCTCTTGAGTTGTCTCCTCATTTTCTTCTTCCCCAACACGAATTTCTTTTAACAAATTTTGAAGTTCTGTTAGTTTCCCTTCCTTTACTTCTCTAGTTTTACTTAGTATTATCAGAGCTTTTTGCTTCACGTCATCTGGAATCAGGGGACAGCCTCTGACATTCCCGCTGATATGACCTAAATGTTCTTTCAAGCGGGTAATGCCTCCTCCATATTCATTCTTACAGAAATTACACTCCACTTTATTGGGCTTATTGGGTACTTTTTTTCCCATTCCCAAGATGAATCTTTACTTCCTCGCTTCTCTTGGACATTGGAAGCATCAAAAGAGGACATTTTTCAAGTTATTTCTGACCTCAAAAAAGTGGAGTAAAAAAAGACAAACAATTAATTAATTAAATAGCTAAATAATTATTGCACTTAATTTATATTAACTTAATCTATTTAAGAATTCAAGCTTTTACTAAAATAAATAAAGTTAATAAACATAATCTAAGTTAAAAAAATAATCATATAAATGCTATGTGTATTTATGTGTATTCACTGTTTTAAAACATTGCAAATATATGTCAATGTTTACAATACATGCTATGTGATGTCTTATACTCGTCCCGTGTATTTCACATCAATTTGTGTCATATACAGTCGCAATCTCTCTTCACTTTAATGAACAAAACTAAACTTATATTATTTAACATAACCAAACCTAAGAAGTCAATAACAACATGTTTTGCTTAATATCAATTTAGTCCCAAAGTAATCACAGATTTTAGATTTATGAGTGCAGGTGGCAACTGCTAACAAACTGTTTTAGTTAATTGAATAATGCATCTATACTATGAAAATTGTATTAAATTGAATATGCTGCTACATTCACTGTACCCACCATGTTTAAGACATAATTAAAGAAATTATAATCTGCAACAACAGTAAATCTAGCATGAAACAGTGAATCTGCAACAACAGTGAATCTAGCAGTGAATAACATACAATCCAGAAGTAGTACGTGGTAGCATGAAGCATTAATTTGGACCGAATCAATATCGAAATATACTTGAACTTTTAGCTATCCTTGAACTAACAACTTTAGTGACTAATACAAGAAACTAATCATATTTAGATATTCAGAAACTAATCATAGTCAGTTAATACAAATTTACACACAAACTCATACACACTAATCAGTGAATACATATAAATAGTAAATACTCAAATTTACAAATTTTATCTAGTATGAAACTCATACACACAAAATCATTTCTTGAATCACTGATTCACATTGAATCAGTGATTCGGTTCACTGATTCAGTGTGAATCAGTGAACCGAATCACTGATTCAGTGTGAATCAGTGATTCAGGAAATCACTGTAGACTACCCGCGGGTTCAGCCCTCCCAACTTAACAATTCCCCTCAAATTACACCCAAAAAAAATTCTAACATAAATTGCAATCAATTAAACCTAAATAGCACAATTATAAAAGAAATTGAAGAAATTTGTAACTCTAAATCAAATTAACATTAAAAAATAAACTTCACTTATCTGGCCGGCGGCCACTGCCCTATTGGAGAACGACGAGAACCCTTCGAAGACTTCCAGACTAGGAGAAGAGCTATCGGAGAGCGGAGAAAAAAGAGAGAGAGAATACGATCGAGATTTATGGATGGATTGGGAAATTAGGGTTAGGGTTTGGACCGTTCGGCTCGATCGGCCGACGATCGCGGGGAGAGAATGAGAGAGAGAGAGCCAGAGAGTGAAAGAAGAAGAATCGGAGAGAGATTTAGGGCTGATTTGGGGAAATATCGATTAGGGTTTGGTCGCGTGGAGGGAACGATCGCTCGAATCGCCGGGAGAGAAAGAGAGAGAGAAAACACGAAAAAATTACCCTTTCTCTCCCCTCCTGACCCGTTTTATTTCTTAACGGGTCGGATCTTAACGGGTTAGTGGGTTTAACCCGTAACCAAAATTCAAAATCCAATAACCGATATTATCTAATACCGACCGGTATTAGACATTTCGATACTGGCCGATATATCGCTACGTAGCCGATATATTGGCCCATACCGGTCCAAAACGATAAATGGTAAAAAAATGCCCATATCGTCTCGTTTCTTCAATTTTAACGATATACTGGCCGATATACTGGTATATGGCCGGTATTTAAAACACTGATATCTGCCGTATCATGTTATTTAAACAAATGATTATAGTATGTAAATTGTAAAAAAGAATGAGAAATTATCAAAGCAAGGTAGATGAATTATCTAAAGAAGGGGTTACACTATTTTATGTCGGTTGATTTATCGGAATGTATTGGGGCTATATATCGGGCACGGATTCAAATATTGGTTTATATGTCCTTAAAATAGTGTTAACCCCTTTTTTACTGTATCGTTGTGGCTGATTCTAAAAAAAAAATAATATATCGAGGGGATATATCGGCTGTATCAGGTTATTTAAAATAATGATCATGGTATGTAAATTGTTAAAAAGAATGAGAAATCAAAGCAAGGTGAATGAGTTATTTAAAGAATTGGACAAATTTTACAATTGGTTGATAAATTTAAAATTTTTAAAAACATAGATTAAATATGAAAAGGTTGAAAGTTGTAAAAGCTATTAAATTTTTAATGAAAGGTAGCTAAACTATTAAAAATGTTTGATAAATTCTAAGAATGGTAGGCATATTTTAACATTATAGATAAACTGCACAGCTAGTAGATAACTTTTAAAAAAAAAGATAAATTGTAAAAATGGTTGATGAATTATTTACAAAGAAAGATAGTGACTAAAATGGTGGTTTTTCTCAAATAGTAGATAAATTGTTGGGAAATGAAGAAAAGGCTATTGATAATTAAAATTGGAAAGAAAGTTGTTAGTAACTTCCTTTCTTCGACTAGAAAATGACCATATGCGACTTTAATCATTAGGAGGTCCATAAATTATAGTTGTTAATGGCTTATTGAATTGGATAGTGCTCAACCTTAAATGCGTAACACTTGGGATTATTACTCCATCATTTTATTTTGCATTGTAAAAGCTAATCTAAAAATGCTAAGGAAACTATGTTCAGTTGATGTGATGTTGCTTACTTCAAGAGAAATGTGTAATAACAAACTTAGAACTAAATAATAATAATAATAATAATAATAATAATAATAAAAATAAAACCATCAACAATATGTTCCCCTAAGAAAGAGGGGCAAGACCAAGCCTAAGAAGATGCCCTTCTCGATACCACACATCAAGTTTGTTATCCATGCTCTCATCTTCAAAGAGCTCCTCTACATCCTACTGGGCCTTGTGAATATGCCCTCAATGTGCTTGAGTTTATTAGTGCAAGGCTGCTCCTCTTATGGTTGCTGGTTAGGACCGAGGCAAGTAGGAGGGTTTCTGCAGCTATTCAGATTCTGGTATGAGTAAGAGTTGGATTGGTCGACTTTAAGTAATGGAAAGTTGTATTGGTGGACAGCCTTGGTGGCGTAGCTCATGGATCGTGAGGTCAAAACAACTGGTTTGGTGAGGTGACAGTATATCTGGGCTAGAGCAGGACATGGGAGGTAGTTTCAGTGAAATGATGCTTGATCTCATTGACAACATGGAATGTTGAAGAGGTAGAGTCTGGGTTGGTGGACATTTTTTGTGGTAAAGAATTTTTTTAATAGAAATGTTGAAATAAACGAACGGGGGTAAAAGCATAGTTGTTAAAATCGTATGATTTACAATACGATTCGTACGAAACAATTTGTTGAAAAAAAGATATGAATCGAGCCATTGAATCGGAGAAGATCATAATCGTGCGATTCATGAGCCAAATCGTATAATATGATATGTGTCGTATGATTCATGATTCACTGTGATTTGTGAATAAAAGCCAATTAATGGGGTTTGGGTCGGGTTTTAATTGGGTTTCGGGTTTAAAAAAATTATTAAACTTTATAAAAAGGATCAGAGGACGCATTGAGTCCCAAAAGCCTCAACTTCGCGTTGCTTCGTTCTTCGATCAAAAAAATGGGAGAAAACTCTTCGACAATCGAATCCTCGATAAACAACCTTCCTTACTTCGATCAAAATCGATTAAAATCTATCTCTTCTTCAATCAAAACCCCTAAATTTCTAGATCCAAAAACCCTAAATCGATTTATTGTTCAAAAATTTTCCCTCACCTGCTCAAGTGCATTATCTGCCCTCAACGATGCCTTCGTGGCACTCGTCCAAGACTCAAAAAGAAGCCACTGCTAAATTTCTGTCCTCTATAGGTTTCAAGTACCAATATTTTTTTTGTTGTGTCCATAAATTTTTCTTTGCTTAATGAGAGAGCTGAAATTCTATTCATATAGATTTCTCTCTTTTTTTTTTAAAGTTGAATACTGAATTCTGCTGAAGGCTAAAATCATAGTTGTCAAATTGTGATACATATTTTAAATCGTTTTCTCAATGTATCGTATCGCATCGCATATCATATCATAAGCTAATTTGACCAATATGAAATAAACAAGTAATCGAGCATATGACAATATAAATGAAAATTCTATGTAGAAATAAAGCATAAAACAACGAATAGTTATGGATAAATATTTTATATCGGTAAAACGTGACTTTTATATGGATAGATAAAATTCATGCTCACGAGTGCAATAATCTTATGACATTATTAATCTAAATAATGCAACAAAAAATACCAAAAAAATATAAAATATACCTTGTACATGAGTTCATAATTAATTTAATATATGATATCACAATTATATATATGAAAGCCGATATTCTTACCAAGTTTGAGTTAGATAAAAAAAACTTGTAAGTTATAAACCATCTATGAGTTAGACAAAAGAGCTTAAAAGTTGTTAGATACTAAATATTATAAATCTACAATTAGGAATCAATAACTAATTGATTAAAATTTACTACCTATTTTTCTCCTTTTCTTTTAGTTATACACACTTGTGCCTCCTTCTCTAAGTTCAGAACACTGTGGACATCCTTCCAAGTTGTATCTTCTGTGAAACAAGGTTCATTTTCTATAATCCAGTTATCATCATAATCCATATCCGATAGGCAAATAGAATCATATGTATCCTTCTTCGCTTCCATTATTTGTTGTCTCAATTCCAATTGAATGTTGTATTTAACAAAAACCAAAACATTAAGCCTTAGTTATGTCAATCTATTTCTCCTTTTTGAGTGCAAAAAATCAAATACACTCTGATTCCTTTCACATTTAGTAGCACTACATGTGTGGCTCAACTCCCGAACCACTAATGATTGTAGTTCTAAGTATTTATCGCCATATTTGTCCCACCATAGAGCTTGAATTCCAAAAACAAAGTATTAGTGCAAACTAAAAGGCTCATAAATCATATTTAAAATTAGGCTATTATTATAATATATAAAGCTTAATATTATAAATTACCGGGTTATTTCATTCGTCATCAAGGGAGAAGCTCCAAAAGGAGGAAAGATGAGGCAAAAAACCCTCAACGAGATCACGAAAGATCGAGATGCCTTGTGTTTGGATATTTGCCGATTTGGTATACATCGAGCCTCTTATTCAATGTAGTGAAGAATCCTTTGTTTCCAAAAACGGTAGAATCAATAGCAAATTACAGGAAATGATTTAAGCCTCCTTTATATCATGAAGTTAGGTTCACTTATTTGAAAAAAATAGTTAACAGAATGAATATTGAAAATTTAGATAAATACAAGGAAAAATAGAGGCTGATGGGATGCATATTGATGTCTGATGGTTGGACGAATGGAAAATCTAGATCCATACTAACTTTCTTGTGAATAGTTCAAGTGGCACGGTTTTTCTTGAATCAGTGGACATTTCTATTATATATAAGAGTAGTGGTGATTTATTCCAATTGTTTAATACGAAAGTGGAAGAAATCAAAGAAACTAATATTGTTCAAGTTATCACGGATGGTGCTTTGGCTTATGTTGCCGCATCCGAAAAGTTGATGGAGACAAGGAAGAATCTCTTTTGGTTGCCATGTAACGCACATTGCATCAACAATATGCTCAAAGATATTGGAGACTTATTAGTGCATAAAGAGAGAACAGAGAAGTCGAAGAAAGTTACTGTTTTTATCTATCGACATTGTTGGGTTCTTAATCTAATTAAAGAATGTATAGAGGGAAAAGAATTGACATGACCCACGGTCACTCGATTTGCAACAATCTTACATGGCAAAAAAATTGTGCTCTGGGCTATGTTTGCATAGTTAGAGAATTGAGCATGATGGAGCAAAAAATTGTGCTCTGGGCTATGTTTGCATCAGTTACATGGCAAACAAGTAAATTTGCCAGCAAAGGTTGCCATTGATGGTGAGCATATCATTCTAGTTGACATTAAATTTTGGAAAGCAATCAAATATTGCTTGAAGTGTGTATTACCACTAGTGGTGGTTTTAAAACTGGTTGATGTGATGTTAAACCAGCAATGGGATATATCTGTGATGCTATGGAAAGGGTGGAAAGGGCAAAGGAGCAAATTGAGAGGAATTTTGAGAGGGCTGAGACGAGATGTGAGAGAATTTGTATAATCATTGATGAGCATTCAGAATTACAACTCCATAGGCCTCTTTATGCGACCACATACTATTTAAATCCTAGGTAAGAGTAAGACATTGAAATTTATTATTTTAATTTAATAGTTTCTCATATTATTTTTTATTGAATTTGTTTTTTTTCTCAATGATAGGTTTCAATAGGATCCAAATTTCAAAGTGGATTCGGAAGTGAAATTAGGATTGTACTGAGTGATTGAAAAAATTTATCCCAAAAGGGAAATAGAATCAAAATTGATAGTCAACTAATGAGGTTTAAGAAAGTTCAAGGCATGTTTGACATGGGTATCACAACAAAAGACAAGAAACAACCCAGTAATTTATAATATTAAATTTTATATATTATAATAATAGACTAGTTTAAATGTGAGTTGTGAGCCTCTAATACTTATTTTTTGGAATGCAAGTTCTATGGTGGGATAGCTATGGCCATGATTGCTTGGAACTATAATCGTCAGCGGTTCGGGTGTTGAACCTCACATGTAGCACTATAGGCTGTAAAAGGAATTAGAGTGTGTATGAATTTTTACACTCAAAAAGGAGAAAAATATTGGCACAATTAAGGCTTAATGCTTTGGTTTTTGTTAAATACAACGTTCAATTGGAATTGGAACAACAAATAAAGGAAGCGAAGGAGAATACATATGATCCAATTTGCATATCGGATATGGATTCTGATGATGATTGGATTACAGAAAAAGAAAGAGCTTGTTTTACAGAAGATACAACTTGGATAGATGTCTGCGAGTATATTGAGTTTAGAGAAGGAGGAACAAGTTGATATAACAAAAAGAAAAGGTGAAAAAGAGGTAGTAAATTTTAATCAGCTAGTTATTGATTCCTAATTTTAGGTTATAGTATTTACTATCTAGCAATTTTTAATAATTATTGCTAGGACCTCTGATATGAGTGCAATTGGAAACAAGAAGCATATAAAGAAAAACAAAAGATGATAGAAGAGGAGGAGTTCGTCTGGACCGTAGAAAATGAGGAAGAGGAAGATGAAAATATCTCTTTTGAGGATGACTAGCAATAGATTAATAGGAGATGTTGAATGATGTTGCAAGGGCTTTTTTTTTTATTTGGGAGCATAACTTATAACTTTTAAGTTATTTGTCTAACTCATAAATAGTATATTACTTATAAGTTTTTTTGTCTAACTCAAGTTTGGTAAGGATATCGACTTTCATATATATAATTCTGATATTATATATGAAACTAATTATGAGGTATACTTTATGTTTCTTTTGGTATATTTTTGTTGCATTATTTAGACTAATGTTGTCATAAGGTTATTGCACTTGTGAGCATGAATTTTATCTATTTATGTAATAGTTAATGACTTTTACTTTGAGTTTTACCAACATCCGATATTTATCCATAGTTATTTGTTGTTTTATGCTTTATTTCTACATAAATTTTTGATTTATTTTGTCATATTCTTGATTACTTATTTTTTTTTCACATTGATCAAAATATTTTATAATACAATATGCGATACGATACGTTGAGAAGACAATTTGCAATGTGTATCACAATTTGACAACTATGGGTAAAAGGGCATTTGATAATTCTAAATGCATTTGAAATTTAAACTAAATGCATGTGGGAGCCGTTCTTTGACTAGTCAAGGCACCTTCTGAGTGGAGGGGAAAAAAACAAGGGGCTTTTTCCAGTTTTATCCCTTCTTCTAAGTATTAGCACACCCTGTGACATGACGCCATAGCTTCTTATTCAGTTGATGTATATATACCATCTAGATTATCTGTCTTCTCATGTTGATGTAAAGTTAAAGACCAGCTCATGAAAGATTAGGAGCCAATATCATAGTGGTTCCTTAACATATTGGAAAGAGGAGACTACCTAAGAATGCAAGGTTTATATATTTATAGAAAAATGCTGCAAAGCATTGTTGGATATAACATATAGCTCTTGAAAAGAAGTGTGTTGCTTTGAAAGAAAAATTATAAAGCCATCGCAAAATAAGATGGGGCTTTTGATTCTAAATTCAGTAATTAGAGTTTTAGCATCTATAGTTTTTGGTTTTAGAACCGTATACTTATAATTTTATTATGCATATTTCGGATTTGCCCTTCTGTTTTCAATTTTATTTTCAGATTTATCCCTTTGTTTATGTCATCATTTGGAACACGACTGACATTAGTAAGAAGAATACATGGACAAGGCTAGCCTTAAAGATTCTTTTCTCTCCCCCATCTAGTTATTGTTTTGGGTTTAAAATTTTTGTTCCCATCCGATATATTTTTTTCAACAATCTCATTGTTACCGTTATAATTAGTGAACGATAAGTAGTTAGATTTTTTTTTCTCATTAAAAGAAACTAGCCATATGAATCTTTGAAACTTTCCATTGCCAAACGCGAAGTTACCACCTCAGCCTGACTGCTGATCACAAGGACATCAAAGTCTCATTCTTAGCTTTTCAAATGGTAACGTAAAGTAGTTCCAATCCTTTTCCATCAACAAAAAACCAGCCATGTTAATCTTTGAAACTTTCCATCTCATTGGCAACCACAAAGTCACCACCTCAGCCAGACTGCTGATTTCAAGGGACATCAAAATATTTTAACCTTCTAAAATCCTATTGGCTAGGGCTGTCCAGTGGGCAAGAACTGGAGAACAGGGAACATCATGCATGTCAAATTGAACTAATTGATTTCTCCAAACAGTCCTGGCATCTAGTTGAATTGAATTATTCTCCAAACCAGATTATTTTGAAAACCAATGTTAACTATGTTTTTTTCTCATCCAAGTCCATCATCTCCTTTATGCTCATTCCTATCAAGTTGATAGTTTTTTCGTTTTGGGATTGGTGTGATGACTAGTCAGATATTTTGTTTCATCTGTATCTTCTACCCCATACTCCATGAATGACATGCTCATGCCAAGTAAATATTGCTCATCGGTTGATTAAAGTTTGGGTTTGAAAGAATGGGATTGAATGTCAATGAAAGAGGGATGTAAAAGTCAGAAAGACATGGCAGATTTGGAGACAATGTTGGAAATGGTATTATGCAATATCAGTACTTTGAAGAAATTAATTTTTTTGTCCTTTAAATTTCAGCTTATAACTCACTCACTGACAGAGTATATGAAAGAAGTTGTCAAAAATTTGGATAACCTCATCAGGTGTTAACGTGAGGAGATTGTTACAAACTTATATAAAAAGTACGAAGTTATGTATGCAAATACCTATGAGACAAGGATGAATATGTAACATCACTGAACACAAGGAGATATATGCTAAAGTACATATACATAAAAATCATAGTTTTGAGTTGATACCTTATTATTCAGTAAATTACTAACATTACACACACACACACACACACATAGTGAGACTTGTGTTTTCTAGACTGGTTAAATAATTAGATAATAAAACATCCAGCCATCCTTGGCAATGGTCAATTAGCTCAAGTTCTTTGGTCATGCACGATGAAGAGAGCACATTTTTTCTACACCTCAAAAATTTTATTAATATTTATTACATGACATGTTATGTATTTGCTTTTAATTATGCGTTAAGGACATTTAATGGAAGAAGGAAGTCAAACTACAGCCTTGCATGATATTAATTTATAGCAAGATTCTAAGGTTTGCTTTGTAGGAAGAGTGAGACATCTAGATAGTCTGCTTATTCTCTTACAATTGTACAAAATTGGATGGTATATTTCTAGAACATATGTAAACATTTTATGCTGTCAAAATAAGATGGACTTGGCTACTTCTAAGAGGATTTGGAGTCTAATCCTTCCATTTAATATCAGTGCTGGGCCTTTTTATTACGGATCCATTTTTATAAAGTTGATTTATAAACTAAAAGTCAAGTGACTTAAAATAGTTTTTGCCCATGCCTCAACTAGGCATAAAATGAACAACGAGGAGTAGAATTTCGTTGGGGTCTATGGTTTCGGGCATATGAAGTCTCGATCCAGCTATTTGTCATGATCTATATTATGAAGTAATCAGAATCAACTAATTTATTTTATTATGAGTCAAGAAATACATATATTTATAGGTGTCTAAACACTATACAAATAATTCCACAGGTGATGTGAGGTTAAATCTAAACTAAACCCAAATACAATATAGTTTTCTAATCTAACACTCCCTCTAAAGTTAGAGTATAAATATCAATTATAGCCAACTTGTTACACAAGTTAGAAAACATTGTCTTCCTCTTCCATAATACAAATTAACTTGAAGTGGATTAGCAACAGTAGTAGACGGTAATAATAGTGGCAATAGATAAATCATTTGAATCATTAGAGCGCACCCATCTACGAGCAGCAGCAGTTAAACTTCTTTTTTTAGAAACAGTAATAGGCAATATATAAATTTTTTTCTTAGAAATAATAGTAGGTAGCAGATAATTTTTTTTTAAAAGTAGTAATAGTAGATAAACTTCTTACTTATAAGCAGTAGTAACAGTAGATAAACTTATTGTTTAGAAACATTAGTAGCAGTAGATAAATTTCTTATTTAGAAACAATAACAGACAAAGAAAGAATCAAAGCATTACATCAAGACTGGATTACACACTTGCAGTGGAGGAGGGACCAGCCAAAGTCTCTTTAGTCACGAAACAGAACGAAATAGAAACTGAAGCACACACGGAATTGAATTGGCAATGCGATTACGAAGTCGGAATAAGAATCGGAGTTGACATTGAATTGGCGATACGATTGTGGAGTCGGAGTCGAAATTGGAGTCGTCATAGGAGTCAGAGTCGGATTCAGAATCGGCCATCGATTAGGATGGTCAAGATTGACGGGTGAGATTTATTTTATAACATGCTTTCATACCATATATGAAATAATCAGAACCAACCAATCTATTTTATTATGAGCCAAGAAATACATATATTTATAGGTGTCTCAATACTATACAAATAATTCCACAGACGATATGGAATTAACCTAAACTAAATCCAAATATAAGATAATTTTCTAATCTAACAATCTAAAAACTTAAAAACTCTTGAACTTATTTTATTTGTTTGGTCTCAATTACTATATCTTGTTAAACTAAGCAACTCACTATTTAGCTCGTTGATTGTTTGCCCTTTTGATGCATGGGAAAAATATTTAAATTGTGTGGTTTTCATTTTGCAGGCACTTAATGATGTAGAGCATTGACTTGTCATAACTAAGCTTCTCTATTACTTAAATTGGATATATAATTCTGTGCCAGAAGAATTCCATTACCACATTTGTACTATATAAATGTGTGCCAATATTTAAAGACATTGTTCCTCCTGTCCACTCTTCTCTCCATACACACAATGGTCTTTGCTATTTCTAAAAGGATTTGGTGCCAAAAATTTTTCCATTCAAATTCAATGATAGACCATCTAAATCTACTTCATTCAAATTTAAGCTTGAATTGTATCATACAAAGTGTCTAGATGCACATGCATGCAGTTGTCTGACTCTTGAAGGATTTGGAGCTAAATCCTTTCTATTCAAATTCAATGAGACTATCTGAATAGAAAATTCACTTATTTCAAGTTGATCTATAAATTAAAGATAACAAGTGATTATTTTTTCTATGCATCAAGCTGGCATAAAGTGAGTGATCAAAATACTTCGAATTAGAAGGTCTTGATATAAAACCCCGGTTAATGACCTAAACATTTGAAAACTCTTAAACTCCAATTTTTGATAGGCTTCAAATATTTTAGATTGTAAAATTAAGCAAACTGGAACTTTCGATCTCACATTTCATGCCTCATTGTTGCATGTGCGAATAACTATAAGAAAGATATTTTATGTAAATATTGTCACACACTTGTAATATAATTCTGTGTGAGACACTTTTCAACCAACAAATATAATGTTCATGCATGTCAGATAAGACACCCATGTCTATCTTTGTGTTGACTTCGAAAGTTTACTTATTTATCCAACAATGGTGTGGATTATATTATGTGTCCTTTTGACAAAAACTAAATTTTTTATGTTTTTTTTTTATGATTATAGCTTCTTCCATATGTATAACAACTAAATGCATATTTTATGAATTAAATATATTATATTACAAAATATGCACATATGTAGCTATGTCCGATAACTATTTCCATGTTGAATCAAGATACTCATCTCAATATGTAAAGATCAATAGATTCGTATTTGTGAGTACAGATCGTAGAAATATTCCAAAACCAAATCAAGACCTTTCTGTCTCTTCTCTAGCTTAAACTAGCTTTTCTTCTCTCTGCATATCTCTTCTCCTTTGCATGAGTATTTAGAGTACTAGAGGGTGCTTTATGTAATTTATGGATTCTTCTACTATATAATAATCATGATAACTAACCAAGATGGCTATGTTGTCTTACTGCTTATGGATCCTAGCATGGTATCATAACACGAACAATTAAGGGGAAAAAATCATCGAAATCTTAATCCAACCAGTCGTCAACTTCTTAGATTCAATTCCAATCCCAACCTCCTTTTGCTTTTTTGATCTGAATCTTATGATCGGCAACCTTCCACAAGATTTAGCTTAGTCTCATTGTAATCCTCAAATTTAGTTGTCTTCATCTCTTTTTCAGAGTCTCTGTCTCCTTCAGATTTGAGCCTACTCAAATTTGAGTTGCTTACAACTTGCTCTTATTTAACTTGGTCCAGGTCTCTACTTCCTTTCTTCTTTATTTTTCAATCTCAATCCTCTTTCAAATCTAGCCAACTTTCCTTTTTAAAAAATCTACCTAATTTGGTGATTTTTCACCCACACTGTCCACATGCTAAATTACAATCGCCCCGACATCTTTTGACCACATTCAACTGTTCCACATGCTGTTCCTTCGAGCCTACGCATGCCCTGGTGCATTAGATTGTGTTGTCTTGATCCACCGGTAGATATATCATTAAGGTCGTTTTGCCGTGCCAACACACTGTTCTAACTTGTTAACCTGATAATGCTGTTTAGGCTATTCACGGTGTGTGATTGCATTGTGAAAAATCTGCGGCTGTTAGAGCATGATTCCACCATTCTGTTCTTGCTTGTCAGGGTTAGTTGTTTTTCCATTGTGTTTCGCCCCATTCTGTAATACGCTAGATATTGTTCGTGTTTGGCCAAGTCGATCTGTTTTCAGCGCGCATATTCTGTGTCATTTTGATCTTTTATTGCAGTCACTTGTTCTATATGGGTTCGAATGTTGTTCCAAAGGGCAACTATGGCTACCTGCCAAAATCTAAGAACAATTACTACTACTTCTCTGCAATCTTTGTGATCTTTGAATGCACTGCTTTTCACTCAAGTGTAAACGAGTAATTGTTTTTTTTTTTTTTTTTTTCCTTCTCTTCTTTGTTACAAATTGGCATGCGTTGAGATCTATGCTCCTGCTTTAATGGGGAATTCTAGAGTATTTAGAATATTAGAGGGTGTCTTATGTAATTTGTTTTATTTTTCTTACAATATAGGTATTGTTGTCTTACTGTTTCTGAGTCCAATGCTCACTTCTCTATTACTCGCTTCTCTATCTGAAACCGAGAACCAAAATTCCCTCTTTTCCATTGCCACCGGGCCTTCTTTTTTAGTATCTCCTCTTTTTCTACTTCCTGTTATCACAGTTTGATGGCTGCCAACACTGTTTAATCTCTTTTAGTATACCACAAATACATAGCAGCTGAAAAGTCTATGCAGCCACTCCAAAAAAACAAACTCAACTGACGGCTCTATAAGACCTGCCTGAGTGTTAAAAAAGGCCAAGGCTTCCTCGATCTGGTTCATGCCCTTCCCTGCTAGAAGCGTCGAGCTCTTTCTCATCTATTGTGGTGAGCAGAGCCTATCTTTACTTGTGAGGATAAGTGCTCCCATCGTCTAATCAAAGTCTGATTGTAAGGAATCTACTATGGACTATCCTTTTCTCCATTGGTGGTACTAAAACTCGTATCTTTTGGGATCAATCCCTATTGGGAGAAGGACAGGTTGCCTTGTCAAAGTTGTTGTAGTTTCTGTCGCAGTTGTTTGAGCCGGGCTTGCTGCTTTCGGACTTTTCTTCTTATTCTCAGCCAAGTTGGACCCATCTGCCCTACTAGGCTACTGTTATCCAAAAGTGTCTAAAAAGTGCTAGTCAGTTCTAGGGGCAAGGTGATGCATAGCCTCACTCCGCCTTGACGCCTGCTTAATCAATGCTCCTTAAAGGCCGTCGCGCTTGAGCGGCCACCTAGCCCGCCTACAACATTGCTATACAATACTAATATCTCTTTTATGAATTTCTACATTTTCCTACTTAATAAAGTATAATGGAAACTCTTTTCCTTCTGTCTTTTCTTTAAATTTATCCTTCAGTTGTCAGCATACAAGATTCAAAAGTTGCTAAAACCTTATTGTCTCTTGACAGAAACACCACTTACCAATTCACCTAATTTTCTTCTCTCTTCATTCTTATCATGATCTGATTCTTGACTACAGCTAATTATCATCACATGACTATAAAGGCTCTTTGGTCTCTCATCTGCTTCCTTACCTGCCACTGCCTTATAATTATCTTGTACATTTTCACGAATCCACATATAAGCATTTTTTTTTACTGTCTTTCTTGTCATTGATGATGATAACCATAGCCATACGTGACCTACATTTTAAGGACAAGTTGGCTTTGTGCTCTGCTGTGTCGTTTCAGTTTCTTTCTATCTCTATCTTCTTCAGCAGCAAGTATGCTGTTCTTCCATACCTTTTGACTGAAAATCACTATTTATTCTTGCAGGAATTGCGGATGTACAATCCTAATTATCTTGAACGGCCATATATTGTGGTTCTAAACAAGATTGACCTTCCAGAGGTGTCTAATAAATAAGATTTCTTCTGAGTTCATAATTTCCTTTATGCTGGCTATGCCTTTTACGTATTTTACATGCATGAATGGAATGTCATACTGTCTTGCTTTTGCAGGCTCAGGATAGATTGCCAATTCTAATGCAAGAAATTTCAGCAATTGGTTGTAGGATAACACCTGGAGTAGAAATGGATGACATTGAAACTATTGAAAGTAAAGATCCACACATGCTTTCGTTAGCATCTGATAGGGAAGCGAGAAAGGAAAAGAAGATTGAGGACTACCCGCAACCTCTAGCTGTTGTTGGCACTAGCATGTTGTAAGTTCTATTCACTCCTGCCCCAGCACCCGGCCCACTCCCCCCCAACACCCCACACACACACACACACACAAAATCCCGCTCTCCCACCCAAAGAAATAAAAATCCCAACCCACCCACATGCTCAGTAAAAATTTTTCATGTTTATAATTAAGGGTAAGGCTTTGCTAAATCCCCTTGAGTGTTAATTAAATTGCATAACCTCCTCTAAAATTAAAAATTGTCAGTAAAAACACCATACTTAAATTACATGTTACATTACCATCGTTTGTTATCTTGTTGGACAAAAATTTTCCTCCTATTATTTTTACTTGATAATGATGATTATATAAATGATTGCCATATTTTCTCCTTCTACTTATTGAACTGAACCCAAAACCATCCCCAGCGAACCTATGAGCATATCATCCTATAATCATAACTTATGTCCAAAAGCTTTTAACTTCACTTGCCCAGTTTTTGTTCAATAATTTTTTATCTCCGTATTTCTCCTTTCAATTATTGGTCCGAACCCTAAACCAACCTATGCGAACTTATCATCGTATCATCCTACAGTCATTTTATGTCCAAAAGCTTTTAACTTTTCTTGCCCATTTTTTTTTTTAATTTTTTTTTTATTAGGCTTGGTTTAGATTATGGCAATCAAATGGAGAGAAGGAAATGATATGATCATATGAACTAGGTTATAATTGAGATTTGAGGGTTCTGATTTGTTTTCTTTTATTAGAATAGATAATGAATATGGATTAAAGTATTTTAGGACTTGCAAAGTTCATGGATGATAGAAAGAGGGAAAAATTTGGGCTCAACTTGGGTAATGGGTTCTTAGTTAGGGATGGAGGATGAAGAAGATGAGATGTGGTGAAGAAGATAAAGTAATAGGTAAAAACCCATTTAGATTGGTTAACTTTCACTAAACCAGTATGAGTTTGAGAGCATGTAAGTCATTACAGTCCTTCGAAAAGCCCAAGGGGGTTTATCAATAATTTTTAAAATTTGGAGAGAGTGTGATCTTAGTGAAAATTTTAGGGGTGTTCAGTGAAAATCATTCTAAAGGGTTATTAGATATACACGATCACTAGCTTGCACATTACTATTGGATCTGAGATAGACTTTCTTTTCCATTTTTTGCATGTGTAAAGTATTCTTGGAGATTAGGATACAGTAAAATCTGACATTTCTTAGTGATTTAATGAAAGTAACAGCTTTTACAAAATTCAATTTAAAAAACAGTTCAATTTCTTCGTCTAGTGCTTTTGGGGGCCAACTGGTAGAAAACTCGCAACCACACAATAAGGTGACTCTTGCTGTTATGGATGTTGCAAATTTACCTTTTTTTCTTCATCTTCCTTTTTTTTGTGTGCGCTTCTCGGTGCATGTGCGTTTCATCTGTGCATGCATATGTTGATTGTATTTTACATCTTGCTTTGAAGGTTTTTCTGTTTTTTGTTTATTGATCTTTTCTCCATCTACCACACATTTTCCGGTGCTAGTTTGGTTAAACGGTACATGAAGAAATAATCATGTAGTATTCTCTATTTTTGCCACATGTCATATGTTATTGCTCTTCATTTCTTGTACTAATGTCTTTATCGAACTATGATTATTTAATATCATTATTTTTAAAACGCATATCCAAATGAAACTTAAAATACTTCATCTGACAGTGCTTGTATGTCATGTAAAATCTAGAATAGTTTTGTCCCCTTGAATGATTTATGCTTGATTTTGGTTGCTTAGTTAACTATTTGCACCGTAATTCTGTTCATATAATTAAATCGAATAACATCTTAAGTATTGTAACTATTTTTTTAGAGATATTTTACTGTGGTTTAATTGTAATGCATCATACCCAACCTAGTTATACATGTTACAGGCTTGAATTTGATTGAGGATAGGCAAATAGGTTTTTCTATATCTTTTTATCTTTATAATTTTAATTAATTAGAATTTAAACGAGAGTTTCTATGTTAGTAGGACTTTATTTTATTTGATTTCTATTTCAATTAGATCTCTATCTTAGGACGTGGTATTTGTACTCAATTTTCAGACTATTGACAAATTCATTTGTTTTTATGATTTAAAAGCTGGCTACATCTTCAGTACTCCAAAATATCCAATTTAGAGTTCCCATGGCATGATTTGTAATTTATTCTGATTTTTTTGCTCTCGGTACTTCTTAGGACCGTTAGTGTGTTTGAAATTAGGTAATCTCATCCCGATTGCAATCATGTAATAAGTATGAACACGATGTCCAGTTCCTTTTAGCTTCTCCCACTAACAAATCTGATAATCTGAATGCAACAAACAAATTTGATCGCCAATCATCTTACCTAAACTGGTGTTAACTGATTACGAACAAAAAAAAAAAAAATAATAATAATAATAATAATATAGCAAATGAAATCGTTTCTTTTCTTTTCTTTTTTTTTTTCCCCTTCTTTCCCAATAGAAAAATTTAACTTGATTGGATGTGTCTCGAATCCTGCCGAAAAGCTAGATCAGGATGAATTGGTGAAGAAATCTGAAATCTTCTGTTTGCCTTCACCTATGGAATTTTGCTACTGACAGAGACCCCATGCATAGGCATATACGGGAAATGAGTTTGATGTTCAAAGGGAGTTTTTCTTGTATTCATCTTATCTTATTTTAGCTTTTTTCCCCCTTCAACTAGCTAATGAAAAAAAAAAAAAAATTGTAACTACTGAACTTGATGTTATGCCCTCAAATAATAAAATTAATAAATTATTTTTGGGAGCGTCGAAACGGGAGTCTTGCAAAATGGTGTTTGCATATACCATACTTCAACTTGCAGTCTACCTATGTTTTCTAAACTTGATTGCCAAACAGGACTTAACTTGCTAGTATCTTATATTATGGAAATGATGATTTTTTTTTCTCTCTGTCATGAAAAATTATTGTAGTATAGCTTTTCATTTCTCCCCTTATGTTTTCTCTCTTTACACAGAAAACACATCAATCTTGACAATATGCTAAAGGAGATGAGAAAAGCTCTGAGGGTGTGTCTAGATCTCGAAAAGATGGTGTAACAACGGACAGAACGAAACCTTAGCAGCCACAGGTAGCACTGTTGAGAGAAAATCAATGGAAAACTAAAGTAGGTTAATTGTGGATATATCATCAACTCCTAAAAGTTTTCGTTTTTACTCTTTGCAATCATATAATATTAACTATTATGAATTTGGAATCAAACAGAAAGCTTGCTTGTGCTCTTCCTTCGTAGAGATCAAATCGGTCTTCTTGATACTCTTCCATGCCCAGCCAGTTGTCTTACCAAGTTCTCTCTTCAGCAGCTGAATCATTATGGAGATTATCTTCTATCTAAAGCGAATAGCCTTTGGTCATCCTAACATTGTATATAATCACCTAAAACAACAGTTGTAATGGCAGAGTATGAGAAGAGATTAAAAGAATTGTGGTCGAGCAGGCTGTATCATATTTTTTTCCCTATTAACTGTGGCAACGTGCCCGATATACTTGCGTTAGGACAACTCTGTACGCTACTCCAGTGCATGCACTACGAGAGAGTTTACAGATGAAAAGACAAAAGGAACAGCAGAAAAATGCAGAGATTGCTGCAGCAGAGGGATGTTCTGTGTGAATAGCAAATTCATGAAGCTTTTGTGGTGATTAGTTGGTAGACTACTTCATGGATGGATTATATTTAGTTTCTATAAAGATGTAATAAGTGCCATTAAGGAATGTCAGATATTTTGACTTGAGATAGTTTAAAATATTCTAAATTTGTTACTGCCTGTATGGTTTTTGCGTAGGGGTGATTGTAATCGTACAAATTTAGAGTTTCAGAGTTACATTGTACATTGAAATGATTTTTACTAAACGTAATTTAGTAATTTGAAATTCGTAACTCGAGAGGCATTTTGTCTGTGTGGTTATGGTTTTGCTAATATTTATGATTTTTAAAAATTTTCTTCAAATTTTTTAAAAAATATTCAAATTTTGCTAATTATAAAATATTAAATTATTTTTGTATTAATTTTGTATATCTCTTATTCTAGACATCAGAATAATATATGGATAATTTTTTAATATTCCTCTCATTGACTACTATGTTTTATAATAATTTGGTAATATTTAGACAATGGTGTTGGGAATAGTAAATAATAAAACAATAATAAATTAATTATTTCTTTCTACACACCTTAACACTAAACTAAATTTCTTTGGGCACATCTTGGGATTATGCAAGCACCTTGCTGTTATTAGGAGAATGAGAGTGGTATAGAGTTGTAATAGGTGGCAAGGGGAAGTGAATGTATAAGTAGATATTTTATTTTATTTACTAAAATGCCAGTTAGATATGTACAAGTACACTTCGTTTGACAAGTTCTCATTTTAGCACTATAAAAATAATCATCTTTCACCTTCTCTGGCTTAGAACAGCAACCGCAAAGCAGTGGGGATTATTTTCCGAATAAATTGAAAAAAGAAAAAGAAAAAAAAAAAAAGTAACATTTTTTTGGTGGGTTTTACATATTTGTCCCTTAATCTTTAAAAATTATAATTTAGTCTCCCAATTTTCATATTTATAATTTAGTCCCCAAATTCATTAAATTACCTACTTTAGTCTCCCAACCATATTTTTGGCTCAATTTTTTTGTTATACTCCTGAGTTACTTCACTTTAGTCATCTCTTTTCTCTTCCTCCTCTCTTCCTCTTTTTATTGGGTTCCCATCTTCATTCTTATTGGGTTTCCATCTTTATTCTTCTCCTCTCTCTTTCCTTCTAGTTAATTTTTAAAGTGAGGGAAAGGAGAGAGAGGAGGGAAGAGAGAGAGGAGAAGAGAGGAGAAAAAGAGAACGAATGATTAAAGTAAAATAATTCAAGGGTATAATAGGAAATTTGGACAAAAAATATGACTATGGACTGAAGTGAGCTAAATTAAAGAATTTGGGGGACTAAATTATAAATATGAATATTAGGGAGACTAAATTTTAATTTTTAAAGGACAGTTATGTAACACCGCCCCTTTTTTTTTCTTCTCCTTCTTTTTCAACACTGTTTAATGAATTGGTTTGAGGGCCATTTCAATTATTTGCTGCAAAGCTTGAGGGTGGCAAAACTTGAGAGTGACACTACATAAAGAGTGTTGCTGAACTTACATTGATTGAATATTTTGAGCCACCGAATTATTGAAACTAATAGCTAGTTTGGTTACATAACTTGCTTTAACATTGTCACTCATAAACTAGATCGCCTACATGTGAACTCTGTTTTATCCAGTGAACTAGAAGCTCTTGCTTGTGCTATTATTTATGACACTTCTGTCTCTGCATCTGTCACTTCTCCTTTCTGCCGAAATAAGCTGGATATAAATTGCCTTGGTGGAGATAAGATGACTTTTATAAGATAATCATTTCTCTTCAAGTAGTTATTTGAGAGCAGTAAAGTTGAATTTGCAAAATATAAACTGATTCGAACTTCTTACTGTTTGGTGCGTGCAATAGTAGTAAATCTGAGGACTGGTTGTAGATGACTATATTTGAGAGAATGGTCAGAAAATTGTATGTTGGGAGAATGGTACTGTTAGATGATTGTATGTAAATAGTTAGAAGGACATGTCTTCTTATGGTGTAGGAAGTATGCAACTTTGAGGAAGCTGACTATTGCAAATAGAATTTGGTTGGAGTTTGATTTGCCGATAAACTTTCTTTAGGAGTCTTCAGATTGGTCTGCAACAATAGGAGAAACCATTCTCCCAAATGCATATCCAACTTGAGAGTCAATTTGTATTGTCGACGGCACACTGAAAATTAACATGGCAATCCAACTTGAGAGTCAATTTGTATTGTCGACGTTTTCTTTATTGTTGCTTGCTACACATCTTCACAACATGATGGATAAGAGTCATGTTGTATAAGAATTAGTATAATGATAAAGTATACTGCAGCGACCTAGGTGATATTGAATTACCGAGTGATGATTATTATCCATTATGGTATGTTCGTTACGGTAATATCGTAGAGGGTGTGAATGATAATACCTAGTGATATGACATGCTTTAATACCATGCGTTTAAGGCCGGGACCCAAGTATATACTAGCACTTATATGATGATAGGAAATAACGCTATTTTATTCATTAATATAACTTCTATAACTAACTTGGACAATAATCGAGACTATTGGAATACATGAAAGTTACATATAGTGATTATTTCGTCATACTTAATTATTCATATTAACTTACATAATCATCTTATATGTTCACGACTAACACTGACGTAAGCATTCCACGTGCACTTATACTCCCTTATTATGTTAATACACCTCTTTCTTTTTTTTTTTATGCGTTACTTACTGAGTTTAATACTTTATATTCTGAATCCAAGTCTTGAGGAAGCGGAAGGAGAACATGCACCGATCAAAGATCCCAACTTCATTGATCAAGTAGAGTGATAGTAAGAGGTGAATCTAGACTCATAATTTGTATATAGTGCTCATTTATTTTGTCAGACACTGTTCCTTTTTTTATTCTTTTGTTGTATATATATAGAACAATGTGCCATTTTTTTGTAGTCAACTTTATATTTTATAAATGTAACTTTAATTCCAGACATATTATTTATTTATTTATTTATTGTAACAGTAATTAAAGTTATTTCAAGAGCTTGTGCATGTTGGATAGCTTAGAGTAAATTTAAGTAGCGCTTCCATTTTAGAAAGCAGCTGATAAATATGGGCGTTACAGGGTGGTATCAGAGTTCAGGTTAGATAGAATATTATAGGACTATTTCTATATAAGAACATGTTTGCAACTCATTCTTGATAATTATTCTTGGATATGATCTGATCTAGTATCATGCCTATCCTATAGTGTGTTGGTGGTGAAAATTTCCAATTAAAGAAAAATACCCCGCAAGACGCGGAACTAGCCTCGCGTTGAGTAAAACGTGAAGCTAAATTCATAACTCCGCGTTCAGAGTACTTAACTCCGCGTGAGCAGATTCTTAAGAATTCTAAATTGATTGTAATTGAGATTTGGCTTATCAAATACTCAAATTGAGTCCAATAAGAATCTTAAATTGATTGTGATTGAGATTTGGGCTTATCAAATACCCAAATTGAGTTCAATCAAAATCCAAAATCAAGAGATTTAAATTAAAATCCAATATTTGATTAGAATCCTTGATAAATACAAAAACATTCTATTCCTATTCCTATGGAAACTCTCATAACCAACTCAAGGCTATAAATACCCTCTTTGATGAGACTTTAGAGATCTATCATCAATCTTTAAGAGATCTTCAATCTTTTTGAGATCCATCTTTAAGAGATCTTTAAGTTTTTTGGATCGTTCTAAAGTTCAAGTTACACGTGAGAGTCTTGAATTCATAAGATCAGCAGAGAAAGAAGTTATGGTCGGCCGTCATCTTTATCGAGAAGAAAATTTTCATGTTAAATCGTCAAAATGAGCTACTTGATAGATCCCGTCACTACGTAAAACCCACAATACATTATAAAAGAGAGTGATAATCTATAAATCCTCTTGTTTGTTTTCTTTTGTTCTCTTTCATTATAATTAAGTTATTCAACAGAAGCAAGCAAGATTTTTGCGACGAACAAACTGGCGACCACAGTGGGAGACATCTCGTTTACTAAAAAAGAGATCGTGGCGCAATCTGATGTGGAAAAGATCAGATATATTATTGATATGTTTGTCGTGGAGATCGACCAGCAGAAGTACAAGGAGTATCTCTCCTCTGGTCAGATACTTTGACCGAAATGCGGTGCTATCGCCGCGTGAGCTTCAATACCCGCAAATCAGGTAATCGGAAATCCACCGTTAAACGGGAACCCTTGGAGCCCATGGCTATAGAACCGATGTTTAGGCATAAAATCCTAACAGAGGAAGGTCTCATTGCTGCCGAAGAAGGCCTAGAAACTGGTTTGACCGAAACTCAACTCCGCAATCAAAATCGTTGAGTAAGACGGAGAGCCCTCAAAGCCCGCATTAAACGCGAGGCTAACGAAGTGGCAGAACACGAGGCTATTGCACCCCGCGAATTGGCTTGCATTAATCGCAAGACCAGTTAAATGTGAACTTATGCCAGCGTGTGATTCTCCATGTGAGGCTACTGTTTCTGGATTTAAAACCAGAAAAATTAACATAGCCTGCGTAAAACACGAGGATAACTTTATGACAGAGCCAGTGTGTGATGGAGGCTCTCCATGCGAATTTCAAAAGAAAACTGAGCCAAGCATAAATCGCGAAGGAAGTAAAACTTGCGTTAATTGCAAAGTTTGTTACAATCACGTTAATCGTGAAGATAGCTCGCATGTGATTTCCATACGAAGTTATCAACCTTAAATTTGAGCCAAGTGTTAATAGCGAAGCCAAGAATTCTTGCGTTAATCGCAAAGCTAATCCAGCGTATGATTTTCCACACAAGGCTAGCAAAAGTCTGAAAATGAATTTCTTCAGAAATGCCAAACCAGCGTAAAATGCGAGGTTAGCGTAAAACATGAAGTTATTTCCCAGCTTCGCGTAAATGCTTCAAAACGCGAAACTAATATCCAGCTCCGCGTAAAACAACCTAAATATAGAATTGTTCACAATAAAAATTGTAAATGATTCTCTATTGAGCTATTTCAATAAAGAGTTATAATTTCAACGGCTTTCCGTTTATAGAAGATGAGGAACAATCAAATTCCTCTTTGTTTAAGGCTGGTTTCTGAGATAGCTGTGGAGGACGATCTTGCTCTCTGTTGACACTCCGTACAAACTCTTTCAATTGGCAAAAATGCTCTAAACTTCTGATCACAAATGATAGTTTTAGACGAAGATGATCAATCCCTTTTTTTTTCTGTTTCCCCGCTTTTTATAGGGGTTTCAAGATAGCGTCCCCGTCTCATTCGTTCAATGGTTAGCTCCACTACTCGAGTGGTGCCATCATATTCGTTAGGCAGTTACCTCCACGATCCAAATAGTATTGTCATACTCGTTCGACAGTTGACTCCACGATTCGAGGTAACAACTTCTCTTGTTTGAGTCGGGTGACTTTGTATTAAACCCCTCCCAGAAGCTATGCATAGCATCGCAACTCTCAAACTTTATATTCGCGGATCTGCTCTGTCGTAGCTGGGTTGCAAATCTTGAATTTTAGATTCGCAAATCTACTGAGTCGTGGACCTCAAATCCTAAATTCGCGAATCTGCCTTATTTTGACAGATAACTCCAGAATTTTTTGGCACAAAATCTCCTCCAAAGTTTTCAAAACTCTCATGATCATCGGAAGTGTTTTGGAATACTTTGGATATAACATTCTCTTTTGATATGAAGCAAGATTCTGTATTAGAATTTCAAACTTCTACACTTCTGAGAGTGCAATTCTGTATTAGAACTACGATTGAAGGTAGAAGGATCATGTCTTAGTGTATTGGACTTGCTGTTTTTTTAAAGGAGAATACGACTTTGTATTAGGATCGTGAACTCTCTTTTTTTTTTTGAAGAAGAATTCGACTCTGTATTAGGGTTGCGAATTTCAACCTTTTGAAAAGAATACGATGCTGTATTAGTGCCATGAACTTTCTGTTTTTGAAAGAGAATATGACTCCGTATTAGGGTCGTGAGCTTTCCTTTTTGAAGGAGAATATGACTCTATATTAGGGTCGTGAGCTTCCCTTTTTGAAGAGGAATATGACTCTGTATTAGGGTCGCGAGCTTCCCTTTTTGAAGGAAAATACAACTCTGTATTAGGGTCGCGAGCTTCCATTTTGTTGTGGAAAATTCGGAAGGTGGTTACTTTATACGACATAGAGATTGAGACGTTCTCTGAGCCGCATTAAATGAAAAGATACTCACTAGAGTCGGGCTAGAGATCACGTCTATCCGAAGATCTTGGCCGTCAAATCATATGTTATATAATCTCGATCTCATGAAATAGGGTATTTCTAACTTATTTCTGAGAAATTTGAACTCTAGGTTCCTCTTCAAGGTTTTCAAGGCTCTTCATCTTCGGCCTCCCTTAACCTCCGATTTTTCTAGCAAAAGATTTCATTAATCTGCAAAAAATGCCGAGGAAAGCTTCCTCCTCTGATGCTTCTGCAAGTGGTCGTCGGGACCTTCGGACAACTTCTAGCTCCATAGTGATTCGGCAGGAACACTTGGTTGGAAGTAATTCTCTTGTCTTACATTAAAAAATAGTTCTTTTTCATAGAAAGTCCTTTTTTCTTTTGTTTTAATCCCAAAACTTTCTTCGTAGTTGATTACGCTTTAAACCCATGGCCGAAAGACCATTACTTTGGTTATTCTGGCGGCTATGATGGGAAGAGGGAGTTTAGGTTCGACCAAACCTTTCCAGGTTGCACCGCCTCTGGTGGCAAAGAAATGAAAAGATAAATTCTCAATCCTACTCGCTCGATATTGCGAGAGCTGATGACCACTGCTCCCTTTGAAGGACCAAACTTTGTCGAATAAGCATGCCTTCTTATTCAGTGATCACTTCTCGACACCCGACGATGGTCTAGATGACGGGGATTACAAATGGCTTCGCCAAGTTAACGGTCGTAACTTGTTCCTCCTCAACATGAAGAGATCTTATCTGTTTCTATTTTTTCAATCTCTTTCCATTCCTAGACAAATGGACTGGCATTTAAATAGAACGCAAAAATGGTATCTTGCTGGGAGCATTCAATGCACAAGGTGCTTTCCCTCGTTCTATTGGAAAGCATTTCTGTGGATTGTTCCCAAGGTCTTTCAAACACGATTTTCCTATAGGTGAAACACCTATAGTCGCCCAGACTTTCCTACACCGGTTTGTCAATGTGAAAGTGGGAAGCGATGTAGAGGTTGTAACCGCTTTTCAAGTTTTAATAGGGTGACAATATTAATAACTTGACTTTTTACGACTCTCATTATTTGTACAGTATTTGTGCAATAGTTTTTCATATTTATTTTATCATCCTTGTATCGTGTATGAGAGCATACACCAGTTTAGATATAGGGGAGTGGGTTAGGAGATTTTTTGTGTTTTTTAGGATCTTTAGTTTTTTTCTAGGATTTTTATTTTTAGATTTTTAGATTTCCTTATTTTACACTTTGGGTAGTTTTTGAAAAAAAATCTTAAAAAAAGTAAAAAAATACAAAAATATTTTCTTTAATAAATTAATCTATCACAAATAAAAAATTAAATTTGGATTTGAAGTTTGATAGGAGAGTAGATTGAATAATACACTTAGAATTTATTAAAAACTAAAAATCCGAAAAATAAATTATGCTAACAGTAATTTTGAGGTAAATATGCATCTATTTTTCACTTCACAATAGTTTATTAGGTTAAGGACAAAGATGATAGCAATTGAGTAGTCTTCTCTCTCTAAATAAAAAAAATAAAAATAAAAAAAAGGATGAGCCTAGTATTTAAGGCAATAATCCTAAAAAAAAGAAAAAACAAGAAGGTGGTCTGGTATTTTAGGCAATAGTTTTAGAAATGAAAAAAAAAGGGGTGAGCTTGGTATTAAGGTAATGTCTCAGAAATGAAAATAAAAGAGTATGATTTAAGTAATCAGATACTTTGCGCCTAAATAAGTATGAATATTCGCATGAAAGGTGAAATATTCGCAAAAAAAGAGAAAAATTTTTTGTTTCAATACGGTCAATTATATCAAAAGGAAAATTTCAGAATATCATGTAGAAGAAAGTTAAAGCCGAAAACTCAAAATTCTGCAGCCATTTAGCGGCAATTGCCGCCAAATAGCTGTACTATAGGGCCCATATATCATGATTTTTTTACGGGGTTTTCGACATCATTTTGTATTTACTCAGTTATATCCAGATTAGGGTTTGGTTCTCTAATGCCTATATATTAGAAGTATCCTTGTAACTTGAGTTTTTTATGTTGAAATTTTATACTCTTTTTAATTAAGAAAATTAGGGTTTGCCGAAGAGGTAACGGCTACAATACTGTGCTCTAGAGGGCGCCATTATTTTCAAGTTCTTTCTCGTATGTAGAAATATTTTATTTGCTTTTTAGATAGATTTATTTGCTTACTAGTATAGATTTGTTTGCTTTGTAGAATAGATTTATTTTGCTTTCTATGAAAATAAAATTTTTCATAGCTCTTATAAATAAATATAGGTTTTTGATAATTAGTAGTATGAGTAACTAATTTATTTTAGCCCTATGATGTAAATGAAATTAGTTTAATAGATCTAATATGGATTAATCTCATCTTCTTCCTAAAAAGAAATAAAGTCATGAATTTTCTATAAATAAATAAAAGATAGATTTCGTAAATCATAATTTTTTGATAGCTTATGCTTAATTCATATTTTGATAATCTATACGTAGATGAGATTTGAAATTCATATTCATTGTTTTTATTTATAGAATTATTAATAAGATTTTTCTATAAATACATTGAAAAGAATAAACTTGTAAATCTAATTTTTTTTGATATGATATACTTAAACTTGGTCTTTTGATAGCCTATGCTTAGATTAGGATTTGAAGCTTATTTCTTTACTTTTGTTTATAAGATTATCTACTATATATAATTTGTTTTTAAGAAAAATATTATTTTGATGATCTATACTTGCATATCACTTGATAGGTCATACTTATGGACACTTAATTAAAATAAATTTAAAAAGATTACCTTTTTAATGCATTATTTGATCGTGCATAATTAAAAAGTTAGGAAGAAAAAGATAATTTATTATTAGGTTATTATTTTAATAGATTCGAATTCCTAGGCTAAAGTTTAGGATTTAAAACTAATCCTCTCAATTTAGAATCTTATAGTTAATTTGATAGAACTAAAAAATTAGTAAGAATACAAAATACCTTAGATCCTCGTGGGACGAACTGTTAAGCGCTACAACTAATACTGTACGCTTATAGTAAATTTATCATATCAGCAAACAACCGAATATTGATAATGATAAATTGTAAAACATTAATTATATTGAACAAATCCGTGAAGAAGGAGATGTATCATTGTGCATGTACGATCCATTGAAGCTTGCATTAATAATGAATGATGATTTTCTTGATTATCTCAAATCCAAACATACCATTGAAATTATCAAACATTTAATTGATGCTCAATGTTCAAATATCACGGGATTAAAAATTGAAGTGTATGAAGAGTTAACTTAAATTACAATTAAATTAATACCATTTGATATCAAGCACCGATATTGGGATAAAACCGCTATATGAAAATTTCAAGTATGCATTTTTGGGACTTCAAAAAACTTTTCTGATGATCATCTCAGTATATCTCGATGAGAATCAGGAAAAATGACTACTATCGATATTGTAAAAGTATAAAAGAGCTCTTGGATGGAATATGACAGACATTAAAAATATGATCTCCTTATTTGTACATATCATATCACTTTGGAAGATGGACCCAAGCCTATTAGGTAAATGTAATAAATGCTTAACCCCTGCCATGAAGGAAGTGGTTAAAGTAGAAGTGTGAAAACTTCTTGATGCTGATATTATCTATCCAATTGTTGATAGTAAGTGGGTAAGTCCAACCCAAGTTATTCCAAAAAAGAGTGGAGTAACAGCCATTAAAAACGAAGATGGAGAGATGATACCAACTCGTACAACTACGTGTTAGTTCAAGGCCATTGATTATCAAAAATTGAATCAAGTAATATGCAAGGATCACTTTTCGTTACCATTTCTTGACCAAGTACTTGAAAGAGTTGCTGACATGAATTTTATTATTTTCTTGATGGTTATTCTGGCTATCATCATATTGAAATTGTTTTAAGGAACCAGAAAAAGACAACTTTTAACTGTCACTTGGGTACTTTCGCATTTAGAAGAATGTCATTTAGATTATGAAATGCACCCGCAATACTTCAAAGATATATGATCAGTATTTTTAGTGACATAGTTGAAAATTATCTAGAGGTATTTATGGATGATTTCTCTATATTTGAAAATAATTTTGAATCTTTTTTGACTAATTTAGAATCTGTGCTTGAAAGATGGTAGCAAAAAAATCTACTTCTAAATTGGGAGAAATGCCACTTCATGATTATAAAAGGTATTGTATTGGCCAGATAGTTTCATCTAAACGGATGGAAATAGATAAGGCTAAGGGTGAGTCTATTTCCGAAATACCAATATCTTAAACCGTAAAAGACATATGTTCGTTCATAAGAAATGCATGTTTTTATAGAAACTTTATAAAGGATTTTAGTACTATTGCTAGACTTCTCATCTTCTTATGCAAGATGTGCTGTTTGAATGGACGCAGATATCCCAAACAGCTTTCGAAACCCTCAAGGAGATGCTCATTATAGCACCAATAATGCAACCTCTGGATTGTTCACTTCCACTTGAGATAATGTGTGACGCAAGTGACTATATAATTGGAGCAGTACTAGAGCAACAAAGAGATAAAAAGCCCTACGTGGTCTCTACGCTAGCAAGAGTCACAATGATGTTCAGACGAATTACAATAATAGAGAAGGAGTTTCTAGTTGTAGCTTTTACTCTTAATAAATTTTGTTCATATATTTTGGGCTGACATATAGTTGTTCTTACATATCATTCGGCGCTTACATATTTTCTTATCAAATAAAGATACAAAGCAACGATTAAACAGATGGATACTGTTGCTCCAAGAATTTGATTTTGAAATTAAAGACAAAAAAGGAGGGAATGTGGTGCTAACCACCTCTCTCATCTAACTTTTGATAACGACAAGCTACTAATTAGAGATTGTTCCCTGATGAACAGCTATTTTCAATCAGAACAGCTCTATGGTATGCTGATATTATCAATTTTCTTGTTGCAGGTGAAATGCTGAACCATTAGATGCCCATGACAAATGATGATTTTTACACGAGGTACGTCATTTCTTTTTTGACGACCCTTATCTATTTAAATATTGTTTAGGTCAAATCATTAGGTATTTTGTGCCTGATGATGAGACTCAAAGCATAATTGCCTTATATCATATAGAAGCATATGGGCTCACTTTTCGTCTAAAATGACGGTAGCCAAAATACTCCAATATGGATTCCATTGGTTTACTATGTTTAGAGAAACATATAAATTTTGTAAACAATGCGAGTCATATTAGAAATTAGGAGTGTTAATATGAAAGAGTCATATACCTCTAACACCTATACTTACAATTGAGATATTCAATTGTTGTGCCATTGACTTCATAGAACCGTTTCCTATTTTTAACGGATATGCTTATATTCTCGTATAGGTAGAAGCTGCAGCATGCAGAAACAATGATCAACAAATGATTATCAAATTTCTAAAGGAACATATATTGTCCAGATTTGCAGTTCTTAGAGCCACAATAAGCGATAGAGGTTCTCATTTCTGCAATAAAACCTTTGAAAATTTGATGAATAAGTATCACATTACTCATAAGATTTCTACACCTTATCACCCACAGTTGAATAGGCAAGTTGAATTGGCCGATAGGAAAATTAAGCAAATTCTAAAAAAAACGGTTAATCTGTCTCACAAGGATTGGTAGTTTAGACTAATCAACGCTTTATAAGCTTACCATACTACATATAAAACACCTTTAGGTATATCCCCATACAGAATAATCTATGGAAAAACATGTTATTTGCCTGTAGAGATAGAACACAAGGCATATTAGGCAATCAAATTTGTTAATCTAGATCTCTGGGCAATCAAATTAGTTAATCTAGATCTCAATTCAGGTGGTCCATTACGAAAATTACAAATAGATGAATTGGAAGAGTTAAGACGTGATGCATACAATAATTCACGCATTTGAAGGATAAAATGAGTATATGGCATGATCATCATATCATCTGCCGTGTTTTTCATCCTTCCGATAAAGTGCTTCTAAACAATTCATGTCTTCATCTATTTCTAGGAAAATTGTATTCATGATTGACTGGACCGTTCATAGTTAAAATTGCATATCCACATGGCGCAGTTGATATTAAAATCCTAAAAATGGTTATACATTTAAAGTAAATGGAAAATGATTAAAATATTATTTAAAATTTCCGAAGCACACAGAGGAATTTTAATATCTAATGGATCCTTCAATATTTCATTAATACAAGCAAAACAGAGACATAATGTATATTATTGTATATTATATACTAACTTTTTTGTTTTGTAGTTGATATGTCATGAGTACCGCACCAAGGTAATTTCTAAGCACTCTATCTTAAATTTTATTTGTTCTTGATTGATTAAATAGAAATATTAATTTATTGAGGACAATGGACAATGTGCATATTAAGTTAGAGGGATTGCTTATAAAGATAACTTAGTTTTGATACCCATGATGCTTTCAACGATTTTGCTTAAAAAAACAAATTTTAGTTCAAAATTCTCACATTTTCAAAATAAAAATCTTTCATAGTTACTAACTTTAGAATTAGGAACTAACTTTTAGGTTTAGAAATAATTTTAGAATTAGAAATTAACAACTAGATTTTAGGAATAACATTAGTTTAAGAATTAACACTTGAAAAAATAAAAATATATTTTTTTGGTTTGATGCAGTTCTCAATAGAGAGCGGCTATCAAAGCTGAGGTCGAAGTGGTTGTCGACAGCCAACCTCTATAGAGTAATTCACTGTTGAAGCGGTTGTCGACAACCGTTGATAGAGGGCCAGAGTTATAAATAGATTTTTGAATTTCTTTTTCTCCATAACCAAACTCTACCCTCCTTTCCAAAGCACCCCAGAGATCTCTAAGTCCCCTTTCAAAGGTTTAAAACAAATCCTGTACAATTTGTTTCGAATTTTCAAAGATCTCTAAGCAAGTAAGTCTTATTCTCCTTGATTTTTCATTAGATTGTTCTTCATAAAAAGTAGATTTTTATTTCAAAAACCTAGATCTATGATTTATATGAGCAAATTTGAATAGATTGATGATAGTCTTTATTTCTAAGTAGATTTAGAGTGGTTAGAAAATTTTTATGTATTTTTTTTACTAATTTCTCGGAATAATTGAAAATATATGCTAATTCAAAGGTTAATCAAATAAAAATCTTAACCTTTTACCATAACAATTCATGGGTTGCTTGAATAACTAACATATATCAAATTCATGCATTAAGAGTAAAATTAAAATAAAGTTTGATATATATTTGAAAGAGAAATTGGAAATTATAAAATTTAAAGAAAGGGGGAAAATAAAAGAATTTAAACAAAAAAAAGAATAGAAAAATATATAATATGTGTGTTAAATTCACGCACAATTTTGAGAAAAAATAATATTATGTTAAGAGATATATGTTTTGTGATTATTTTTCAGAATGGGACCAAAAAAGCAAACCATTTTTAAGAGAACAAAAGCTAAAACTTCAGGCCCATCTCCTCCACAGAGATACAGAGCTACAAAGGTTAATAAGAAACTCTTGGAGAAGTATGAGAAATTTAACCTCTTGTCCAAACGAGCGGCTGATTATTAAAAAATATACGAGAGTCTTGCCTTCAGAGCTCAAATGCAGGCTACAGGATTAGTAACATATACAATGCATAGATATGCACCAGCATGCAAAAAAATAGTGTGCGAATTTAAAGATAATCTGCAACCCATAATTAGAGATCAATTTGCATATCCAATAGTAAGGGGCAGGAAAGTACCATTTACAAGAGAAGAGACCTTAAGAGCTATTTCTGTGCTCAATGTGCCTGAAGAACATCTATCATTTGTTGACAGATTCAATGAAATACCAAACGACTCGCAAAAATTTAAAGAGTTCTGCACACACATAAGTGATTATGCATTCAATGAGTGTTTTCTGAAAGTGTGCAACTAGAAGCAAGAGTACATCTTTGTACGCTTATTTATCAAATATAGAATCATACAGTCCTCTACGACAACAGAATTATATTCAAGCGACGTGGTGTTATTAAATATGACTATGAAAAGGCACCCGTTCGATGTCGCCTTCATAATGCACTTTGCAATATTTAAATGCACGCGGCAAGCCCATGAGTGTATTAAACATCCAAGAGAGGCAAAGCTAGTTCTAGTTTTGCCATATCTGACAATGAAACTTTGCATGAATAATGGGATCGATTTGTCATCAACTAATACATTTGTCTAGCCAATGCAACCATTTATAGATATGACCATTTGAAGGAGTATGGGTGCTCAACACCCAGTGCAGCAGGTATAACAAGAGCAACCATAAGGTGCTACCTCATTGGCTGGCCCTGGCAAGCAATAGCAAGAATAACCAAGTACAATAGTTGCGACAGCCCAACCAGAGAGATTGCACTCCAAACTTTGAATGAGTCGATAATAAGGATGACTAACACATTCAATAAAAGACTGCAAGTTATCAAGTCTCGAAAGCCCGAACCGAGCATTATCAATAACGTCAATATCGGCTTCTCACTAAAATATATAGATAAATGGCTGGTGAGGATGTCCCCGTTTCTCCCGATGAAGACGAAGAGATGAGTTAGGGGATCAGAGGGTTCCGCCTGTATCAAAGACGTAAGTGACAAAAAAAGCAACTATTAGCAGCATCATTGATATCGACTACTTGAGGGAGTGAATTTTCTGTAGAACCATCAAAACCATATGCCATCTACTCTTAACCTCTTACATTATTTCTTAATGTATTGTCTGCATAATTTTATTCTTGATGCATTAAGGATAGATCCATTTTATTTTACTATATTATATGTATCATAACTAACTAATTAACCTATTTTAAAAAATTCAAAATTTTTCATTTCTTTGAAGTAAAAAGTAAGATTAGAAGATTTTGCATAGTATATTTATGAGATTGATATCTTAATATTGATTATTAATTGATAGAAGTTCTTATGTAATCTTAATTAAGATTTTAAATCTAACAATAAGATATATGAGTACTTAAGATTTGAATCATGTATCTACTCTAAACACTTACACAATAAGTCATGAAAAGTTGATAACAAAGAGAAAACTTAAAAGAAAGTTATCTTATATGTGTGTTTGTGTGTAAAGAAGTAAGCCTAGTATTAAGGCAATATACTTCACAAAAAATATTAAAATAAAATATAATATATATATATATATATATATATATATATATATATATATATATATATATATATATATATATAATAAATAAGAAAAATAAGTGGTAAGTAGTTGGGTTCGTGTGCCTCAGTAAGTGTGCGTATTCATATGAACGATACTTATGGACTTTTATTATAAATATGAGCTAAGTAAATGGGTATTTGTGGCTCAGTAAGAATAAATGTTCATATGAAAGGTAACTGTTTATAAGAAAAAAAAAGAAAAAAAAGAATATATATATGTGTGTGTGTGTGTGTGTGTATGTATGTATGATAAGGGTTCCTGTAAGTTTGATTGGAGTTTGAAACTTAACAAGATTTATACACAAGATCACAAGAGTACATATGAGAAGATAATTGAAAGAAAAAATATATTGACGATATGAATTAAATGACCATGATAGATACGTAAAGATATTTGATTATAAGTGATTTGTTAGTAATGACATATTTATGAATATATATGTATGTATCTCTAGTTGAGATTGATATGGAAAATAAATGAAAAGAAAAAATAAGTAGATAATAATAGGGTATAAAATTTTAACTTTTTTTTCTTTTACACTTATCCTTATTTTTTTCTTTTGTTTATTTCTTAAACCCAACATTTCTTGATGTTTGTGGGTAAAATCATTGGAAACCCTTACAAAACAACACTCGTCCACAAATGTAATCTAAGAGTTTAATGGCTTGTTACACATACTAAGTGCAATCGTAATTCCTACGAAAGTGAGTTAGGATTTAGTTTCTTTTTAATTAGGTCTTTAATCTATTTTTTTAATTTGATAATTTTGCTAGGGACTAATAAAACTCAAGTTAGAGAATATTATTACGCTTGAAAAGTGTAGTTATTTTAGTTTAGTTATGCATGCATAATTCAATTTTGATAATTAATACAAGAAATTAATAAAAAATTATTTTTATTATTCAAATTCTCCACTATGATATTTTTTTAGTGTTTTATATTTTTTTTGCAGGATTTTATATACAAGAAATTTGAAGAATTAAAACGTATCTTAAGTATCAGCTCAAATCTAGGATTTTACAGGTCTGGCTATCGATCGCTACCTGTTGGCTGTCGACAACCATCAGCTGTAATACAATCCGAGAGCGGTTGTCAATGGAGCTATCGAAAGCCACATCCGTAGTTTAATGTTTTGGAGCTTTTTGAGAGAAAATAAAGCTTTCTTATAAATAGAATTCATGCTAGGTTTTTGTAGGAGGTTATAAATACCTAATGTAATTGAGAAAGATGTATGAAGAGAGGCATCAATAGAGTTATTTAGAGATTCAAGAGTTTATTTTTTAATTCTTTTATAGAAATCAATAAAAGAATTCCTTTTTCTTTATTCATGGCTATAATAAGTATGAGTGGCTAAATTCTTGCATTGGTTCAGATAGTATAACAAACCCAAAATAATTTACTATTATGTGATTTTTATGCTTATTGTTTTTAATTGAATTATGTAAAGTTGATATCATTGATACCCATTTTTTAAAAGATTAAGTTATGATTTTGAGTTTTAGATATTTTATTATTTGACGATATATTTATTACTCAAATTTTTATATACCGTAAACTCTTTAGGCACGGCGTATACTTAGATTTTGAGTATTTATTTTTATTATTTATATTGCATGCTTAGATAAACTCAAAATGCATATAGGTTTAATTGGGGAAAGTTATTTAAAGTATCAAGTTTGTAGTTTTGTTAGATTTTATGCTTCAATGATACATTTCCAATTGTAGGAAGACTTCGTGATCTATGCAACTGAGATAAAAAAATATAAATACTCTAGTAAATTATTCTGCGGGGCGTTAATCCATCTGACCAATAGTTTTTTTCAAGTAAATTTAAACCCTTTTTAGCTTTAGTTTTAGACTTAGTTAATAAAAGACCAATCTTTATTTTTCGTTCCGTAATTTATTCTTCTTTAGTGTTAACATAATAATCAAAACGCTGCTAGAAAAAAAGATCTTCGGTTACTACTTTTGTACTACTTTCGATCTCTTACACTTAGGAGTATACGATTTAGATCGCAGTCATGGGGCAGGAATAAGGAGTTTTGTATTTTCTTTCTACAGTTTTTATTTTCTTTTTAGATTTTTAGTTTTTAGGATTTTAAAGTTTTTTTAATTTTCACTTTGTGTAGTTGTTAGGTTCTTTAAAAAAAATTATTTTCCTTTTGAAAAAATATCAAATATTTGAAAAAAATATTTTCTGTAAGGAAATAAATTAATCACAAGTAAAAGAATAAATATAGTTTTCAGATTTAATAGAAAAGTAGATTAGATAATACACTTCGATTTTACAAAGAAAATTAAAATATGAAAAATAGATACCCCTAATGGTGATTTTGAGATAATTATATATTTTTTATTCACTTCAGAATGTTTTATTAAGTTAAGGATAAAAATAATAATAATTGAGTAGTCTTTTCTCCAAAAAAAGGAAAAAAAATAATAAAAAGGTGAGCTTAGTATTATGACAATGATAATTTAAAAATAAATAAATTTCTTAGAAATACTAATTACTTGGCATGTGTGCATCACAAAGCATATGCATTTACATTAACGATATTCTTAAGAAATAGAATAAGATCTAAGTAATTGGGTATTTACACCTAAATAAGCGTGAATATTCATATGATAGGTGAAATATTCACCAAAAAAATAAAATAAAAAGAAAAAAGAAAAAAATATTTAGAGAGAAATATGAACCAAGAGTTAGACTTTGAGTCGAGAATCGAAATAAACTATCACAAGTGCATGCAAATATATAGGAGCCAAAAATTTACTAAATAGAGGGTATTAAAGATATGATTTAAATTTTTGATTCAAATGATAAGTGTATTTGACATGAATTTTGATTTGAAAAATCAATGATCTAAATATGCTCTTGAAATTGTAGATTAGTAAGATTAATAGCAGAAAATACCAAAATAAATTCTTTTTTATATAAATTTTTTATTTTTTTATTTTTGGCTATCATCGTTTTCTTTTTATTTATTTCTTAATCTCTTTTCTTTATGAATTTTGTATGTATATTCACTATAAAACTTCACGAGATACAATTCATCCACTATGGTAAACTGGGGTTTAACGGTTTATTGCACGCGCTAAGTAAAACCACGATTCCTGCGAAAGTAAGTTAGATTTTTTTTTATTTAAGTTTTACTCGAGAACTAGTAAAAGATAGGTGTGGAGGTGTAATGAGTATCATATTTTGCATATTTATATCCCTCATTCTATCAATTTTTGTATATGATACTATAATATATTAAGAGTTTTTTATAGATAATAAAGGATTTATAAGGAAGAGCAGGAAAAGAAGCTAATTTGTTATATATATATATATATATATATATATATATATATATATATATATATATATATATATATATATATATATATATATATATATATATATATAAGCAAAAGAAATCGACTATGGTGAAGGTAGAAATCCATGTGCAGCAACATCAAATTCAAGAGTATTTCTGACAAAAATAAATTTTGAACTAGAAATATAGGCAAAATTTATAGAGTTCTGAATTATTTTCGAAATGGCACCAAGAATAGCTTAATTCGAGTTTGTATGCAAACGTTATAGTCGTTTTACTGAACTACTATAGAATGAAATAATCCAATCCAACTTTTGCTACGGATTGGTAGCAATTCCGCCAATTTGCTGCAAAACTAGGGTAACAACCATAGCATGCAATTTACATATCGTCTTCTTATAAAATATTAAAAACATGATTTTCTATAATAAGTCTAAAAGAAACTAATTTGTAGATCTCATATTTTGATGGGTTATGCTTATACTCTCTTTTGATAACTTATGCTTAAATATGGTTTGGAATTATTTCTTAGAATTTTGTTTATAGAAATCTCTATCTATATAATTTATTTTTTATGAAAGTCGGCGCCTTTGATGAATTATGCTTGCATGTCACTAGATGAGTAATATTTAGGGTGCTTGAATAAAAATCAAATTAAAAAGTTCTCCTTTTTTATGTGATAATGATTGTTCATATCAAAAGGGTAGGAAGAAGAGAGTAAATTAAGTGTTCGGCTGTGAACCTAGTGGATTCGACGTCGAAGGCTAATTCTAAACTTAAGAAAAGAAATCTTTTTAAAACTAAAATGATATAGTTAACTTACTAGGATACGAGGATTGGCAAGATAGTAAAATACTTTAGATCTCTGTAGGAATGACTTATTTGCACTACAATATATATTGTACGCTTGCAGTAGTAGATTTACATTAGCACAATACTGACGGAGTTAGCATACATGATTAGGATACATAAAATGATTATTTTGTCATATTTATTTATTCATATTTACTTACATGATCATTTTACATGTTCTGACCAACATTGACGTAAGCATTTCCACGTACACTTATACTCTAGTATTATGTTAGTAAGCCCCTTCTTTTCTTTATGTATTACATATTTGGTTTAATTCCCTGGGGTCGGAACCTAGGTCTTAAAGAAGCATAAGAAGAACCTACATCAATCGAAGATCCAACTTCATTTATCAAGCAGAACAATAGTAAGGGGTGAATCTAGACTCATGATTTTATATGTAGTGCTTATATTTCTTTTGTCAAGTATTGTTCCTTCTTTAGATTTCTTTTTTTTTTTTTGTTGTACAAATCTAGAGCAATGTATCTTCTATTCCAAACATGTTATTTATTTTTCTATTATAGCAGTAGTTATGATTATTTCAAAATCTTCTGCATATTGGATAGTATAGTATTGATTTAAGTAGCGTCATCTGTTTTGGAAAGCAGCTGAAAAATGAAAATGTTACATAGTTATTATTGGTTTTGGTGTTATTCTTTGTCACTACTTTCTCTAGTTTTATTTGAGTAAGTTAACATATTTCGAACCAAAATTACTTGGTTATTTAAGAATTTATTATTTAACTAATATTATTATTGTCCATTTCTCATTGTAATTGATTGTATTTTAAAATTAAGGCTAGATATGTTATCACACGTCACAGAATGACTCAGCTATCCATATGTGGAACAGTGAAGCATTACTGGTTAGGGAGGTTACATGTTACTTAAGCACATGCACTTGAAAATAAGTATTTGTTGAAAAAGCAGCAGCCAAGCAACTTGAGAAGAAAAGAAACTTATATTGTTACTAATAGCAAATATCTGCACCAACATGATGACAACAAAAACTAGAAATTTCTTTCTTGAAGTCAGTTCAACAAACATCATGAGGAAAAAACAAAGAAGACCATTAGTATGCTATTTCAATTATTTATTTTCTTCTAAATATGCTAAATAAGCAATTACGATCAAGTATGGAAAAATACTATATGAGAGTCGAGATAAATGAAATGAAGTCTCATGATCTTAAAGTATAATAAGTACTTAATTCAACTAGTTGTAACGTAGCCCAATACTGAACATGCCGACCAACATCTCAAACATAATAATCTCATGAAGGTTTGGATTGGCGAGCGAGGGAGATAGGATTTCTTTTCTTCTACTATGGAAGAACGCGAGAAACAACTGAACAAAGGAGTGCGAGAAGAAAAATAGAGATAACTATATATATATATATATATATATATATATATATATATATATATATATATATATATATATATGAGAAAATATGGAAATGAGCTAACTTTTCATGCAAGTTACCTGATCTACAGTTTATTTCCACTATCATCAATCAATTGTTTTAAAAAAAATTTTTGAGCTGGCGGTTCACCTACAGTAAACCCATTGGGATAAAACTAAACTTAATTTGTTATTATTAATAGTACAATTTTAAAGGTAAAGTTAATTGTAAAATTTCTAAAAGATAAGATAGGACCAGATAACATTATTATATTTATTTTAGTTATCAAGATAATATACTTTAGTATATACGGGAGGGGCATTACAACTGAATATGGAGAGGCATAATAGCAGAGGCGGACCAACTGGAGGAGACAAAATTATATATGAAATAAATTACTTATAAAAATTTAAAATAGGGAAAGATTTAAAATTTAGAGGCAAAGTTGTAAAACTCAAAATTGAGGAGGGGCAAAGCTTAAATTTTTTCTATTAGCCCCCAACCACCCAGCATAAGAATAATGAGAGCTTGTAAGTTTTTGCCAAATTATAGTACATTATTATTTGTCCCATGGTTTTTCTCCCGAAAGAATTTTTTTTAAAAAAAATCATTTTTTATATTCTTGTGAATTAAATTTCGCAATAGACTATTGCTCCAAATTTCAACACATGTATCTATATTTTATATGTAGCTGCAATCAGAATGTGGACTTCTTACCGTGAGATGCTGAGACGATCTGTAGAGCTCCAAACCAAAATAGAGATTTTCCGAGCATTTCCTTTATCTTGAGGTTTTCCTTGACGACCTTTTGGGAACCCCTAGAATTAACATTGTCATTACAGTAACATATCTGGGCTTCATGCAAAATTCCTTCGTCTAAGGGAGTTTCCAAAGGAGCACAATATTTTTCCTGGTGAGCCCACTTCACAACGGTTCGAACTGAAAGTCCGAATAAAAAATAAGCTGTACAGTAAGCTTACTAGGAAAAGTGGTGTGCTCCTCTGGAAACTCGTGATATTAAGGGAATTTCTAATGCAACACACCCATTGTCCTGGTGCACATATCTTGCTTAGTGTGCACATTCTGCTTAGTTTGCACACCTTCTCTTTTGAAAATTGAGGGTTTTTTCTAGTGAGCACGTCATCTTTTTCCCCTGTGCCCTTGTTTCCTCCTCCCAATGAATACACCAAAACTCCCATTCCAAATTGTGTCCTAGCTCGGTTCCCCGCATCCGATGCCACTGCACGTCCGCGACCGACGCCACCATAGCCCCTGTGCGCCCTCCCTGCGGCCGCCATAGCAATGGGCGACTCGGCCCCACACAAAACCGACTCAAACAAACTCGCTCCACTGCCGCGCGCCAGCCAGCCTTGTCTCTTTCCTCCTCTTTCTTCTCTTTCTTGTCCTGGTCAGATTCATACTATATTTATTGTTGGAAATGTAAGTTGGAACTTTAGTTAATTTATTTTAATTTTCATTTTTAAAAAATTCAGTTTAGGCATGTATTATTGAACGTATTTGTTTTACTTAATGGGTGTTTAAATTTTTTCAACAAATAACAAGAGTAAATGGAAATTTTTTATGTGGTGTATGTATTGTGAGGGCAAGGATTTTTTGAAAGTGATTATAGTGATTTTATAGAAAATATCATACAAACGGTAAAATTGTGATATTTAATATCTACATAATATGACAATGTATTAATATAAATTTTATAACTCAGAAAGCAAGTTGAGATTAATTTGTAAGCTATGATACAAAAAGAAAAAAAAAATAGTGGTGATATTATGATGAATTTGTTTCATCAAAGCAAAAATTTACTTGGAAAAAGTATAAAAGCATATTAGATAACTATGCTGGAGTGTACGGTCAATTTTGTATTGTTATGTTGTATATTAATGGTGGATTTTTCGGTGGTCCTTGTTCATGTTAATGTAATTTTAGCACGTTGGTTGGTTATCCAAATTAATGGACAAATTGTTTAATTTAATTTAATTATTTTTCTTATAGACAAGACATTGTTATGAAATGTGTTTAATGTTAATGAATTTCAGTTATTTAACGATATAACCTATGTTTTCATAGATAGACCAGACGCAATCATCTCATATTCGACTGATAGCATTGTTGAGGAGGAAGAAAGTTAGATCTCGATTGCTGATCAATTATTTCATACCAAAAAGACAAGATGAAGTGGTTGTACGGCATGAGGTGGATACGAGGACTCCTCCTTTGCTAACCTTTGAAGATGCGGAGTCCTTTGCTAACATTTGAAGATGCAACACAAGAGGGAGGTAATATTGATGCTGAGGATTCTGAATAAGTTCAATGGTTGATAACTGAAGAACTAATGGATTTGTCACTGCTTGAAAGCTCTAGAACATATATTTCTTGATCATTAATACTTTCTTAAAACTGTTTTCAAATATTAGTTTGTGCACATGTTTTTGACTATAATATATATATGTAGGAGCGGGATCTACTTTGGTATATTAATCGCATGAAGAAAATTACTTCATTGCCGTTGAGGACAACACAGTCCAATACCACTTTCTGGAGTTAATATGAAACTCTTTTTTATATCCATTGGTCATCTACTCATACTAGTATTTTAATAGTGTAGAGATTACTGCATTTGTTGAAAGGTGGCATTCGAAAATAAACATGTTGCATATGTCATTCAGAGATATAACGATCATACTTAATGATGTTTATTGCCTACTTGGCTTGCCCAATATAGGAAGTGCATGTACCAACCAAAAGGAATAGATGTTCATATAGCTATGGACCTGGTTACTCATTCCTTCGGCGTCAGTTATTCGAAGTATTTAATGAGATCAAAACAAAAGGTGGTGCATCAATCTGCCTTTATTGGCTAAGAGAGCATTTCATTGGTGTAGTTGACACGGATTTTGAGCATAGGATTTGCTATGCTGCAAGGGCATATTTGCTTTATCTTCTTGGATGCACTCTATCCGAGGACAAGACAATACAAGTGTGTCGATAGATTATCGACCTTTCCTACATGATCTTGAAAGCATCCATACGTTCGCCTAGGGTGCTGGAGCTCTTGCTTAGTTGTATAGACAGTTTGAACTTTCTTCTCGAGTCCACATGGTGCAGATTGCTGGGCATCTGACATTACTATAGGCTTGAATATTTATGCATTTCCATCATTGATGCCTGTGTCGAGCCGTTCATATAAAGTGGACCAACAACATGCTTGTTGTTGGTTGAGCAGACGGGACACCAATGTGTCTTGTTCACATGAGTGCTCGATTCGGTCAAGATTAGACCCACTTACTCCAAATAAGGTTAAGAATTGTACAATATGTTTGATTAATTATGTTTCTATGGACATGTCCGTTATTTAATTAGGTTTCTTGTTTACCAAAACTTGTAGGTTACATGTGATTCCTATAGGGCTTATAGAGAGACTCAACTTTTTAAGGAGGTTTCTTTCTATAAGGGGACCCTGATATGTAGCATGTGGTTGAGCCTTATCACTTTGTACCATGCTGAGGCAATTCGGCCACAGAAAGTACATACTACCACTATTCTCTGCATCACGTGAAAAATGAGGACTAGCGATTAACAACTACTTGATCTCCTATGGACACATTGAGGAGATGTGGATTAATTGGCTTGATCATGTGCTTGCCAAAGAACACCGTGGAGCTATGGCGAACTACCCAGTGGAGTGTACGCCAGACTACATGGCATGATATGCTAAAGTTTCTTAGCAATTCATTGGATCGACCACTGAACAAGCTTATTCAAACGATCTGCAACAAGCAACCCCTCTTGGAGGGACATATGAGGTAAGGTCAAACCTCAATGTAAAGACACATTATGTGTAATTATTTTAAATAACTTTGTTTAATACCTCGTTTTATGTATAGAGATATGCCTGAGCACTTGGTGTTATTGATCCACTTCTCAAGCAAGGAGAAAGGGCCTTCAATCAGTAGCATGGGATGCTATTCTCTATGCTTGTGAATATAAAACTGTTGCTAACAGGTTGTATGCAACCAAAGTAACAACCAAAGCCTGAATCACCAGGTGATGCCATAACAAGCCGTCCAAGGTGTCAGCCGCTGATGTGATAAATTACTGCAAGCGCACAGTGTCGATATAGCGCTGTACAGGTCGTCCCACAGAGATCTAAGGTATTTTTGCATTCCTTATTCTTTCCTTAGTCTAACGGACTAACCAAAGATTCTAATTTGAACTTGAGTTAATCTAAATAGCCTAGGATTTAGAATCCACTAATTTCCAACCATGTTCTTACTTCTATTATCTTCGTCTATTATAAAAATTTGATCTTTTTAGTTTAATTTTTATTCAAAGTGCCCTAAATATGAGCTATCAAATGGTGTGCAAGTATAACTCATCAAAAATACTTCTTTTCATAAAAACAAACTAAATCTTTAGATAATTCAATGAAAAAGATAAAATCAACAACCCCAAACCCTAACTAAGCATAGGCTATCAAGAAACCTAATTCAAGTATAACCTATCAAAGTCCTAATTTTCGAGTTCTTGTATTTATTTTTTTTATAGAAAAATCATGTCTTTATTATTTTATTTAAGAAGAAAATACTAGAGAGCAATTACATGGTGGATTCTAACTTCATCTATATCCTAGAGCTAAACTAATTAGCTACACATGATTCTAGAAGACAATAAAATCTAATCTAGAAATCAATTAAATCTATCTAAAGAGCAAATAAAGATTAGAAAGCAATGGTTTACCTCTGAAGCACGGTATTGTGGCCGCCACCCCTTCAGCAAAACCTTAATTTTGTTAATGAAAGACGAGTACAAACTAAATCCTAATCTATATTAACTACTGCATAAAATCCTAGACTACAAGGATACGACTAATATATAGGTTTCGAAAATCCAAACCCAATTCTAATACAATTGTGAAACTACAAGATTATAAAGAAGCTGTGGGAGAAAAATACACGCGTTACTCCACTATTGGGCTGCCAATTGGCGGCTAAAACCGCTATTTGGCGGCTCAATTATAGACAATAGCTCTAATTTTTCTCTTACACGCGTCTCTTGTCTTGTGTACTTGAGTTTCCCGACTGTATTTGAATTTAACTCTCTGCAGCATCATAGTCTCGTAGTTTTGCTCACTTTAGTAACTTTTCTGACTTTGATTTCTTACTCCAACTCTGATTTCATGCCATCTCCTTGTACGAATCGGATTAGCTGAAAAAGACACTAAAAATACCTGAATAGCATTTATTTATATACAAAAATAGATAAAATATGAGAGAAAAAATACAATATATGATACTCATCACACCCCCACACCTATCTTTTGCTAGGCCTTGAGCAAAACCTAATTCTAAAAAGAAAAAAAAAATCCTAACTCACTTTTGCAGGAATCGCGATTACACTTAGCACGTGCAACAAGCCTTTAAACCCCTAGGTTACCCTAGTGGACAAGTTGTGTCTCATGAGGGTTTGCAGTGAGTATACCCACAAAATTCGTGAAGAAAGTAGATTAAGGAATAAAGAAAAGAAAAATAAGGATAACAAAAAATCAGGAAAAATAAAAATTTTATACAAAAGAAAATTAAAATATTTTTTTATGATATTTTCATCAATTAATCTCACTAATATACAAACTCAAGAACGCATTTAGATTATCAATTTTCAAATCGAGCGTCATATCAAATACACTTATCATTTTAATCAAAAATTTAAATCTTATTTTTCAGTACCCACTAACAGATAATCTATTGGCTCCTACACATTTACGTGCACGTGTGATAGTTTATTTCGGCCTTTGACTCAAACTCTAACTCATGATTCATCTCCTCTCTCATAACAAATTTTTTTTTTCTTTTTTTTTCTTTTTTTTCTTTTTTTTAAGAATATTTCACCTTTCATGCGAATATTCACGTTTGCTTAGGCACAACATACCCGATTACTCGGTTCATACTCTTTTCTTTTTCCTTTTTTTAAGAATATTTCACTTTTCATGCGAATATTCACGCTTACTTAGGTGCAAAGTACCCGATTACTCATATCATACTCTTTTTTTTTTCACTCTTAAGGCTATTGCCTTAATATCAGGCGTACCCCATTATTTTATCACTCTCGAGGCTATTTCCTTAATACCAGGCTCACCCATTATTTTATTCTCATCTTTTTTTTCCTTTTTCTATTTTTTTCTCTTTTTTTGTTTAGAGAGGGAAGACTTACTCAATCGTTATTATCTTTGTCCTTAAACTAATAAACTATTATGAAGTAAAAAAATAGATGTATACTTATCTCAAAACTACTGTAGGTGGTATTTATTTTTTGGTTTTTAATTTTTTTCATAAAATTCAAAATGTATCGTCCAATCTACTCTCCTATCCAGTTTCAAATCTAAATTTGTTTCTTTATCTGTAGTTAGATTGATTTATTGATAAAAATACATAAATTTGTTGTTAAATTTATTTTTTTAATTTTTTCAGTTTATTTTATTTTTTTTTAAAAAAATTCAGTTAGTTACCCTAAAAACTACCCAAAGCCGTGGGAGAAATATACATGTGTCACTCCACTATTGGACCGCAATTGGCGGTTAAAACCGCTATTTGGTGGTTCAATTATAGCCAGTAGCTCTGAGTTTTCTCTTACAAGCGTATCTTGTCTTCTTTACTTGATTTTCCCGACTGTATTTGAATTTAACTCTCTGCAGCATCATAGTCTCGTAGTTTTGCTCACTTTAGTAACTTTTCGGACTTTGATTTCCTACTCCAACTCTGATTTCATACCATCTCCTTGTACGAATCGGATTATCTGAAAAATATACTAAAAATACCTGAATAGTATTTATTTATATACAAAAGTAGATAAAATATGGGAGGAAAAATATAATATATGATACTTATCAGCCGCCCCAAAAAACCCTTAGGCAATAGATTATGTGTACTAGGAATTGACATATGAGTCAGTATTACATGTAAAGAAATCACATTTAAGAACTTGACTTTGTATATTTAAATCTTAAGATATTCGGCTATGAATTGAATTTTTTTTTTTTCAACATCATATGGTGTTATGACATAAATTGCAATGCATTGATGGATGTTGGATTATTTTTTGATAACCTTCTGTACTATCATAATTACTTGTCACTTGCTTTCTTAAATTAACGCATTTTTTTTTTGGTACTATACGAGCTGTAAACCCAAATAGATTAGATACTGTCTACGGTGTACATTTAGGATAAATTAGAATTTTTCTAGGGGTGTACGACTCGGATAGTGAATTTTTAAAAGTTGTAGCCCATTAAATCCACTATCTGGGTTCCCAATGTGGACAATGATTTTATTGTTTGGATTCTAAACTCGGATAGATAATTAACTATCTGGGCTTTAACCCCGGATAGTGAATTTTCTTGGATCAAGGCAAAATCTCTCTGTCTGGATCCTCTGATTGAACACCATAAAGACTATTCGACTTTAAAACCTGGACCGTGAGTAATTTGTACTGGTTTTACACCCAGACAGTCAGTTTATTATTCAGTAAATTTGCATTATGATCTGTGTTATGGAACCAAATATCACCCAGGAAATCGCCTACAAATTGGAATAGGAAAAACTGAGTGGGAATTAAAAGGACTTACGATTTTTGGGTTGATTTTATTTTGGAGAAATTTAACTGGTTTGTGTTTGGGTTGGAGAGGAGAAGCTCCGGGTTGAAAACAAGGGCATACTTGTTCAAAAATCTAATAGCAAACTTGTAATTTAGGCCAACTTATAGGAAATTCTAAATGTGCACCACTTTCCTCTTAGTGAGCACCACATCCTATAGTAAAGTGAGTAGCACCATAGGAGAAAATGGTGCTCACTAAGAGGAAAGTGGTGTGCATTTAGAATTTCCCCCAACTTACTCTTGTGTGCTCACTAGGACAAGAGGTGCGCTCCGTTAGAGATTCCCGGATATTGAAAGCCCTTGTCCTGCTTCCCATTTGCGCTGAACAACAGGAAGTTTCTATAGGGGCACACCATTTTTCCTAATAAGCCTAGTTTTCTTAGTGAATCCACCCTCTCTTTTGAAAAGAGAGGGTTTTTCCTAGCAACCAAGCCAAAAAAAAAAAACCCAAAACTATACTCACTTCATTTCTCTCTCCTACTTCCCTTCCTTTTCTCCCCACCTCTGTTCCTTCTCTTCTCCACCTCTCCAAATCTAGGGCCAGCAAGATTAAAACTTCTATCACCAAAAAAACCTAACTTCGCCCTACCTTCCTTCTCTCCCCCACCTCTCCTAATCCTTGAGCCGGCCTCTTTCCTCTTTCTCTTCTCTTATCTAAACTCAACTCCACCTAACCTTTCTTCTCTCTCGATTGCCTGCAGCCGCCACCGATCCAGCCAGCGTCGGTTGCCCACTGCCACTGCCGCTTGAGTCGAGCTTGGTGAGATCCTCTTCCCCATTTTGTAAGTTTTTTCTATTCTCATCTCTTTTTTTTAGAGAAAAGTAGGGTAGATTTTTGGATCTTCCCATCCTTTAAGATTGAAACTTCAAAATTGAAATTATAATTTATACTTTGATTACTTTTTAATGAAATAATGAAATTATTGTAATGCTAGATTTAAAAGATTAAAAATATCATGAAATTTTAATTTTTCATTCGTGAATGCTAATGGTAAATTTTAATATATCTTGAATTTTCTAGTATTGACAACTTGGTTGATTAGCGAAAAAAGAATTGAGTGCATTTATTTCTGTATTTTGCATTATAATGAGGCATCATAATTAGATTATAATTGATATTTGTTACCAAATTGAGCTCTGTAACTACTAACTTACATAGAGAGAAGTCATTGTTATGATAAGTGTCAATTATGAATGAAATTATATGTATTAATACTATTATCTATGTATTTCATAAATGGATCCGGCAGAATCATCTCGTGTATGACCAACTGCGTCGTTGAGGAAGAAGAAAGTAACATCTCGATCTCCGATCCATTGACCGATACGAGAGAGAGAAGATGAAGTTGCCATGTCTCTTGAAGTGAAAGGCAAGAGGAAAGTAGTAATAATTCAGGAGATTCTGAAGATAATCTTGAAGGGTCAATATATCGAGAGCCAGTTGATTTGTCATTATTTAAGAGTTTTAGGACGCACGATGCTTTCTTTGGTTTAAATGATGAGGTAATTTTTTTCATTAAAAACCAGTAACCAATTATAGTGTGTGCATATATCATGACTATATTATATACATAGAAACTAGATCCACTATGATGTATTAATCACATAAAGAAAATAAGTTCATGGTCATTGAGGACTCCACAACCCAATACCCAATTTATGAAATTAATAAATGGGTCGTCTTTATATCCTTTAGTTATCTGTTCCTATCAATACATTAGCACTATTGAGATAACTGTATTTGTTGAGAGGTGACATCCCCAAAGAAACACGTTTCATATGCCATTCGGTGAGATGACAATCACATTGAACGATATTTCTTGCTTGCTCGGCTTGTCCGTGACAGGAAAGTCTGTGTGCCAACAAAAATCAACAACGTCACGTGAAACTGCTAACACAATTACTCATTTCTTGAGTGTAAGTTACTCGGAAACGTGGAATGACATAAATATGAAAGGTGGTGTATCAGTTAGACTAGATTAGCTTAGAGAGAATTTTAGTAGTGTGGTTGACACCGACTTTGAATATAGGATTCGGTGTGCTGCAAGGGCATATTTACTGTATCTTTTTGAATGCATGCTCTTTGGGGACAAGAGTGGTACGAAAGTGTCGATTGAGTACCTGACATTGCTTCACGACCTCGTAGATATTCACACGTTCGCATGGGGTGCTGGAGCTCTTGCTTGGTTGTATAGGCAGTTTGGACTTGCTTCTCGAGCAAACATTGTGTGGATATTTAGGTATCTAATATTGCTACAAACTATTTAGTCATTTTTCAACATTCATGGTTGTCTCGAACCGATCCTTTAATGTCGGCGATCCCTACAGGGATTGCAGAGAATCCTACCCTTTCAAAAAATTTCTTTTCATATGGGTACCCTAAAAATGCAGCATTTGGTCGAGCCTTACCACCTTGTGCGGACTCTTAGGCAAGTTGGTCGCAAACAGTACATGCTGCCTCCACCATTCTCCCCGTTATGTGAATCTTAGGGTCTAATAGCTAACAACTAATTGGTTAAGTACAGCCACACCGAGGAGATATGGATTAATTGGCTAGAAAATATTTTGCATCAAGAGCACCACGGGCCCAGGGCTGACTACCTATCGAAATGCATGACTGATTACATTTCGTGGTTTGCTAAAGTATCATAGTGTTTTCTAGGAGCAAACGCAGATGAACCCCGTTCAGAGGAAGAAACTCAATCAATGCGTCCAGAAGTACCCGATGAGGAAATTTCCATATGTGTTGTTTATTTTATGTCTCTCTTAGCGTCACGTTTAACTAATAGCCACAGTTCTTGCTATTATTTTTCTACAGAGGCATACATGCGCTATTGCTATAATTGATTCATTACTTCAGTAAGGTGAAAGGGTCTTTAAGAAGCAGCATATAGTGTTATTTAATGCTCTTGCGAAGATTAAAACTGTGCTAACTGATTGCACTCACATGAGAACCAAGCTAATGTGCAACCTGAGGAACAAGCCACTCCTGATGCACCCGATACTATGAGAACGACTCAAACTAGGCATCAACACCCAAGGAAGACACGTAAGCAATGATAATGATTAGAATCTAGGAAGAAACTCAATCAATGTTCGTTGTTTTGTAATCACCGTAAAATTTGTGATAGACTTCTATTTATTTGTTTTTTTTATGGATATTGTAATGATTTGAAAGTATTTAGACTGACTTGAAATTATTTCAGGGTTGATATTGCGATATTTGAAGATATCCTAAAATCAACTTGCTTTTGTACTTGCTTTTTTTAAGGGATATTGTCTTGATTTTAAGGTATCTAGATTGTGTTGAGGTTATTTTAGGGTTGACATTGTGATATTTGAAGATATTATGATAAATTTCTTCTTGGATATTGTAATGAACTTAATAATGGTATCCACTTTTCAGGGTTGTTATCTGGGTGTACACGCTAGACAAAATGCAAATTATCCGGACTGGAAGTCCGGACAGTGGCCAACTATCCGGACTTCCAATCCGGAAGAAATAGTTTTCATTGGGACTGGAAGTACGGATATTAGTCTACTGTCTAGACTTCCAGCCTGGACGGACTAGACCATTGTCCAGATTGGTAGTCCAGATAGTGGAGAGTCGTCCAGACTGCCAGTCCAGATGTCTTTACTTTCATCTGGACTTCCAATCTGGACAGACATTCATTGTCTGAACTGCCAGTCCGAATGAATTTTTTGCCGTTCGGACTGTTAGTCTGGACAGTAACTCTCTGTCCAGGGTGTACACCTCGGACATCGCAGAATGACATTCTTTTTACCCCCCTCCACACCCAAATACGCATATATACATATTATCATTCAACACTCAATAATTGCAAATCAAACTAAACAAACTTCAATAATTTCAAGTGATTTATCCATTCTTTTTAGCTTCATGAACATTTTTGTACACAAAACTTTGGACTATTTAACAAAAATATTGCTTATATATACACAAAATTACATGTCCAAAACAAAATTATATGTCATGAGTCTATATGCCGCCTACTTCATTTATAACTTAATAATATCCTGTGTTGCTACCAAAGGTGGCACAATCTGCTTGAAGTGTTCAATTCGACCTAAATATGGTACCTCCCATTCCTGAGCCACTAGATCACGATGGCATTGCCAATTCAATTCAATGTTCGGAATGGGATGAAGTGAAGTCAGCGTGACCTAATTTTGATAATAAAAGTCAATTAGGTAAGCTCATGTTATGCTTTGATGCTGTATTTCATAATGGGATAAATGTTACTTATGGGTGCAAAGTGACAGTCCGCAACGATTGCTATGATTACTTTCTTATGATGGAGAATAGAGGCCGGATGTGTAGATCTTAGTGATAAGAAAGTAAGGCACTGGGCTTTGGAAATGAAGAATAATACTATATTGAATCATGATGCAATCAAATGTCTCATGTTCGGCATCGTCATCCAATGGTTAACTTTTGAAAATTCCCTGAAATAACTAAGTGTCTTCCGGAGCTCGACAATCCAATCAATACTCCCAAAAACTGGAATGTAGGAGACATAATTTGTGTCAAGTTCAAGAAAAAAATCTCATCGGATCTAAGCCCACTGATCCTCCCAAATACCAAGACTATGTGCGATTATCCAAAATCCACAGTTTTTGTTAGACTTGACGTCGCCAACATCAGCTACATATGGCTGCATGAAATTAGACAAAGAGTCTTCATATCTAAATTTCGGTTTAGGTGGTTGTATTGGCTCTAGTTCTTATTGGAGCAGTCCCATAGGCTCCGACTCTAGTTGAAGCGATTCCGTCGGCTCCACCTCTGATTGGAGGGGTCTAGCAAGCTCTGGCTCTTGTTGGAGAGGTCCCGCATGTTCTGCCGGCAGCTTGGGTGACACCTCAAACAAGTTAGAGTCCTGCATGAAAAAAACTAAGTAACATATGATAAGATGAAATATGGAAGACTAACCCTGAAATAATTATCTAGTAACAAACATTCCGCCTAGGTGGCCTTCTCGGCATCAACTTCAAGTGTCCGCGTTTTCTGCAAAGAATCAGTGCCTTCATTATTGGGGAAGCACTATCAAATTCTAAGGCAATTAGCTCAAATGCATAGGGATTCCTTCGTGTCGATATATCAAGTTTCCTTTTGTGGCTAGCTATCTGTCCGATCAGCTTGGACACAAGATCCGCCAATGAAAAATTAATTGGATTTGATCTCCCTAAATTTCTTTAACCTTCGAGTTCTCTCCTCATTGTCACATTTAATAAAGTTATGAATAACTTCCGTATCTTTCTGATACCAAACACCTTGCACTACTAATGCTTTACTCGGTGCCATATCAAGCTTCGGCTAATGATGGTCAATGCAATCCAAGAGAATCGGTTGGTTGTCTCTTTGGTATATTGCAATCTCATGGGTGCATGACAAATTGTGAGTGTGTCGAATGATGCAACCACATTCAACCGGATTAACGCCGACAGAAGCAACTCTTTTTAATTGGGCCAAGATCAAATTCAACACATGAATTGATACTATACCCCGTAATTCCTTAAATTCTGCCAACATAAAATTTCGTTGCACAATAGTCAAGCTTTTCTGGAAGGATATCTTAATCTCCATATGTTGCAGTTCAAGCAATGTGTGTATATTACTTCAACACTTCTCAAAATTGCCTTGACTAGTTCGGAGTTGCCTCTTCAATTTGGCGTGGGCACTTTCTGCTCGGTTACTGGTCACGTTATCCCGATATTGGCATATATTTGTCCAGTAAGCAACAAATTTCTCCTTATGTGGATTCAATCATGTCTTCGTAACGTAGTCAACTGCTTATGGCCGTGTAGACAAAAACAAATGGGTCGAAACCCAAACGGGTGAAAACCCGCGGGAGAGACTCCCATGGGTGCCACTGCGGGAGACCTCCCATGGGTGCCACTCACAAGAGACCTCCCGTGGGTTGGCACCGGCAGGAAACTCCTGCGGGCGCACCCGTGGGAATTCTCCCGCGGGTGCGCACCCGCGGGAGCTTCCCGCGGGTGCCAACCCGCGGGAGCACCTCCCAAGTTGATTTTTTTGCCTGTTTCACCCGCAGATTGGTCCACTTCCGGAGATGCCGTGATCCAATTTTTCAGGGAGAATTGAAGTTGAATTTTGAACTTCCTCGGTCTATAAAAAATAGGAGTTGACTGTAGAGAAATGACTTTTTTTTGGCGACTTTGGGCGAGCTCATGAAATTTAGGAGCGGAGTAGAGCCATCTTCTTTCCAGTCGGACGATCAACTGAGTGCATTAGCGAGGCTCTATCGCCACCCGAACCCACATCAAAAAGGGAATCAATCAATATTTCCGTTCTTGTCATTCCTCAAATTTTTGTAATCTCAATTTTCTCATTATAATCAAAGAATTTTACAATGGAAGGAAATATTCAATTTTTGAGCAAATAAGAACTAGCGACCACAATGGAAGCCCCTCTGTTTACCACAGAGAACTTGGTGGTGCAGTCCGACCGGGTGCGGATCGGCTCAATAGTTGAGACGCTGGTCGTGGTGGTTGACTAGGAAAAGTACGAGTAGTTCCTATCATCCTCGGATTCGGAGCCCAGGCGTCATCGTCGGGCGACGATTAAACAAGGCGAGGTGTCATCGTCCGTCAAAATTGAAAAGGCGTTATCGCCATTCAATACCTACGAGGCATCATCGCCCGTTGAAACTGACAAGATGTCATCGTCTGTCAAGTATATTATCGCCCGTTGCAAAGTCAAGCCAAAAGTCAAACCAAACTCTAACTCGCTCCCAAAAGAGAAATGTAAGGCGTAAAGTCCAACGGGCATGCCTCAACAGTACACAAGAGACAGTTTCTGAAAAATTACAGTAAAAAAAGATCTGTCTAGAAAATCCAATCCAGATAACAACTCTGAATGAAGTACCGAACATGGCATTGGACAGGAGAAATTCCACGAGTGCAAATTTGCAGGCGCAACTGCGGGTTGCACTCTGCGGGGGCAATCCTGTGGGTGCAAACCCGCAGTTGCAATGCGGGTTGCACCCCGCGCCCACAGGTGCAATCGTGGGTTGCATCCCGGGGATGCAACCGCGGGTTGCATCTTACACTCCGCAGGTTATATCAGCTAAATTTGATTCCCGTGTCTATTCAGGCACACGTGCTATGAGCACACAGCCCACACCCAATTTTTTGGTTACCCTCTCTGGTGTTCCATCCTGTTCCTCTGCAAATAAATGCAAGGGTGTGCTCATGCACTCACCTGAATGCATGTCCTCAAGTTTCTTTTCGGATGATGAACATACTTCTGATAAAATCCTCCAACATATTTCGAAATGTAATTTAGATGTGTGCGGGGCCTGTGCAACTGCGCAGCCCAGCACACATTCTAGAAGACTCCACAAAAGAAACAGTCTAATGCTGAAAAAAAGCTCAGCCTTGAATATTGCAAACTCTCCAGTATTATGAACCAAATTTGCGACGCAAGAGGCGCCAAGATGCAAATAGAGATAAGAAGGTATCTCAAGATTTGAGAGAGTATCTCAATTGGAAGAAGAACTCTTCACAAAATATTCCTCACTGCCAATGTGAACAGTTGATCTCACCTGTGCTATCAAGCTGCAAAAGCAACTCAAAACGGTCCATTTTTGAGTGGATCACCGAACCCAAAAGAATACGGACGGTGAAAAATGTGTGCTCTGGAACCGATCTACCTGTCGCCTCATCGCATGTGGTTAATAAAGGCAAAAGAGTGGTTGGAAACAACCCTTCAGATAATGAAATCACTCCAGGGTTAAAAGGAGTTTCTATCGAGCCAGAGGGAGTGCGTCTAGAAGAGGTATCTGGAAGGCTTGAGAGACAAGAAAAACATCTCGAACAGCAAGAGGAGAACATAGAAGAACTGAAACAACTTTTAATTGAGTTGTTAGCTCAAATTAGAAAGAACCAATTCTCGTTGTCCATTTCTGATCGGAAGGAAGGAAAACGACCTATCCAAATAAATGAAGACAACGAAGATGAGAATGAAGAAATACCTCCTCATTCAAGAGAGGAAGAGAAAGTGAATGTTATCATCAACCCTCATGTAGAGAAAATAGAGAAGATGGAGAACCAACTACAAGCTCTTCTTCATCGTAAAAAACTGCAAGAGGTGGGAGTAGTACGTCCCTATCCTATAGAATAGGAAACCGTACCTTATCCTACAAAATATAAACCGTTGAAGTTTCAGTCACTCGACGGTAAAGACTCGCCGCAATAGCACATCTTCTACTTCCTATCGCAGACAGGACACCTCATGGGGAATGATCTGACTCTGACTAAGATATTTGAGAGCACTTTACAGGGGGCTGCATTTACCTGGTTCATGCAGCTACCCCAGAGAACAATTAAATCATGGGCTGATGTAGAAGCTGAATTCTTAGCCTGATTCTTTGAAGATGATACTGAAGTCTCTATACTATGCTTGCTAGCAGTAAAGCAAGAGGAAGGCGAAACAGTCAAAACTTATATCGAGCGGTTCCAAGAACTTTCTGTTCGATGCCTACATGGCATGACGCAGAACACTCTTGTAGAAACCTGCAGACACAACTTATTGACCGACGTTCTAGATAAGATGGGCTCAGTCAAACCCAAATCATGGAAAGATCTGCTTAAGCAGGATGAACAGGCCGAAGATATACTTCGACGCCTCGAAAAGCAGCAGTTCGCAATCAGAGGCAGTATAAATGAACCTCCATTCCATTTCTCCCGTTCCAAAGGGAAAGATATAATGGCAATGGTAGTAGAGAACACACCGAAACAGAAAGCATGGCTAACTATAAGCAACACAGCAAAGTCACCTAGGCTTCAAAAGCAGTATTCGTTTAAGGATAAGCATACTGCTACTATGTTCAATCTGCTCAGCAAGCGCAAGATGCTCAACTTGCCAAAGAGTAAGAGGCTTGAGGAGGTTGGGGAGACTAACGATCCGAATTACTGCCTATACCACCAGATTATGGGTCATCCTACAAAAAATTATTTTATTCTAAAAGACAAAATTCAACCGTTGATCGATGCTGGAGCAATTTAGCTCAAAACTGAACAAAAAAGGAGTTACGGCTAACTCGGATACATTTAATGTGGGTGGTGTAAAGGTACCACTTGCGCTCATAACAATTCTAAAGATGAACTCAGGACGGTTAATTTAGACCTCCATAACCTGCAAAAGAAAGGGTTAACCCCTTTCGCAACAGAGAAGCAGGGGGTTGTGAGGGTGCATCTAGACCTTCTAAAAAAATAAAAATTAAAATTAAAATTAAAAAATAAAAAATATATAAAAATAAAAAATAAAAATAAAAATGATGATGAAAACAAATCCTACGTCTCTATTACTAAGGATAGAGAGAAGTCTGGCATGTAAGTCAGAACAAATTTTGCGCCAATCCCATCATACTGGAGGTTAAAAAGCATGAAATGTCCAACGCCGTCAATGCAATGGGAAGAGAATAGATTTCTCGCCAACTCCATCATGCTGGGGGTCAAAAAACATAAATTGTCAAATGCCATCAAGACAACAGGAAGAGAACAAATTTCTTGCCAAGCCCATCATGTTGGGGGTTAAAAAGTATGAACTGCCCAATCCCGTCAAGGCAATGAGAAGAGAATAGATTTCTCGCCAACCCCATCAAAAGTATGAAATGCCCAATGCTGTCAAGGCAATGGGAAGATAATAGATTTCTCGCCAACTCCATCATGCTGGGGGTCAAAAGTATGAAATGTCCAACGCCGTCAAAGTAATGGGAAGAGAATAAATTTCTCGTCAACCCTATCATACTGGGGGTCGAAAGTATGAAATGTCCAATGCCGTCATGGTAATGGGAAAAGAATAGATTTCTCGCCAACCCCATCATATTGGGAGTCAAAAAGCATGAACTGCCCAACGCCATCAAGGCAATGGGAAGAGAACAAATTTCTCTTCAACCCCATCATGCTGGGGGTTAAAAAGCATGAACTGTCCAACCCCATCAAGCCAATGGGAAGAGAATAAATTTCTCGCCAACCCCATTATGCTAGGGATCAAAAGTAGGAAATGCCCAACACCGTCAAGGCAATGGGAAGAGAATAAATTTCTCACCAATCCATCATGCTGTGGTAAAAACATGAGTTGCCCAAAGCTTCTAAAACAAAGGGAAGAGGAAAGGTTTGGCATTTAAGCCTAAACGAAACCCTCGACAACTTACTATGCTGAGGAGAATAGTATGCTAGCCCAACTCAAAGGGTTTGCTAAAAATCCCATGACAAATCTACTACAACAATATCCTTATCTAATTAAAAGGATGCATTATCGCCCAAAGCTGCTAAAGAAAAGGGAAGAGGAAAAGTTTGGTATTTGAGCCCAAACAAAATTCTCAACAATTCACCATACTGAGGGGAATAGCATGGCTAGCCAACTCAAACGGTAGTTAGTAAAGACCAATCAAATCCGTTGATACCTGGGGGGTTGCTAAAAATCCTAATCAGATCGATCTCCTATCAAGTTAAGATTTCACATCTGACAGTAAAACTTCTTCATTAATTTTCTCTGACAGAGCCAGTAAATCTCTAAAATATTTTTTCTCCATTAGATCAAATCCAATAAAATCTCCTGTCACGTTAAGATTTCACTTCTGACAACAAAATTTTTCTTGTCATTTTTCTCCAGCAGGGCAAGTGACATTCCAAAATATTTGTCAAGTTAAAATCCTACATCGACATCACATTTCAAAACTATATGAGATCAAACCCGATTAAATCTTCTGTCAAGTTAAGATTTCACCTCTGACAGAAAAGAAAACTCATACTTCATCAAGTCCAATATTATAGCCTCTGATGAACTTGTTTTTGATATCGTTAAGTTAAAAATTACCTCTGACGAAAATCATCTCTCTATCAAGTTAACAGTTACTTCTGATAGTCAAATTCCAAGGCTAAATACGTTAACCGTCTTTTCTGTTTAGTTAACTCATTCCTATCATGACCAGATCCTCTGAAGAGGTCGAGTTTTGAGACATGTTTAATGACACCTCTGTCTTTTCCTGATCGGTCATACTAGATGTCACTGAACGATTAGAGTTCTAATAAGCATGTTAACATGATATCTCTGCTTATCCTCAAATAAGTACATTAATATCATACCTCTGCTTGTCATCTAACGAGCATGTTAACATCATACTTCTGCTTATCATCTAATGACCACGTTAAAATTATACCTCTCCTTATCTTTCATAAGACACGTTACTATCTATAAAGTTCATCACAAGTCTCTATCATGCACTTAGCCTTTGAGCAGACATCAAAAATATTTTTGAATTTAGACAACAAATTTTCTAAAGCAAAGCTACAAGCAAAATTCTGGCTCGGCCGCACAAGTACAATGACCAGCATCAAGAAGACTCACTAGAAGTAATCTCTGATACATCGAAGAGGTTCAACAGTATTCCTCAAGCAACAAAACAGCTGGAACATAGTAATGTCAGAATATAGTTCACAGTATACCATAAAAATCACAATGAAGACTACAAAGCCAAAATCAAAGAGTCCAAAGTGTTTTGAAATTCGCTGTAACTCAATACAGAATTTTGAAAACGTTGGAGGGGGTTATGTAGATTAAAAAAATAAAAAAACGGGTCGAAACCCAAACGGGTGGAAACTCACGGGAGAGACTCCTGTGGGTGGCACCCGCGGGAATTCTCCTGCGGGTGCGCACCCGCAGGAGCTCCTACGGGAGAATTTGGCACCCGCGGGAAACTCCCGCGGGTTGGCACCCGCGGGTGCACCCGCAGGAGCCCCTGCGAGTGTCAACCCACGGGAGCTCCCGCGGATGTGCACCCGTGGGAGCTTCCCACGGCTGCCAACCCTCGGGAGCACCTCCAAAGTTGATTTTTTCGCCTGTTTCACCCGCAGATTGGTCCAGTTCTGAAGATCCCATGATCGGATTTTTCAGGGAGAATTAGAGCCGGATTTTGAGCTTTCTCTGTCTATAAAAGACAGGAATTGACTGTACAGAAAGGACTTTTTTTGGTGATTATTTGCCCGAAAAATTGTATCTTCCTTTATATGCCAATTTAATTTTGAATTACAGTAATAAAAGAAAAATTACAAAATAGAAAATCGAGATTATAAGAATGGGGATCGATTGATTTCGTTTCCCCTTTATTTTTGTGGGTCTGGCAGCGGTGGAGCTTTGTTTCTGTACTCCGTTGACGATCCGATCTCTCTGAATTGCGGAACTCCTCTTTGGATTTTTGGACTCTGGAAAATTGGACTCTTCCCCAAATAATCTCCCAACTCTGCCCCGATTCAAAAAAAGTCCTCTCTCCGGTTAAATTCCTGTGTTTTATAGACCGAAAAACCTCAAAATCCGGCTCGATTATTCCTGAAAAATCGGATCACGGGATATCAGGAAAATAAAATAGGAAATAACACAACGGAAAACAACGAAAAACAAGAATCCTCCCGCGGGTGGCAACCCGCGGGGGCTCCCGCGGGTGGCATCCCGCGGGTGCAACCCGCGGGTGTGCCCACTTAGCATTTTTTTTTTTTGGGTATCTACATAACCCCCTCCAAAGTTTTCGAAGTTCTATATTGAACCGTACTGAATTTCGAAATACTTTGGATTCTTTAATTTTGGTTATAGACCTTTTAAAAGATTTGGTCGATAGAGATAACTGTTAATATATTCATTTATTCAATGACAAGCAGAGGTATGATTTTAACGTACTCATTAGAGAACAAGCAGAGGCATGATGTTAACATACTTATTTTAGGTCAAGCAGACGTATAATATTAACGTGCTTATTTTAATCCTAACCGTTCAGTGACATCTAGTATGACGAATCAGGAAAAGACAGAGGTGATATTAAACGTGTCTTGGAGCTTAACCTATTCAGAGGATCTGGTCGTGATAGGGACAAGCTGACTAAACAGAGGTGACGGTTAACGTATTTAGTTTTGGAATCGGACTATCAGAGGTAACTGTTAACTTGATAGGGAGATGATTTTCGTCAGAGGTGATTTTCAACTTAACGATATCAAAAGCACGTTCATCAGAGGTTGTAATGTTGGACTTGATGAAGTGTGAATTTTCTTTTCTGTCAGAGGTGAAATCTTAACGTGACAGGGGATCTAATCGGACCGTTAATGGAGTGCATTAGTTAGGCTCCATTGCCATCTGAACCTACATCAAAAAGGAAATCAATCAATATTTCCGTTCTTGTCATTCCTCAAATTTTTGTAATCTCAATTTCTCGTTGTAATCAAAGAATTTTATAATGAAAGGAAATGTTCAATTTTTGAGTAAACAAGAATGCAGGAGCACCCCCCAAGTTGATTTTTTTTGCCTGTTTTACCCGCAGATTGGTCCAGTTCCGGAGATTCCGTAATCCAATTTTTCAGGAAGAATTGGAGCCGGATTTTGAGTTTCCTCGGTTTATAAAAGACATAAGTTGACTGCAGAGAAAGGACTTTTTTTTGGCGACTTTGGGCAAGCTCGTGAAATTCAGGAGCAGAGCAGAGCCATCTTCTTTCCAGTCAGACTGTCAACGGAGTGCATTAGCGTGGCTCCATCGCCACCTGAACTCACATCAAAAAGGGAATCAATCAATATTCCCGTTCTTATCATTCCTCAAATTTTTGAAATATCAATTTTCTCGTTGTAATCAAAGAATTTTACAACAGAAGGAAATGTTCAATTTTTTAGCAAACAGGCCGGGCTCGGAATTCGTTTGTCAGGATGCTTTAATTTGCATTGTACTCCTCAAGAGTATCGGATAAACATAATCAACTTCTATATTAAGAAAATTTCTCCCACTCAGTTTGTTAATCCAACAATTTCTTGTAGTTCGCCAAGACATAACTGATATGCCATTTATGGAGAAGATGTCGGCTCGCCGAAAATATGAGTTAAACTGCATTAACAAGCACTAAATCTATATCAGTAACTATCACACTTGGATACACTTCATTCACAAACAGTCCATGCAACTTATTGAGTGCCCATGCATAATTAGTTTCCTGTTCTCTTTCAGGAAAGGCAAAAGTAATGCAGAATCACATATTGGTTGAGATTACACCAATTATCTCCAGTAATGGGTAATTGTACTTGTTCATTTTATAGGTACAGTTCATGATAATAATACCTGAAAATGCTCGAAGAAGATCAATGCCAACGGGATGAGCCCAGAAGAGGTCCGTTACCGATTCAGTTTGGTCATTACTTCGATGCCACTTGATATACTTGAATTCAAAATTTTTTAATAACAACTGTTACATTTGCGTTCTCCAGCCTTGTTCATTGACTCTAAACATATATTGTGCATTATATATTGTTTTCATTATTGATGCATTCTTTGGATCCTTGAGGTTCAATAATGTCAGGATATCTTTCGGTCTTACGTGACACTTCGACATTTCCATCACAACATTAGTCTCGCTTTCAGACAGTCTTCCCGCGTACGAGTGTCCTTCAAGATAATCTGTTGTGGAATGATTATGCATACTAAACAAAACCGTCATTTTATATTCAGGCCCTCTGTTGATATCTGTTGACCCTTTTACCAAAAGGGACATCCACATTTTTTGCTATCTCTATGACCCTCATCATTCTTTAATTTCTTAAATTTTTGTTGTTCACCCTGTTCACAACCAAACCAGATCCTTCCCTTCTTATATTGACCTCCAGTATCAGATTTTGAAATCATGATGATAAACCCTGACTTCCTTCCCATATTGCACACCCACTGGCAAAGTTTGTCTCGATTTGTAAAAACCTAAAGTCACAATAGAGAAGTTAGAATTTTAGCGGAAAAATTATGACTTCAATATGAATAGTTATCAAAGATATCATACCTGACTTGTTGTGAAGTCCAAATCGTAGTCAACAACTAATTCGTTCTCGACTCGGCTGCTTTGTATTGAAGTATCAGCCTGTATGCCAATATTTTCACCTATTGATACTTATTAATTGGTAAGAAATAACTCAAAATCAATTTTCGCTTGGTCTGGACTCACAGTCCGGACATGTCCAAACCTTCAGTGCGGATAAGATTTATCTTGTCTGGACTGAAGGTACATACAAGTTTATTCTTTTCCAGACTATGAGTCCGGACAAGTTTTATCCTGCCGAACTATGAGTCCGGACTGCAATGTCCTCCCACGAAATTTTACACCGGATAAACGCGAACTTAAAACCCAAAAAAACCCTAACATAATTCTAACTAATTTAAATCAAAATCCTAAGTTATATTTGGAAAAAATTATACGAGGATGATAGAATCATACCTGCAGAGGATTTTGATAGTTGAATGGAACCAATGACATGTTTGTATTCTCCATTTTCGTCAACTTTGACACAACTTAAATTTTTCTCTTTTGTAGGACTTCTAATGAAATAATATACGAAAATGAAGTAATGATTTGACTTTAAGACAGCAAATGATTAACTGAAAGAGAAGATCAAGTCAAATGAAATAAATTTTAAGCTCTTATTCATCTGTCTCATGGTAGAACGAGAGAAAACCTGAGATTGAAGGAGAGGACAAAAATGTCTAAATTTTTGAGGGTCAAACTTGTTATAAAAGGAAAGTTTTAAAATGGGTTTACTAGGAAAAATGGTGTGCCCATTTAGAAACTCCCTATCAAGGGAGCTTCTAGATGGGCACACCATTTTTCCTAATGAGCCCACCCTCTCTTTTGAAACGAGAGGGTTTTCTTAGTGAGCATACCAAATAACTCCAAAATATTCTCACTCTCTTTCTCTCATCATTTTCCCTTCCTTCTCCCCCTACCTCCATTTTTCTTTTCCTCACCTCTTCAACTCTGGGGCCAGTCATATCTCAAATTCAAAAACTCAACTCCTTTCTTTCTTTCCTCTACCACATCTCCTAATTCTTCATCTTCCTCTTCCCCTTTTCTACCTCCTCCACCCAACTTTGCTTCTCTGTCCAAGTTACCCCTCGCCGTCACCAATCCCTCGTCGCCAATCCAGCCCACACCGCTCGCTTACCACCCCGTCTTTTCTTTTAAATCGAGATGGGTGAGATCTCTTCCTCATTTAGTAAATTTATTATTTTTATTTTGGTCTCTTTTTTGGAGTAAATAATGGGAGGTTTTGGATTTGGTGGCCTTGTTGGGTTGGAGAGGAGGAAGTGAGGAGGAGGAGGAGATGGAGGGGTTTTGATAATAAAATTGAAGATCGAGCATTGAGATTTTGGAGGTGGAGGGATTTTGATCATAAATAAAATAATTTATAAGTTTACCTTACAATTCATTCTTTTTTTTAATAATTCTCTCTACTTGCTCTACCTTTCAAAATCTCTTGTAATTGGTAAGAACTCTCTGGCGCTCAATATCTAAGTTATCTTAAAGATTAACTCTACAATCGGTCTTAACTTTGAAGTTAGAAAATATTTTTCCATTCTTTAAGATTGAACTTAAAAATTTGTTTTTTAATTTATACTTTGATTATTATTAATAAAAAAATAAAATATTGTAATGCTAGTTGTAAAATATGAAAAATTTCCTTAATTTTCTAATCGTGGACAGTAATGATAGATTTTAATATATCTTGAAGTTTCTAGCATTATTGTAATAATTGATTAATTAGCAAACGAAAGTTTGAGTGCATTTATACCTGTATTTTATATTCTACTACAGTATCAAAATTAGACAAAAATTGATATTTGTACCAAATTGAACTTTGTAACTACTTACTTACATATAGAGAAGTCATTGTTATAATAACTATCATTTATGAATGAAATTATATATATTAATACTATTATCTTTGTATTCCATAGATGGATTCGGTAGAATCATCTCGTGTACGACTAACTGCCTCGTTGATGAGAAAGAAAGCAGCATCTCGGTCACCATTCCGTAGCCCGATACGAGAGAGAAGATGAAATTGCTATGGGTCCTGAATTAAATTTAGAAACTCATAATCTGCTCAAATATGAAAGTGAAAGGTAAGAGGAAATTAGTAATGATTCAGAAGGATCTGAAGATGATCTTAAAGGGTCAATATATCGAGATCCAATTGATTTGTCACTATTGAAGAGTTTTAATATGCATGTTTCTTTCTTCATCTTAAAAGATGGGGTAATTTTTTCAGTTAAATATCAGTAACCAATTATAGTGTGTGCATATGTCATGACTATATTATATATACAAGAGTGAGATCCACTGCGATGTATTAATCACATGAGAAAAATAAGTTCATAGTCACTGACGACTCCACAGCCCAACACCTGATTCATGAAATTAATACATGGATCTTTGTTATATCCATTGGTCATCTGTTCCTATCAATACATTAGCACTGTTGAGATTAGTGCATTTGTTAAGAGGTGGTATCCTGGAACAAACACATTTCATATACTGTTCGGTTAAGATGACGATTACGCTGAATGATATTTCCCACTTACTTAGCTTGCCCATGATAGAAATGTCCGTGTGCCAACAAGAATCAACAGTATCACGTGAAGCAGCTGACATAATTGCTCATTCCTTGGGCGTAAGTTTATTTGAAACATGAAATGAGCTAAATACGAAAGGCGGTGCATAAATTGGACTCGATTGGTTAAGATAAAATTTTTATGGGGTGCTTGACATTGACTCTGAACATAAGATTCGGTATGCTGTAATGACATATTTACTGTATCTTTTTGGATGCACGTTTTTTGGGGACAAGAGCGGTACGAGAGTGTCGATTGAGTATTTGACATTGCTTCATAACCTCGAAGATGTTCACACGTTCGCATGGGGTTCTAAAGCTCTTGCTTGGTTATATAGGCAGCTTGGACTTGCTTCTCGAGCTAATATTGCGCAGATGTCCGGGTATCTGACATTACTACAGGTTTGGATATTTGCTCATTTTCCAACATTCATGCCAGTGTCGAACCGATCCTTTATAGCCGGTGAACCACTTACTTGTCGGTGGTTGAGTAGACGGGACACAAATGTCTCTCAATCACATATACACATAATTCGGTTCAGACTTGATCAACTCACCGGCAATCAGGTAATATATTGCGTGGTTTTTGTACTTAATTAATATATTAGTTACATGTGAGAAATTTACTTAGTTCTGCGTACTTACCAAATTTGCAAATAATTTGAGATCCCTATAGGGATTGTAGAGAATCCTACCTTTTCAGAGAAATTTCCTTTTATATGGGTACCTTGAAGATGTACCATGTGGTTGAGCCTTACCACCCGGTGCATGTGCTCAGGCAATTTTGTCACAAACAGTATGTGTTGCCTCCACCATTCTCACCATTACGTGAATCTTGGGTCTAACAGCCAATAACTACGTGGTGAAGTACGACCACACCGAGGAGATGTGGATTAATTAGGTAGATCACGTACTACATCAAGAGCACCGCGGGGTCATGGCTGACTACCCATCGGAATGCACGACATATTACATTCCATGGCTCGCTAAAATTTCATAGCTTTTACTTGAAGTAGCACCAGATGAACCCCATCTAGAGGAAGAAACTAAATCAATCCGTCCGGATATACCTGATGAGGTAATTTCCATATCTGTTGTTTATTTTAGGTCTCCTTTAGCGCCATGTTTAGCTGATAGTCACAGTTTTTGCTATTCTTGTTCTACAGAGGTATACATGCGCTATAGTTATAATTGATCCATTACCTGCGCAAGGTGAAAGGGCCTCCAAGAAGTGGCATGGGGTGTTATTTAGTGCTCCTGTAACGATTAAATCCGTGCTAACTGGTTGCAATCAACTAAAGGAACAACTAGGGGAACAAGCCACTTCTAATGCACCCGATACTACAAGAACAATTCGAACCATGCATCAACATCAACCCCCGAGGAAGACACGCAGGCAGTGATTAGTTTATGATCTAGGGGCAATGGATTCAATATACTTTTGTAAAGCCCGTAAACTTTATGATCAAATTCTTTTTGCTTGCATCTTCATGGATATTGTAATGACTCGAAGACAATTTACACCGACTTGTAGTTATCTTAGTGTTGAGATTGTGATACTTTAAGATATCTTGAATTGATCTTGCTTTTGCTTGTGTTTTTAATTTGTACTCGATAATGGTACCTGATTCTTGGGTGTGCAGAAGTTATTATGGATATTTGTACTGCAATTGTATTGATACTGCTGATTTGAACTTGAAATGATTTGAATAAATTGCATTGGTTATCTTGTACGTATATGGGTTTTTTATCTATTGTCCGGGGTGTACACCCCGGACAGGAGTTTCTCCGTCCGGAGTGCCAGTTCGGACAAAGATCCTCTGTCCAGACTGCCAGTCTGGACAAAGCGCCGTCGTCCGGATTGTCGTCTAGACTGCTAGTCCGGACGATGGTGCTCTGTCTGGACTGCCAGTCCGGACAGGAGGTAGTTGTCCGGACTGTCAGTCCGGACAACACAGCATTACCAATTCAATATACTTATGATTAAGCAACTCAAATTGACTTAATTACATTTATCCAAGCTTGTTCAGCTTCATGAACATTTCTGTACAAAAAACTTTGGACTATTTAAAAAAATAAAACTTATATATACACAAAATTACATGCCATTAGTACAACTTATATATACACAAAATTACTCAAAATAGAACTTATAAATACGCCGCCTACTTTGATTACTACTCAATAATATCCTCTGTCACTTCCGAAGGTAGCATAATCTTCTTGAATTGTTTGACTCGATGTAAATATGATATCTCTCATCTTTGAGCAAGTGGATCACGATGACATTGCCAATTCAATGCAATGTTAGGGATGGGATCAAGTGAAGTAAGAATGACCTAATAATGACAAAAAAAATTCAATAAGGTAAGCTCAAGTCTTGATTTGATCCTATTATTTTTAAAAAGATAAATGTTACTTACGGATACAAAGTGACAGTCCGCAACGAATGCCATGGTGACCTTCTTGTGTTGGAGATTAGAGGCCGGAGGGAGAGATTTAAGTGGCAAAAAAGTAAGGCACTAGGGTTTGGAAATGAAAATTAGCACTATATTGAATCGTGAAGTAACCAAATATCCCATGTCCGACATCGTCATCCAATAGTCCACTCTTCATTATCACATTTAATAAAGTTATTGAAACTATGATGATAAACCCTGATTTCTTTCCCATATCGCACACCAACTAGTAAAGTTCGTCTCGGTTTGTAAAAATCTAAAGTCAAAATAGAGAAATTAGGTTTTTAGTGGAAATATTATGATTTCAATATGAATAGCATTTCCAGTGTTATCATATCTGATTTGTTGTGAAGTCCAAACCGTAATCAACAACAATTCATTTTCGACTCGTCTACTTTGCATTGAAACATCACCCTGTGTGCCAATACTTTAACCATATTAATACTTATTAATTGATAAGAAATAACTTAAAACAGTTTTTCGCTACGTCCGGACTCTACTCCATCATAATGGCGTTGTCCGGACGACTGTGAGTCCGAACAGAATGGCTCTGTCCGGACAGAGCCATTCTGTCCGGACTAAGTTCGAACAAAAGGCCTGTGTCCGGACTGTGAGTCCAGACAAAAGGCCTGTGTTTGGATTGTTAGTCCGGACAGGACGTCTTTGTCCGGATTGTTAGTTCGGACAAGGGAATTTTGTCTGGACTCACAGTCCGAACAGTGACGTCCTCCCACGGGTTTTTCCACCGGAAAAAGCGAACTCAAAACCCAAATAAAAAACCTTAACATCATTCTATCCAATTTAAATCAAAATCTTAAGTTATATTTAGAATAATTTATATGGGAATGATGAAATCATACCCGAAGAGAATTTTAATCATCGAATGGAACCAACGATATATTTATATTATCCATGTACGTCTCGTTTGACACAACTCAAAAATTTCTCTTTTGTTTTGATTTCTAATGAAATAATATACGAAAATAACCTAATGATTCAGTTTTAAAATAGTAAATAATTAATATTTTAGAAAGAATAGATCAAATCAAATGGAATAGATTTTATATTTTTTAAAAAAACTCACATATCGTGTGAGAGAACGAGAGGGAACGTGATGTTGAAAAAGAGGACAAAAATATCCATTTTTCTTAGGGACAAATTTGGTATACTTTAGAAACTCCCCCGATCAACGAGGTAGGGGACCCGAAAACTGATTAACGAGGCATAGGACCCGAAATAGTCGAAACCCTCTCCTTCTCTCTCCCTCCTCTCCCGCCCCCGGCCCTGCCTCCGGCCCCCCACGCCCTCCACCCCCCCAAAAAAAAACTCTCTCTATCTTCAGCTTCTCAAATCTCAGGTTTAATTTTTTTCCCCCTTCTCTCTTGAATCAGCAGCGATGATGGATTTGGATTTAGATCCTCGACAGTACGACAACGTCGTACGTTTCCTACGAACCCCAATTTCTTCCCATTCTAGTAAACAATATGTGAAAAATGATAAGCTTTCGATGTGTGGGCAAAATAAAACCAACTTTGATGACTTGATTCATGTCTCACAGTCTCTTAATCCATCTGCAATCTGTGTATAGTTGCGAGGTTATATTATTGTTAGGATTACTTGTTTGTATGAATATCTTCAAAGCTTTAATTTTAGGGCATCAAGAGACCTGAATTTATTTTTTTTATATAGCTTCCCTACTTAATTTTTTGTTGTAGTCTGTAGTTGATCATGTATTGATTGGGTAAATTTTTGTTGTCGTTCTTGTTCAGTTCACTATTGCCAAGTATTTACTTGCTGGATAAAAGTAATATGCATGATAGATGGAAGAATTGATGTCTTCTGCGTATTTGTTCTCGTGACTTTTCATTTTGTAATTTAGATAGATTTCAACAGTGTTTGGTTGCAAAGGAAACGGGAGAGACAATAATGGAAAATAAAATGAGGAAAAAATTTGAATAAAAAGGATTAATTCCCCCTCCTATTAACTTAATTAAAGTGAGAAGAATCTATTGGAACATCAGAAGCTTTTTACTACTTGCTTGAGCCTCATAACATCACATCCAGTGCTTGTTGGATTGTTTTTGATGGAAAGAGCTTGTTGGATTTTGTTTGAACATCTTTGGGTTGAATTTGAGCTACGTTAAGAAATTGTTCTCCTATGTAATTTTCTTTAGTGTTCTCTTTATGGTTTTCCTTAGTGTCTTAGACCCAAATACATCTAACTACACACACACACACACACACACACACACACCCCACTTTGATCATCCTATATAGGGTACTGTACCCATTCTTCAATTCCTTACCAACGGCCAAACTTGACAACCCTGGAGGAGCTCTAGACACTTAAATGTCTCTATATCAATATAACTACATTCTTGTATATATGTAATTATAACGATATTGTGTCCATCAAATTTGATGAGTCCAATTTTTATCTGCATTTTGTCTGCTTTGCTTTTGTTTTGTATCCTTGTGTACTTGTTGTAAACAAGATTTCCATCTTAATAACTCAGCTGATGTTGTGATTCATGTCAGGGGTGTGCATTTATATGTTCGATTCGAGTTTTGCAATTTTTTTAAAGACAAAGCAGACATAAACTATATCTGAAACCAAACTGAACCAAACCGAAGTATTTCGTTCAGTCGGCTTGGTCGGTCAGTTTAGGCCTTGCAGGGTCAGTAAACATTGGCATCTTCCCATCATCAAACACAAGGAATTTTGATATTTTGGTGATCCAATTCATTTCTTCAGTTGCCCAAATGGTTCAATGAGTTCACGACAATCGAACATACAATGTTCCAAACTCAATCTATATTATTGTACAAGAATTCATCCTCAAAAAGATCAACTTTTATAAAGAAAGAATGCAATTAAAGTCTCATCCAATTTTGGCTGTATTAAAAGGAAAAAAGAAAAAAAAAATCAGTCATTCTCAATTCCCTAGATGTCAATGAATTACTTCAATCTTACCCTTATGTAAGAAAAATAAAGATGATGATAGATCACAGAAAAGGGAAGCACAATGAGATAGATCACGGAAAAAGGAAAGATAACATAGGTAAAATAGGAAGAAAAGGGGATGCAAATAATAAAATCTAAATGAAATCACTTTTTCTCTAACTATGATGAAGAGAAAATCATGGGAGAGAGGATAGACAGGTGAGATTGAGGTAGTTAGGAGACAACGAGGCGATCATAGTTGATTGATTGGGGCAGTTGAAAATTTTAGATTAAGATATAGATAAAGAGAGAACCATAATTTGATTACATGAGAATCAAAGTGAGGATCATTATGTTTAGTAAAAGGTCAGGTCAGCTTGGTTCTTTTCAAGTTTCCACCATTTGGAATTGTTATGGACCGAAACCCTTGTTACACTGAAACAAACCAACTAAATTGGTTTGGTTTGGTCGGTTTTTTTGCTTCCTATTAAAGTGTGCTCACCCCTATTCATGTCTCATAGTTAACAATTTTCTGTAACAAGTATCTCTATTGTGGTATCTCCTCCATAAGTTGTTTTAGGCTTTTGATTACTTTGAATACCAAGAACATCTTTGCTTTTGTTGAAAGTTTGTCTTTCAAGTTACAACTTTGTTCAAAGCCTCGTGGTGCTCCTTAATTTGACACTTTAAGGGTTTGATACTAGGCTTTACTAATTGTTTGATATTAATATCACAAAAATACTGTATTAAATTTTTAAGTATATGATATGATGTGATATGATATTAGACCCCATTATATTGATACTAATATTGGTGATATTTTTCTGATATATCCAATGTTGCCAATATAATATGTCAGATATTGCTGATTTTTAATGCCATAAGCCATCAGTTGTTAAGTCACCGGTCATTGTCGATACTGATTTTGGGATTTTAAACCTTGGTCTAATATTTTCGAGCATGCCTGTGTTGAAGTCAACTGAATATGCTATTTAGATCATTAGTATATTGAAGATTCAATTCATTTTATTTGTTAAATCCATTAATTTTGTGTTCCAAGAACTGGTCTCCTGTTTCTGGCCTTGGCATGTAATTATAGCTCTATGAGATGTATCTATTTGTTTTTCCATTCTATTGCTTGTTTTCTTATTGTATGATCACCTGATTCACCACCACCAGTATAAACATTGGGCCTATAACTTCTGTGATCTCAAAAGGAATGGTTTCAGCTTCATTGTTTGCTAACATGGTGGCTGCTATTTAGTAATTCCCCTGAACTTAAAAACTAAAATAGCTTTCATTTTTTCAGTAGACTCTTCTTGTAAAAGCTTCGTGCTTTAGCATGCTGGTGTGAGAGTACTGCTTGGGTGGCTGATCTCCTGGGAAGTCAAGTCCTCGCTTTTGCATTGCAAAACATAGTGCATATTTTCCTAGTAGTGGTTTTTAGCAATGCTTCCAGCATGTATTATTCAAGTTCCTTCTTTAATGATAGAGAGATGGGAGCCACTTTACATTTGTAAAATGGGACACTTTTTGCCCTTCTGTTTTTGTAACATGCTGGTACGCAAAGTGTCTTGATGGTATTGCAATTTGGGAATATCACCACCTGTCCACAGCAAGTTGTAGCTACTAATGAATATTAAAAAATAGGAGTTCTATTTTTTTTTTTTCCAATTGTTTGGATTTCTTTTTTTTCATGTTTTATGGCTTATTATAGTACCTGTTTAGGCAATTTGGCTCTCATTGTCTTGTGCTTGGATTTAATATGAATATCTGTTCAGGACATTAGTATATAATATAGGTTCCTGAAAACTAAAACTAGTTTTTTAATATCAGATATCAATAGTACATCGGTCAGGTCAACAAATTCTATATCAGTTATCGTATGTTAGGTGATATATAGTGATATTTACTAAATATTGGATATCATATTGAGCGTCTTTCTCAAAGATAAATATACATATCATGTCTACATAAATTGCATAAAGCTATTTAAGATAAGTTTGAATCTTAAGAGATACCCATCTTAGTAATTTGTATTGAACCTATAATAACTAGACATTGATAGAATCTTCTTAAATGCATGAAGACGTATATCCACCGTGTGTGCTTATATATCAAAATATAAAAATAAAATCAATACATATAGTGTATCTGCTGGACACATCTTTCAGTTGCCGCTTATAATGGAGGAACGGTTGATGAAAGGGGTACATGACTACTAATCAATCATGTTAGCTTTTTTCTGCATAATTGAAAGAAAATCCTACATTACACTTAGTAGGCGATGTTTCGAGGCTGAAATATCGTCTGATCTCACCTTCAAGCAAATATATTGTTCTATTTCTCTCCAAAAGCAAGAAACGATATAGAAACGCACTTATCATATTGGTTAGGGGAAGAAACCAGAATATTGACTGATAAACTAGTTTATTGGCTGGTACTTGAAACACTGATTAGAACATATACGAGATGGATGCATTGATATTTTAAAATCTCTAGTTGGAGAGGGCATTAGATTTCAAAATCTGTACTATTTTTCTATTTGCGAGGTTTCCTAGCAGTGGTAAATAGTTATAAATATAAGAAAATTTCTTAGCTTTTTATAATCTAAGATGGTCCTTTAGTTTCACAGTAGATTTAGTTTATTTCAAGCGTGACAAGATTCATTGAGCCCTTTTTGTATTTATTTTTTCTAGGAATGAGTAGGTTTCATGTGAGGTTACCCTGTTTGCATGATTTACGAAAGAATCAAATTTCAAGCTTGAGTGAGGCCTGTGATATTTTGCTATATGAAACAAAGAAGAGTTTGACAACGCAAAGCCTTTATCCTAGAATTTTGGGTCAACTTCGTTTTTCCCGTTCCCTTTATTTCTAAGGGCCATCACCTCGGCTTGAATCTATGATATGTAGGATACCTCACCCCGCACAAAAACCGGCATATCTAGTCATGTCAGCATAGCTCTCGTGTCTCCGTTCCGATGCTTATGGAGTTTGAAACCTCAAGTTACATAAAAATATTCTAGGAAGCATGGATACTGACATATGACACTAATACGACATGACATGGATACAGTGATGAGTAAACGTTTAAAAGTTGGACACAGAGGCAACAATATAAATGTGCACGTATTTATGCAAGTGGTGTATATAATATGTATCAAAACTCGTAATTGCTAAAACTTATTTTCTTTGAAGGTAAAAAAGAAGAAAAATCTTAATGATTTAAGCATAGATCTAATCAAGTAACTATAAAGAAAAGAATCCAAATTCAATTCAATAAATCCATATCTTGAAGAAAATATTTGAAATCTCTATCTTTTTAAGGTATCTGGGGCCTATTAGCTTCCTTATTATGTTAAGAGAAATTTTTGTCTTTTTTTGCAATATATGACTCCATATTACTCAACATGTAATCATTATGACTTTTTGAAAGTAGGCATGGCCTTAACGTGATCTATATGACTCTTTGAAAGCAGACACATCTCCGACATGCAAGTTTTTATGTTTTTCAAAGTTGACATGGTTACGTTGTGCCTGATGCGTCTCTAACGCGTATTTACAAGTGTCATGTAAGTGTCGTTCGATATGTATCCGACACAGACACGATACTCATGTTGAAGTGTCCATGCTTCATATAAAATATTAAAATATGGAGTTACATAAAAGTATTTAAAAGGAGTATGTATGCCACCCTTTCGACAAGAACTAAAGAACTATTCTAGCTTCTTTAAGATGGTGTAAGTTATGTCACTATGCACTGCCTGTCCCAAGCCAGGATAAAGGAGGAGGGTTGTGGTAGGCCAGTGACAGTCAACGTAAAACATTGTCACATATTATGACATGAGCCAATATGAATTTCGTTGGGGCGTTTCCTACTGAGTGACGCTACATCGGAGCCCGAGTGTAGTGAAAAATGTGTGAGGGTTGTTAGGTCGTCGCCGAGAAGCGACGCGCCACGTTGGCGTCCGGATGTGGTGTCAAATATAAGAGGGTTCGCACATCTTAATGAGTAGGTGGGGGTAAAGAAATTAGGTCATAAATATAAATTTCGGTTGGTATCATGGAATATAGATTCCCTTACAGATAAATTAGTAGAGTTAGTTGATACTATGATTAGATGGAGGTTAATATTTTATGCGTACAGGAGACCAAGTGGGTAGGTGAGAAAGCTAAAGTCATAGAGCCTTGGGATTATAAACTTTGGTATACAGATAAAGATAGAAATCGTAATGGGGTAGATGTGATCATAGATAAACTATTACTTAGGGATGTAGTGGAGGTTAGGAGGACGGGTGATAGAATTTTATTAGTTAAATTTATTTTTAATGGAGAGATTTTTAATATCATTAGCGCCTATGCACCACAAGTAGGACTTGATGAATTCAGTAAACATCAATTTTGGGATGATCTAGATGAGATAGTATAAACAATACTCGCTAGAGAAAAACTATTTATTAGTGGTGATCTCAATGGGCATGTAGGAACTAGTCGTAATGGGTTTGATAGTGTACATGGAGGATTTGGTTTTGGAGAAAAAATGAAGTAGGTAACTCAATTCTAGATTTTGCTTTATCTTATGATTTAATTTTAGCGAATACTTGATTTAAAAAAAGAGTTTCTCACTTAGTTACTTTTAAATGTGGATCGAATGTAAGTCAAATAGATTTCTTTTTAATTAGGAGGGTAGATAGAGCTAGTTGTATTGATTGTAAGGTAGTGTCAGGTGAGAGTATAGTTATCTAATATAGACTCTTAGTTTTAGATATTCAGATTAGACAGAAACTTAGAAAAATTAAGTGTAAATTAGATCCTAAGATTAAGTGATGACGATTAGAAGATAATCAAAAAGTTTTTGTAGATAAAGTAGTAAAAGAAGCAGATTGGAGGGACCATGATGATGCTAATGTAACATGGAACAAAATGGCTAGCTGCATTAAAAGGATAGCTAAAAATATATTTGGTGAGTTGAGGGGCGGTGCTCCACCATGTAAGGATACATCATGGTGGAATGAAGAGATAAAAAATGCTATTAAGATTAAGCGGGACCTTTATAGAGATTTGAATAATAATAATAATAATGAAATAAGTTTTGAGAAGTATAAACTAGTAAAGAAGGAGGCTAAGAAAGCTGTTCGGGATGCAAAAACTAAATTATATAGACAAGTGTACGAGAAGTTAGATAATAAAGAGAAAGAAAATGATATATATAGAATTGCTTGAATAAGAGAGTCTAAAGACTTATCTATTGTAAAGTGTATTAAAAATGAGTATCAGACGGTTCTAATTCGAGGCGAAGAGATTAAAGAAAGATAGAAAAATTATTTTGATACATTATATAATGATAGTTTTACTCAAGATTTGGAACATCTTACTATTCAATATGAGGATATGAGTCTTAGTTTTATGTGCAGAATCAAAGAGTCTGAAGTAAGAGTTTTTGAAGAGGATGAAATCAAGAAAAGCTGTTGGTCCAGATGAGATTCCTATAGAGATATGGAGATATTTAGGAAGGATTGGTGTGAGATGGCTAACAGATCTTTTTAATAAGATTTGGCAAATTAAGAAAATGCCAAATGAATGGAGAAAGAGTACCCTAGTACCTCTGTATAAAAACAAGGGCGACATTCAGAGTTGTTCTAATTATCGGGGAATAAAACTCATGTGTCACACTATGAAGCTTTGGGAAAGGATAATTGAACATAGATTGCGACAAACTGTTAAAATATCAGAGAAGCAGTTTGGATTTATGCCGGGGCGATCGACGACAGAAGCTATTCATTTATTTCGTCAACTTATAGAGCGATTTCGAGAGAGAAATAGAGATTTACATATGGTATTTATTGACTTAGAGAAAATCTATGATAAAGTTCCACGAGAGATACTTTGGTGGATACTGATGAAGAAAAAAGTTCCTATCAAGTATATCGACATAATTAAGGACATGTATGATGGAGTAGTGACCAATGTTAGAACATGTGGTGGTTTAACAAGTGATTTTTCTACTACAATTGGATTGCATCAAGGATTTGCATTGAGCCAATTCTTATTTGCTATAGTGATGGATGAGCTTACTAAAGCCATTCATGATGAGATACCTTGGTGTATGTTATTTGCTGATGATATTGTCTTAGTTGATGAGACAAGAGTAGGGGTAAATGTCAAATTAGAGTTATGGAGGAATACATTAGAATTTAGATATTTTAAATTGAGTAAATCTAAAACAGAATATATGGAGTGTAAATTTAATAAACAGTGGACCATAAATTATAATGCTGTAAAACAGGATATGTAAGAGATACAAATGAACAATCAGTTTAAATATTTGGGTTCTATTATTCAGAATGATAGAGAGATCGATAATGATGTTAACCATATGATACAAGCCGGCTGGTTGAAATGGAGGAGGGCAACGAGAGTTTTATGCGACCGTAACATTCCGTTAAGATTGAAAGGAAAATTTTATAGGACTGCTATTAGGCCAACTTTATTATATGGTACGGAATGTTGGGCTATAAAGAAACGTCATTCACATAAGATAAGTGTAGCAGAGATGCGCATGCTCCGTTGGATGTGCAGCAACACTAGGAGAAATAAAGTGAAAAATGAAGATATTCGTGCTAAAATAGGTGTAACTCTCATCGATGAGAAGATGCAAGAAAATCGCTTACGATGGTTTGGTCATGTGCAACGTAGGCCTACAAGTACACCAGTTCGAAGATGGGAGTTTATCAATATAGGACAAGTTAAAAGAATAAAGGGAAGACCGAAGAAAATATGAATGGAGGTGATACGCAAAGATATGGAGTTTAAAGGTTTAAATAAAGAGATGTTACTTGATAGAAATGAATGGAGATGGAATATCAAAGTGATCGATCCGGCATGATTCTTTTTTTGGTTCATCAGCCTACCCCAAATACTTGGGATAAAAGGCTTAGTTGTTGTTGTTGTAATTGTTGTTTAAGTTATGTCACTCTTTTGACAAGAACTAAATACTTTATTGTTCATTTTACTATTCTAGCTTCTTTTATTTGTGAATAATAATGTAAAATTTATTTGTGAGTTAGATATATAAATATTTTAGAAAATACATGTAACAACCCTCCATTTTTTTATAGCAATAAAAGATTAAATAAATAAACAAAATGATAAATATGACTCTTCATCTTTAAATCTTTCATCTTTTATAACTCTCAAACTTTTCATATTCTCAACTCATTACTCATTCATTTCTCTAACTCTCATCCTTTCATCTTCTCCATGAATTATCTACATTAAACCTTTAATTTAATTCTCTTAACTCTCTAAATTCTATAACTCCTCAAATCTTTTAGATTCTATAACTTTCTAAACTCTTCACATTTTATAATTCCTAAATCCAATCATATATAAACTCCTAAATCAAAATACATTCCATTCATTCTAAAAATCATTCTCTAATATTCTCATCTCGCTGGAGTCACCTTCAAAACCACTGCAGGAGCCGCCGCTGGAGCCGCCACCACTTCACCGAAGAGCATCTCCTTCCATCTTTTCCCACATTTTAGGTTCTCACTTTTTAACAAGAGGTTAGATATTATTTTTCTTTTTCTTTTTGGGTTAAATTATTTTAATGAATCATAGGTTAGCTCATTTACTATTCAATAATCCTAATAATATAAAAATAATATTTATCATTTTATAAGCCCAATAAAATGGAGTCAAACCTATTTCCTAATTTCAGACGCACTTAATACTAAAATCAATTTTGAGTATGCTATAAATATTAGAAAAATCTCTAAAAATCATCTAAATTCATATTAATCTGTTTTTAATATTCTTAGAATATTTTTAATGTGTAGATTACTCCATTGAATGACATCGGGAAACAAAATCCAGGTGAGTTCATTTTTGAACACACTAATCATTCTATCTTATATGCCTGTTGTTTCAATCATGTTATTTATTTTGTGTAAATTGATTTGGTATTTTGTAAGAATTTATCAATTACTTATTATATTTCTTGTCATAAAAAATCTATTCTCAATTATCGTTAAATTTAAATTACATAGTATAGTTAGATTTTAGAACATCATATATATAATATTTGATAAATCACATAAAAGTTATAATCACGGAAAAATACTATTTGTGATATCATTTTATATCGGTGTTTAGAAAAGTTGTTTTGTATGTTGGTTCTCTAATTAAGAAACGTGCAACGCACGGAAAATCCCAGCATCCATACACTGGGCTGGCCGATATCTGTATGATATCTCAAATTAGTAAATCCTTGATTTAACTAATTGTGATTTATTGAATAAAATATAAACTGAACGGACTTTATAAATTATGTTATTAACAAATTAACAAAATCCAATTGAAGTATTGTACTCGATATTCAATATACAAATTATGAAAAGCAGAATTTAAACTTACATGTACTATACTAAATGATACTAGGTTGGGGGAGAAACTAAATGATGGAAATATACTCTGTTTCGGCTCTAAACTTGTTAAGTTGTATAACTGAATATTTCGCACACCATGCGTGCGTGATGATTTGCTGGATCATATACCTGACTATAATTACTGTTTGCCTGACGGCAGGTCCGACTCAGCACCAGACAATTTATGTGATCATTTCCTAGGTCTGTACAGGAAACAATCAAAACAGCAATATCCTATCAGTTAGCTTTTCTAATTACATGACATTCTATCCAAAAATAATTCTGTTATAAAGTTGATTTCACTAAAATGACATTAAGTTAATCTAAATTAATTAACATTATTATTACAGACATCTCATTTCATATTTTCTAAAACTTGTGTTATTATTATATTTGGACATAACAGTTATATTTCACATTCTTTCTGCGTATTTTATTTTGGTCACAATCTGACGAGCTGGGTATGCATGCCGAGATTTACCGATGGACATGCCAAAACTGACGCAGGATCTGGTGTATTTTAAAGATCAGATTGAAGCTCAATAACGGATTAGAGATTCCCTGCTTCATTTTGTTTAATTTATTTTATTTTGTTTCAATTGTGTCTAAATTTCGTTTCAATAAATGAAAAGTCAAACTTTTGTTGAATTTTTCTATCGTAATTACTGAGTATTATTGTGACAAATTTATTGAGATTTTAGCATATTCAAACTGAATATGTTGTAGCTATCTATTACACGTGCTCGTACGCCGTATAACGGGAGCGGGACGTGACAGGTATTTTAGTGGTATCAGAGCCCAGGTTTCTCAAATTAGTTCATGTGACTTGAATTGATTTGAATCCTGATATAAAATTTTGCCACGCTTATATAATAACCCTCTTTGAAATATTTGAATTCCATTCCTTCAACTCTTTCACATTTCGTATATTGATCCTAATCAGTGATCCATTTATTTTGATCTATGTTTGAATTCTTTAGTCCCTGAAAATTTACCTCCTAAATAAGATTTAAATAATAATCCTTTGATATCTAATCTTATATCAGAATTATAATTTTTATAACCCTCTATTGATTCCAATTCCCTCCCAAGTTTGAGAAGATTCGCCTTATCCATAGATCAAGCTCGAGCTCAACACGAATGATGAGAAGTTATCCAAATAATAAGAATACATAAAATATTTCTTTAATTTGTTTTATTTAATTTCGAGGACGAAATTATTTTTTTCAAGAGGGGTAGAGTGTAACAACCCTCCATTTTTTTTATAGCAATAAAAGATTAAATAAATAAACAAAATGATAAATTTGACTTTTCATTTTTAAATCTTTCATCTCTTATAACTCTCATACTTTTCATATTCTCAACTCATTACTCATTCATTTCTCTAACTCTCATCTTTTCATCTTCTTCATGAATTATCTACATTAAACTCCAATTTAATTATCTTAACTCTCTAAATTTTATAATTGCTCAAACCTTTTAGATTCTATAACTTCCTAAACTCTTCACATCCTGTAACTCCTAAATCCAATCATATATAAACTCCTGAATCAAAACACATTCTACTCATTCTAAAAATCATTATCTAACATTCTTATCTCGTCGGAGCCACCTTCAAAACCATTGCAGGAGCTGCTACTGGAGCCGCCACCACTTCAACAGAGAAGAGCATCTCTTTCCATCTTTTTCCACATTTTAAGTTCTCACCTTTTAACAAGAGATTAGATATTATTTTTCTTTTTCTTTTTGGGTTAAATTATTTTAATGAATCATAGGTTAGCTCATTTACTATTCAATAATCCTAATAACCTAAAAATAACATCCATCATTTTATAAGCCCAATAAAATGGAGCCAAACCTATTTTCTAATTTCAGACCCGCTTAATACTAAAATCAATTTTGAGTATATTATAAATATTAGAAAAATCCCAAAAAATCATTTAAATTCATATTAATCTGTTTTTAATAAGAATATATTAATGTGTAGAATACTCCATTGAGCGACATCGGAAAACAAAATCCAGGTGAGTTCATCTTTGGACTCACTAATCATGCTATCTTATATACCTATTGTTTCAATCATGCTATTTATTTTGTTTAAATTGATTTGATATTTTGTTAGAATTTATCAATTACTTATTATATTTCTTGTCATAAAAAATCTATTGTCATTTGTCATTAAATTTAAATTACATAGTATAGTTAGATTTTAGAATATCATATATATAATATTTGATAAATCACACAAAAGTTATAATCACGAAAAAATACTGTTTGTGATATCATTTTGTAGCGGTGTCTAGAAAAGTTATTTTTTATCGGTGTCTAGAAAAGTTGTTTTGTATGTTGGTTCTCTAATTAAGAAACGTGCAACGCACGGAAAATCTCCCAGCATCCATACACTGGTCTGGCCAATATCTGTATGATATCTCAGATTAGTAAATTCTTGATTTAACCAATTGTGATTTATTGAATAAAATATAAACTGAACGAACTCTATAAATCATGTTAACAAATTAATAAAATCCAATTGAAATATTGTACTTGATATTCAATATACAAGTTATGAAAACCAGAATTTAGACTTACATGTACTATACCTAAATGACACTGGGTTAGGGGAGAAACTAAATGATAAAAATATACTTTATTTCAGCTGTAAACTTGTTAAGCTGTACAACTGAATATTTCGCACACCATGGGTGCGTGATAATTTGTTGGATCATACGTGACTATAATTTCTGTTTGCCTGACGGCAGGTCCGACCCAGCGCCGAGCAATCTATGGGACCATTTTCTGGGTCTATACAGGAAACAATCAAAACAACAGTATCCCATCAGTTAGTTTTTCCAATTACATGACATCCTAGACAAAAATACCTCTATTATAAAGTTGACTTCACTAAAATGACATTAAGATAATATAAATTAATTGACATTATTATTACAGACATCTCATTTCATATTTTCTAAAACTTGTGTTATTATTATATTTGGACATAACAGTTGTATTTCACATTATTTCTGTGTATTTTATTTTGGTCACAATCTGACGAGCTGGGTGTGCATGCCCAGATTTATCGATAGACATACCAAAACTGACGCAGAATCTGGTGTACTTTAAAAATCAGATTGAAACTCAATAACGGATTAGAGATTCCCTGCTTCCTTTTGTTTTTATTATATTTTGTTTCAATTATATCTAAACTTCGTTCCAATAAATGAAAAGTCAAATTTTTGTTGAATTTTTCTATTGTAATTACTGAGTATAATTGTGGCAAATTTATTGAGCTTTTAGCATATTTAAACTGAATATGTTGCCGGTACCTATTACACGTGCTTGGATACCGTATATCGGGAGCGGGGCGTGACAATACATATATATAGTAGTGTCCTCATGTATAGATATTAGACAATTGCTGTGTCCAACTGTCTGTGTCCATCTGAATAAGACATCTGTGTGGGACCAGAGATCATAGATTTAAATTAACTACTATCATTTCTGGTGTGATTTAGTAGAAAATAAGATAAAATAAATATAAAAACGTTTTTAAGCACCATGCTCAGAGATAGCACTCTTACTATTTGTACAAGCATAAGCAGCGATTTAAATATTCAATAACAGGAATATATCGATCAGAAAATTCCATATCAAATATCGAATGTTGGTGAGTTGTCAGATAATATCATATGTCAAAACGGGACTGTAAATATACATATCCTCTTGCCCATAATGAAAGCCAAAAACTACATGATATATCATGTAGAATGCTTCGAACCCAACTCATTCCCAATATCCAAATACTTAAGTTTGAAAAAATGAACAACCCCTATATCCAATTTTTATAGCTTGATGTGGTGGGTGTGTATCAAGTTCATCCTGATAAGCACTAATAAAAGGTCTAAAATGTTAAATGCTATGGAGAGCACCCTATAATAGCGGAACAGGGCTGAAAATGAGATGTCAGCCGCTATATGATTTATAGCAGCTGATATTTGGAACACTGAGTATAAGCAAAACCTAGTTATGCTCTTCTTTGCTTGAAAATCTTAATAACTTATATGCAACAGTAAGCTAGCATATCATTTGCATGTCTAAAAGGTCATGATAGGTGTAACTTGAGCTTGGTTTATATGCTACCCAGTTTGAAGATGAGGCTGGGCTCATTTTATTAACTAAGCCTGAAATAGACAGGCTGGAATGACCTAGACATGCCTGGCTGTTCTTGGACATCTTGCTCAAGTTTGTTGCCTGTGCTACATTAGGTTTTCTTTCTGAACCCCATGTTATCTACAAAACACCAACTACTTGAGTGTCAGAACTTCAAAATTCATAACATGAAACCATATAGGTGCAAGAAACTTTTAAATATAACCCCTTAGCGCAGAAAGTGTTGGTACAGTGGACTGCTAGACATAAATGCCAAAGGCGTGCTTCATACTTTTAATGCTGAATTCACAGTCCTTAACTTCTTAATCTTTCAGAAGGATTGCTGGTGGACAATTAATCAAAGATGCAAGAAGATTGCAAGCTTTGCCTCAAATAATAATAAATCATCATGTCATTATTAGCAATATGGACAAAATCATCCCTACAGTTACAGTTTTGGTTATTCTTGTTATTGAGATTATTACGTGCTTCATTTTGCTTCACTTTCTTTCTACACATGCTTTCATTTGACTTTGGAGGGTGACTTTTTTCTTTCAATTGTTGACAGGCAATTAATGACAGTGATGTTCGGAAGATTGTCTTATCTTATCTGGTGCACAATTGTTTCAAAGAAACAGCGGAAACATTTCTTGCTTGTACAGGGATGAACCAGTCAACTGACTATCTTGTGGGCATGCACCAACGAAAATGTAGGTGCCTTTATTTATTTAGCTCATGTTAGTTTTAAAATGAAGTTCAGCGTCTTCAAAATTAGATGACACCTTGATTACTTGGAAGAATTACCCTAATACTAGATATTTAATTAATCTGTGGTGTAATAAATTAATATGTAGATTTTCATATAAAAGTCCATACACATTATAACAATAAAAAGCAGCTGAGATATGAATTTATCTATCCATTTAACTCTCCTCAATTCTTCTCTAACCCTAACTCTAGCTCTCACTATCGTGGTATCAGAACCTTATGGCTCCGATCGCTGCCTCTTTCAATATCACCTCTAGCACCTGTAACCACCATCTTTGTTGCCATCATCCTCCAATCTTGTCTCAGATGTGTTCACCGAGGAATCCATCTTCGACACCGCCTCTGACTCTCTTTGTAGTCTCCTTCGATCACTACATTCATTGACTCTGCCTCCCTCTTCTTTGACTTCACCTTTTCTACTTCACTGAGGTCGACTCCATCAATCCTCTTCTTCTTCTCCAATGTTGATGCCACCTCCAGCTGCTTTAGCCAATGGAATGTCCGTCTTCTTGCCCAACTCCTTCATTGGTCAGCTTTGCTGGCGCCACCGTTCTCTTCTTTGTAGTTAGGTAAAGAGAAGAAAGGAAAACAGTGCTGCTGCAATCTTTTAGGTGACTGCAGTAGTAGCAAAAATAGCTATTGTAGTGTTTGCATTGTTCTAAATATTAGCTACAATGAACGATATATTAGTCTAGTATCTCATTTTGGAGGGTCTGTCGATACAATATGATAGCACAGTATTGACATATCCCAATATACTATTCGATATGAAAACCAAACCATTACCAGTATTTTAAATATCAAACAATATTTTATATATCGAATACCAATGTTATAACGATTGACAAATTATATACTGATTCCAGTTACCAGTCGATATATAGTAATATGGTACTAAATATCAGATGTCATATCAATGTCATATGGTTAAAGAATATATATGTTAATATATATATAAAACATATTAAACTATTTAGAATAAGTTTAAGGTATTAGAGGATACTTACCTTAGACAATTTGCTCAAGAGAGGCTATCTGCTCGAGAGTCTAGAGGGGAGGGGGTATGCTCATACATGGAATATGTGGATCTACTTAAGAGAAGGATGAAGAGCTGAACTATCTACGAGAGAGTAAGATGAATGGGTCGTTGTTGGGGCTCATGGGTTGTCAAAGGTAGAACTGTCGGTAGTCGGTACTGAGAATGGAGAGAGAGGTGCAAGGCTCTTTGTCATGGCTTATTCGATGCAATCTCTCTCTGTCTCTCTCTCTCTCTCGATATGATGAAGCAAAATGTCAGATTGTTGATTGACTCACGGGTTGTTGAGATCGTCATCGAGACTCATGGGATTGTCAGGATCAGGCTCTCGGTAGTAGAGCTGGTAGTGAAGAGAGACAAGTGTTAGGTTATATTGCAGCCTCTTCAATATGATCATTTGACTAAATGAGAGAGTAGAGAGGAAGAGAAAGAAGTGAAGTATCAAATTATCGATCAATTAAATTTAGAGGAGAATGAGAAATTGGAGATCTAATGATATTTATATAAATGGGATTGGGTATTAAAGAGTTCAGATTAATGGATCTAAATTCAAAAAAGAAAAAAAAGAAAAAAGCAGTAACATTAATTTCGCCAATATTTTCCATCTTTTTTATCATGCGATATATTGTCACGTGGGTGATATATCATTTGATATCGGCCCAAAATGTGAACGGGAAAAAAATTGGCCTTACTGTATGTTTTAGTCCCAAAAATGGTAATACCTGTCGATATACTGGTATACCGACCAATATTTAAAACACTGACGTTGCAAACCCGATATTTGATATTTAGAACTTTGTATATGTCATCTTTTGATTGCAGTAACAACCATCCCTGTGTGAGGGGGTTGATAAGATGTTTGATGAAAGGTGTGTTTTGCGCTGTCTTTGAGTTTGGAAAGTCATGTACCTTCTTTTGAAGTGTTTTGTGTTGAGGAGAATTTTTGAGTTCAGATATAGTGGATGGTTGGTGATCAGGAGATTGTGAATATGACATATTCAAATAGTGCGATAGAGCAAGTAGAGCCAAAGCCAATTGTTCTAGAGATTATTATTAGTAAGATCACTTTGGAAGTTGAATGGGGATAATTATTTATAATTATGGAAGATAGTTGAAGAAAAGTAGTCATCTGTATACAGATTCTCCTACTTCTAAGATGGATGAGTGAGATAAAGAGGATTTTGTTTTCATTGGTTAGTTGTTATTGAGATAAAGAGGATTATGTTTTCATTGGTTAGTTGCGATTGAGCATCATGGAGTCGAAAATACATAATTTGATGATGCATGTCTATAGTGAAGATGTTGAACTATCTTTAGGAATTGTATTCAGAGAAGAATAATGTTAATAGAGTTTTTGACATTATTCAGATGTTTCAGAGTAAGAAGGGCAACAAAACCTTATTTCATGTAGACTTTAACAAGGCTTATAAGGAGTTAAATATTTTATTCCTCATCTCTCAAGATGTGTAGATGGTGAAGCAATGAAATCGGCTAGGATTGCCGACTTTTCTAAGGATTTTGTCATCAAAGTATACTTATTCACGTGTTAGGTGATACATAGTTCTGTAATTGACTCTTTAGCAGAGATATTGATTTCTTTGTAGTTTTTTCTCGGAGGAATCACAAAATTCGATTGGGTACTTGTCCCATGAATAGCCAACTCTAGCCATTTAACAGGTGACATTTATAGCTCCTAGTGGTGGTCGAGGAGGAGGCCGTTTTGATAATGGCAAAAAAGATTTTGGTCGATGAGGTTATTTTGGTTGTAGCACTTGAGACGTTTGCTATGGAAGCATTTTTGCTGTGTAGCCAATGAGATTTTGGTCCGGAGGTTTGTTCGATGGTAGAGGTGATTTTAGTCGTGGAGGAAATATTGTAAAGAATTGACAAGACATGGGGACATGCTACAACTATGGAGAGGTTGGACACACGAGAAATGGGTGTCTTGAATTGTGTAGCAAGACCTTTCAAGTTGGTTAGTGTACTTATATGGCATATGCATAGAGGGACAGGTTACCTTATGTTCTAAAAGTATACTTAGATTAAAGTTTAAAAAGTACCAGATGTTGCAGCAGTTTTAGGTAATTAGGTAATATAGGTTACATCGTCTTTATCCACTGCTATCTTCGTATTGGTAGGTAACCCTACTATGTGTTTCACTTCTACAGCTTCTAATACTTGGATCATTAACACTGCTGGTGCATCAGATTGTATAACAGAAAAGAAAGGTATTTTATATGACTTGTGTTCATCTTTATCGCTTCTATAGTAAGTTTAATAAATAGTACTATGTATCATGAGAATGTAGGCCCACTAAGATTACTGCTCCATTTTATTTAACGTCTATCATTTATATACCCAAGTTTGTGTTATTATCGACGGTAAACGTGCACGATCCTCAGATTCTTTGATGACATTCTTTCCCGATTATTATATACTTTAGGAGATTGGAACGTAGAGGACGATTGGTATGATATGTAAAAATATGGAGGTCTGTATCATCTCCAGACTGATACCAGTTTGGTCGCTTGTGTTAGCACTACTTTGCTCTACTTCGTTGCAAGATCTACATTGTCAGTTTGGTTATCTTGCAAGAGAAATTAGTTGCTGAGTTAGGTCAAGTGTCTTGTTTTGAATATGAATCATGTTTAATAGGTAAACACAATTGCATGCCTTATCATTGAGAGTTAATAAGAGGTAGATCTTCTACTTTAACTCGTTCATTTTGATATGTGGGTACCTTGTCCTTTTAGTTCCAGACTTGGTATTGGACATGTCATCTTTGTGGATGACTTTTCTTATGAGACATGTTATATATAATGAAAAATTGTTTAGAGGCTTTCTGTATTTTCTAAGCTTTCTTTAATGAAATCAAGAATTTAGTAATGTTTGTTAGTAATGTCTGTTCATACAATGTGGATTTTATCATGCGGAAGAATTTTTTAGTTCATCTTCTATGTATTTCGTGTTTGATACTAGAATTATTCGCTAAAACTCTTGTTCTTACACTCCACAACAGAACGAGATGGCTGGAGATAGGAATCATCACTTGCTTGAGGTGACACAAACTTTGTTAATTAACATGAATGTTTCCAAACACTTTTGGGGGATGCAGTTCCTACAACTTGCCATCTAATTAACCACATGTCTTCCAAAGTTCTTGATGGTCAGATACCATATTCTGTTTTTTATCCCAAATATGACCTGCAAATTTTCAGTTGTGTATATTTTATTCATATTATAGTGCCAATCAAACCAAACTGGATCATATAGCTTCAAATGTGTATTTTTGGTGTATCATAGAGGTCAAAAGGGATATAGATGTTACTCTCCCACTTTGCATGAGTTTGTGATCTCAGCAGATATATTTTTTCTGCTCCACAACATACTTTGGTAAAGTGATCCATATATACAAAGTTAGAACCCCAAGTTCTTTTGTGAAAAAACTATACTTCATATGTCGTTCTGGATCCTACGTCTCAGAGATATTGACATATGTATACAGGACATGCTAAATCCACTATCATTGCGCCAGTTGTCCCTATTTTTTTGGTCCTGACATGATATCAGGTAAGATAGTTGATATTTCTCCTTTTGTTGATATTGCTTCTCAATCTGATCTTGATTTTACACTCTACATTAATGCATACATACCTTCTTGTCTTATGCACATCTTTCTATGTAATATCAATATTACATTTCCTTTATAAATTCTTTGTTTATTTCCAAGTCCATATCAGATGTCAAATACTGAATGTCGACAGTGATAGAAGATGAGATGCATGCCTTAGAGCAGCATGAGACATCAAAACTAGTTCCACTTTCAACTGGGAAGAAAGCAGTTGGATGTGGGTGAGCACATATTGTCAAACTGAATGGTGATGGAACTATAGCTCATTTTAAGGCTCATTGATGGTGAAAGGATACTCCTGAACATAAGGTGTATATTACTGGAACACATTTTCTCTAGTAGTAAAGATGGCATAGTTTAGTTGCTTATTTCACTTGTTGCTATGGCTGCTGGACTCTGCACCAGTTTGATATTAAGAATGCATTCCTCTGTAGCATTCTTGATAAGAAAGCTGATATAGAGTAACCATCTGGGCTTATTGCCTAGGGGAAGTATGGTAAATGGTAAAGTCTATCATCTACAGTCACTTTATAGCTTGAATAATCCCTTAGACTGGTTTGGTAGGTCTGGTTCCATTACTCAGGAGTTTGGTCTTAGTTATTCTTAGAAAGTCACTTGGTTTTCTTTTACATTCATCAAGAAAACATGTTCTCTTTTAGTAGTCTACATAGATGATATTGTGATTACAGGAGATGATATCCGGGAATTAGCAACTTAAAGTCACATTATGTCAGAAGTTTCAGACCAATGATTTGGAGCCGTTATGATATCTTTTCGGGTTAAGGTAGCTAGATCTAAGGGGTTTCACTTTCTTAGATGAAGTATGTTGGATATGCTGTTAGAAGCAAGTATGCTCGGTTGTAAACTTGCAAATTAGATGGATAACTTGAGGTTGTCCGATCAGAGTGAGCTCTTGGAGGGCTAAGAAAGGCATAGGAGACTGGTTGGGGAGAACTTTTTGATGATTTCTCAACCATATAATAAATAGTCGATTATTGTTGTGAGGCAGTCGATGTTGGCCTCATGAACAAGTTATTAGGATGTTGCGATCAAAAGGTTAAGATACATGAAAAGTGCTCCTAGAAGAGGACTTACATATTCATATTGCAGTCATAACCTATTAGGGAGATTGTCCAATCGACAAGAGGCCTACTGCATGATGTTGTCTTTGTTGGAGGGAATCTTAAGTCGTGGAAGAGTAAGAAGCAGGTTGTTGTTTCTACATCTAGTGCGGAGTCAAAAATATATGGTCATGGCTGATCTTACATTATATGGTATAAAATATTCTGATCGAGATGGTTTTTGTGTCAAGATGACGAAGCATATTAAAGTAGAATGTCATATGATATGGGAAGTATGATGCTTGTATTTTTGAGGCAAGGCATGCGCCTTCACCGATCAGCTTCCGAATTTGATAACTGAGGTACTTAGAAGATCTTAGTTGCAGATCATTTGTATTAAGCTGGGCAATGTACGATGTATATGCCTGAGGGGGGAGTGTTATGCAATAAATTAATATAAGGACTTTTGTGTGAAAGTCCTTATATATTTTAAATAATAGGAGATAAGATGGGGACTAATCCATCCATTTAATTCTCCCAAATTCATCTTGAACCCTAGCTCTAGCTTGGATTATCAAAATCCATTCTTTTAGGCAGGTTAATTTGCCGGTCTTTTGGATGGGCCAATGTCATGCTTTTGTACTGTCAAGTCTAGTAGCTTAGATCCCGACAGCAACTGAAATAGAGTGGGTGTCAGCAGATGGACTCAGCATTAAGCACTAATATTATGACCTATAGGGTTAAATAGCTTGTCTTATATTTAGATACTCGTTCTTTGAAGAAGTAAATCATAGAGGGCATTCTATATTTTGGTATTGCATTCATAAATAACAAATGCATATTTTGATTTTCTAGCAATTTTTCGTTTTACATTGGAGGGGAATGCTCTGAAGGCAATAGAATTGACAGAACAACTAGCGCCCAACTTACTGGAAGAAAACAAAGACTTGCATTTTGATCTCTTGAGCCTTCATTTCATTGATCTAATCCGCTCTAGAAAATGGTGAGTTCTCAAAATGCTGTAGCATTCAATTTTTTTTTGCCTGCTAAGCGATTTGTTCTAAAAATGGCAGCACAGAAGCTCTGGAGTTTGCTCGGGCCAAGCTAGCACCATTTGGAAAGATGAACAACTACGTTGTGAAGCTGGAGGTATGCTTTAGAATTTCACTAATGCCATTAGAGGCGAGTTAGGGAAAGAGAGGAAGGAGAAGGGGACTAGGGTTTGTCCTTTGTCCCATATTGCACCCACTTGTCCCATTATGCAACCATATATGACCTTCATCAAGATATTAAGCCATTAATACCTCTCGAGTTCTTACCCAAAATACTACTTGCCCTCAGGACTTCATGGCACTTCTTGCATTTGAGGAGCCTGAAAAGTCACCGATGTTTCATCTACTAAGCCCAGAATGTCGACAGAATATTGCAGATAGTCTAAATCGAGCAATTCTTGGTATGGTCATTGCATCCTTATTACCAAGATGACTTCCTGTGGAAGTTATAGTTCTTGGTATTTATTTTATTTATTGCTCATCCATGTATGCAACACCCATCTAATCTCACGATGTCGGTATGATTAATGTCAGCACATGCTAATCTTCCTTGCTATTCTTCAATGGAGAGGCTGATTCAGCAGGCAACAGTTGTTAGACAATTGCTACACCAGGAGGTCGGCAAGGTAGCTACTCATCTACATATTCATATCATTGTTATTTGTAGTATATGTCCCTCTTGTTCCTCTCATCATCCCAAAGCCACCCAGACTCACCAAGGGCTAGCCAGAATTTGCTTTAGGGGTCACCTAAGCTCATGGCTCATTCTAGTTTTCCCTCCTTTGATTTGATTATTAGTGTTTAAACATCACTGTCAATACTCATATATTATTCTATGTTAGAAGGGAATTTACCTTATTTTTCATCTGAAGTACTGTGCTGATACGATCATTTAATCCAACCTAAATTGTTATGTCAAATGGCATGCAGAATATGGTATTGAGTTATTGATTTCATGCCTTTCTTTCCTCAACATGTTCAAGTTTGCAAGCAAACAACATGCGACTCTCTGCAAGTTCTTTTCAAAACTGCAGTTAGCTTTGAATACTATGATACAAGTGATTTACAATTTAACGCACATGCAAGTTTTCCTTTTTTGGTAGTTTACTTGCTCCAAATATCAACTGAATATCCAGTGTGACTGCGGAAGACTGTGCTACTCTTTAGTCTTTAGATATAGGTTCTCATGTGTTTTTCGATTTCTGGTGCCTTGTACATTTTAATCTTTAGTAATACAGCCCTAGCTGGCCATAATATTAGGATAGCCTGCCCTGTACATTTTAATCTTTAGTAATACAGCCCTAGCTGGCCATAATATTAGGATAGCCTGCCCTGTACATTTTAATCTTTAGTAATACAGCCCTAGCTGGCCATAATATTAGGATAGCCAGTAGGGATGGTAATGGATGCATCCATGGATCAATTTTTGACTAACCCTATACAAATTTTTGATTAAATTTTTTTTCTCTAATTCAAGATTTTATATAGGATGGGCCAAAATTTGACTCGTGGACGTGTCCATTATCATCTCTAAATGCCACTGAGGCCTGACTCGCTAGTAAAGCAGGGGTCCTTGGTTTAAAACCAGTTATGATGTCACACACAGCAAAAAAAAGAAAAAGAAAAATCAAGAAAAAGGAAATAAATAAATAAATAAATGTGGTATGTAGGATTCCTGATCAGCTCTTGGTCTGATGGGATGACAAATCCGACAAGGTGGCAATATCATTGGTGAATAAGCTGGATAGAACTCAAAATGAATAATCAAGACTAGGGGATTTCTAATGTGGAGAACTCGTCGTACTGTTGGTCATGACCTTAGCGATCTTTTCTTTATTATTATTATTATTATTATTATTATTGTTATTATTATTATTATTATTATTATTATTATTTGAATTTCATCTCAGATGTTATTAGGACCATGCGTTCCATTAACAGCTCACCTGATGAACAAATAAATTTTAGCTGTCTTGATTGAATGGTAAATTAGACATTGCTACATCACATGATGTTTTTGAGATTCTCTGCTAGCCTGTGATATCAGTAGATTCAAATGTTGCTTACGCCTTGTACTTGTCTAAGCAGGATGGCCCTCCCCCATTTTCTCTTAAAGCATTTCTGAAAAGCTAATTCGAGAAGAACGGCTGCTCTATTGGGGAAGAGTCTGTGTAAAATCTGCTTCTGATGTGGCGAAGGCAAAGCACTGCTGTTTTGGTTGGTCATTGCGTAACTTCCATTCGTTTGACAGTTTTCAAAATGTCGACCAATTTGAGTGGCGATTTACATTGCGACAAATCTGCTCTGCTTTCTTCTTCTATTGTCATATTTTTATACTGAATAAACTCGAATTCAGCAACTGCAGAGAGGAGCTCCTTCTGCTCCGCGGTGATAAGCTTGTAAAATTTTGTATCCATATTTGATATATATGCATCTAGCATATTCTGTGACATTTGATTTTGATTGCACAGTTGGCTGCATGCCTGCCATAGCAATTTTATGCATTCTCAATTTTGGTATGGTGTCGTAAATTTATGACACCAAGATATGAGAATTAGGAATTGTTGAAGAGCATTTCCAAAATATGCTTCTTAAAGCGTCTTTCTAAGTGGTTGCTTGAAGAGATTCTGAATACCGATGAGATAAGAGAGTATGCTAAAATTTTTGGGCGGGCCCCAACAGTATTTTCAGCATTTCCTTCTCAATTGTGTTCGGACTGCAATCAAAATCAGATGTAGTAATTTTTGAAAATAAAAAAACCTAGAAGTATTCTATTCAAATATGTTTTACTTTTAGAAAAAAGGAAGAGAGGACAGAGGAAAAAACTTGTTTTTTATAAGAAGTTTAAAAAAAAAAAGAATACAAGACTAAATATTAATACCTTTTGCTTCAAATATGGTTCCGCTCAAAATCATAAGAAATAAATCGAAGAAGTGAGTAAGTACATGATGCAGTTTATCAAGTAGTTTGCAAATAATTTTGCTATCCCCATGCGCTTTACATAAAAAATTTGCTACCCCATGCACATTTCCAAAATGGGCTGGTACAAGACTAGCTTTATTAATCAAATCCTCTTTCTCAAGTCTTACAGTCATATTCAAAATATATTACAAATACAAACCACATCAGTAAAGTCTTACAGTCATATTCAAAATATATTACAAATACAAACCACATCAGTAATCTTATATTAATACCTAAATCAATTAGCACAATTCAGTACAAATATAATACATCATATAATCATATTCAAATATATAACAAATACAGCCACATCAATAATCTCATATTAATACCTAAATCATTTAGCACAATTCAATACAAATACAAATATATTTCAATACAAATAAAATTAACAAAATTCAATACGAAAACAAATTCAACACAAATATAATTCCATGGAATTTCATACCTAACAATTAAGACTAACTACTTATATTTTATCTAAAATGTCCGTTTGAATAAGAACAAAATAAAAAAAGAAAGAAAGGATTACAAATTTATCATCATAGATGGGCGTGTGGACCTCCAAAAGAAATTGCTTGTTTCCTTGGAGTCCATTCCTATCAAGATGTTCACGGCAATAGCCTGCAAAAAAAAGGTAAGATCAATCAACCCAAGACATCCAAATTCTGCAATACTATTCAAAACCCTTCAGACATATAAACTCCATAAAACATATGATCATGTCCTTTTCTATTCACAACAAACAATATTTATGAGAATTCGATAATATGTCCTATATCTGAAATTATATCACCAAGGGATGACATACTGACATAAATCGAGACAAATTGTTAACAAAATCAATTACCAAACAATGCCCTCTCTGTGTGCAAATCTTTCAAGTCACACTTCTCCCTCCCTCCCTTTCTAACGGTTCAAAACATGGGAAAAAGAGGAACGGAGAGTCCAGACATCATACCTGATAACTTGTATATCAACTACACAAACCAAAATATCTTCAAAACACCATAACGGAACAATATATCTCGGACAAAATAGATACCTGCTCCAATAACAACCAAACAAATATAAATAATATGTATATGAAAGTATCAGATAAACCACTCAAACTTGATAGGGCAACATCTCCGAGTTTTGTCTATATAGTCATTCCTCAATATTTTACAAGCAGACTGTAATGCCTATAAATTTGTTAAGCCGCTTCCAACAGAATGAGCCAATCATTATTGAAAAACTCGCAACCATGAAATCTCAAATCCAATATAATTAATTATATGCCTACAATTCAACTGGCAACAGATATCCAACATCATATAATTGGAGTCTTAAGTGGTTCTTAAACCATAGGCCCAGATAACTCATCACAGCTTGACATTATAGATTAAAAAAAGAAAGAAAGGAAAAAGAATATACCCAAGTCGGTGCATTTGCATATGTTTAAGCAATTCACCAATCATCTTATTATATCACTTAATCATACTCACATAATTTTAATTTCTCTCACCTAATCCTTTTTTTTAATTGGATTAATTTTAATGATCTCCCCTCCAATCCAATAGGGGATGAACCAAAACTCTAATTAGAACCCATACCGGTTACCTTCCGGCAGAAATCTTGCTTATTTTTTGTAGCCATTTTGTCACCATATCTGCTTTATTTTTGTTGGTGTTAATTTTTTTAAGCTATAATAATTTTTCACCAAGTATATTTCTAATCTAGTAATACCTCACATCGATATGCTTGGATTTAGAATAAAAACTTGAATTTTTGGAAGAACTAGGTATGAAACAAAATAACTATATAGCCTATTGTGACAGTTAGAGTGTTATTCATCTTAGCAAAAATTCAAGTTTTTATTCTAAATCCAAAGCATACCGATGTGAGATATCATTGGATTAAAAATATACTTAATAAAAAATTATTGCATCTTGAGAAAATTCACACTAATAAAAATGAAGCAGATATGATGACAAAATGGTTATCTAAAGAGAAGTAGGAGTTCTACCGGAAGGCAGTCTGTATGGGCTCTAAATAGTTTTAGCTCATCTCCTATTGGGTTAGAGGGAGAGGTTGTTAGAATTAATCTAACCAAAAAATGGATTATGTGGGAGAAATTAAGTTTAGGTGAGTATGATTAGGTGGCATAATAAATGGTTGGTAAAATGGGTAAACATATGAAAAATGAGAGATTAAAATCTACCAAAATTGAAAATAATCTTGTTTTCATAATATAGTTTAAATCTATAAATAGATGCTAATTCATTGATTTAACAAGCCACATGATTACTCTTAGTGGATTTAATTGGATGATTTAGAAGCCGAGAATGAAAAATATTTTACATTGTAAAGATCTATATGTACCTTTACAAGGTGATGTGTCTAAACCAAAAGACATGAGTGATGATGATTAGAAAAGATTTGATAGAAAAACTATTAGATTATTCGACAATGGTTGAATGATACTGTATTTCATCATGTCTTTATTAAGAGTACATCATACTCTCTTTGGAAAAAATTGGAGAGTCTCTACGAGAGAAAAACAACATATAATAAAGATTTCTTGATTAGAAAGTTAGTTAGCTCAAAGTATAAAAATGGTTTTTCTATTGCTGAACATCTAAATGAAATTCAAGGTATTATTAATCAGTTTTCTTCTATGGAAATGATACTTGATGATGAGTTGTAGGTTTTATTGTTGCTCAGTTTCTTACTAGAGAGTTGGGAGATATTAGTGGTATTTTTAAGTAACTCTATACCAGAAGGCATAATTTCTATGAGTTTGGTTACAAGTAATTTACTTAATGAAGAACTCAGACGAAAAAAATTTGATATATTACAGTCTGAAGCACTTATCATGGAGAATCGAGAAAGACAGACATCAAATGATGGAAGCAACTATTCCAGATCTAAAAGTAAATTCAGTTCTAAGAAGGATATTACTATCTATTTTTATCATAAGAATGGACATATGAAAGAATACTGCATAATTCAAAAAACAGATGAACAAGCAAAGCGTGGAGGAAAATCTGAAGCCCATAAAAATATAGCCGCTACAGCTGAAGGAAGTTTAGTTATATCTGAAAGTAACAATTTATGTATTTATATTACATGTCGAGATGCAGATTGGGTGATCGATACGGAAGTCTCGTATCATTCTATTCCACATAGAGATTTTTTTACGATTTATCAAAGTGGAGATTTTGGTATTGTAAGGATATGCAACAAAGACATTTCTCATATTAAAGGCATATACATCCTGTGACCAGTCTTGATTGCTGTAGAATGATAAAAAAACAATAAAATAAAATAAAATAAAAAAAGAGAGGAAGTCTGGCCCTCGTGGGCGCGAGGCCAAGAAAGAAAGAAAACTGAAAAAAAGAGGGTCCCTCGCGCATGCGAGGCTGGGAACCCAGTGTCGCGGGCATGAGGCCAAAAAACCATAGAAGATAACGAACAAGAAAAAAGGACTCCCCTTGCATGGCCGGGAGGCTAGGAATCCAGCCTCATGGGCACGAGGCAATAAAAGAAAAAAAAATAAAAATAAAAAAAGAAAGAAAAAAAATCAACCTCACGCTCGCGCAAGCTAGGAATACAGCCTCGCGGATGCGAGGTGGAAAAGAAAAAATAAATCTCTCTCTCTCTCTCTCTCTCTCTCTCTCTCATTCTTTCTCTTTCTCACTGCACAATAAATTGGGCCCCCAGACTACTTTGCAATTTCTACAAATTCTAATTAGACCCAAATTCTAGTAAGAGTCTAATTAATTTTTGGATTCAGAATTCTAATTAATTCTATTTGAAATTGATAATTTTGCAAATTCTAATATGAGTTTAATTGATTTTTGGGTGTAGGAACATGACCAAATACAATAAATCTTGAAGCAAATCTAAACAAAAGAAAATTCAAATATCTTATCAAGATTATAATAAGAACTTGTTTTTATCTATAAGAAAACCTTCCCAATAACCTGGAGCCTATAAATATCCCTCCAGAGGACTTGAAAAAGATTTTTCGGCAATTCAAGTTATGTATGAGAGCCTTAAAGTTTTGAGATCAGCAGAGAGAGCAGAGACCTTTGGCCAGATCTCTCTCTCACACAAGAGTTTGAGCTTCTTCCAAGATCAAAAGAGACGAAAAATAAGCTCAAGAAATCTCCACCGCCTCCATTCATCGATGTCGATCGTCAATAAGGAACGGACCAATCCTCATAGTTGCCTCGATCCCATGATCTTCTGATAAAAAGAGAGCAATGTATTCTATAGTCCACCTGTCTGTTTTACTTTCCAATTTCTTTTCATTGTAATCGAAAAAAAGAAAATTTTTTATAATCTATAATTTTTCTCTCAATGGCAATAGAAAGATCTCCAGTTTTTTTTCGAAAATAGACTGGTGACTACAGTGGGAGATATCACCTATACTGAAGAGGAGATAGTGGTCTAATCCGACGTTAATAAAATTGGAGAAACGATAGAGAAGTTGGTGATCGAGGTCAACCCAAAATATTCAAAATCATCTGAACAAAAATATAAGCTGATAGTTTTGGATGACAAGGAGGCATTGATCCACTAACAGCCATTTGGATTTTCAAACTCTAGTTCATCAAAACAACCAGTGTCCTTTCCAATATTCAAGGAACTTGCTGTGATCGACGCTAAAGGAGAACCTATCGCTACGCAAAGACGGACCAGATTCCGCAACCAAAATTGAAGGGCGCACCGTAGGGCATTCAAAGCACGTTTTGTACACCAAGCTCAAAATCAGCTTATCATGGAGCAAGGAGGATGCTATGCTCAAGGCCAGCCAAGCAGTCCTCAGTCTGGCTAGCCTAGCGGTCCACAGTTTGGCAAAAGTCATCTTGGCAAAAGACAACTTGGCTAGCGTAGCGGTCCACAGTTGAGCAAAATCAGCATAGCACTCCTCAGCCTGGTTAGCGTAGTGGTCCACAGCTTGGCAAAAGTCATATTGGAAAAAGACAACCTGACCAGCCTAGCAGGCCATAGCTTGGCAAAAATCAGCCTAGCGGTTCTCAGTCTAGTCAGCCTAGCAGTTCTCAGCTTGGACAACTAAGCACTCCTCAGTCTGGCCAGTCTAGCGGTCCACAGCTTTATAAGAATCAGCCTAGCGATTCGCTTGGCCAACTTAGCACTCTTAGCCTGCCCAGCTTGACAAAAATTAGCCTCGTCAGTCCAGCACTTCTCAGGTTGGCCAGCTTGGTAAAAATCAGCCTTGCCAGCCCAACACTTCTCAGGTTGGCTAGCTTGGCAAAAGTCAGCCTCACCAGTCCAGCACTTCTCAGCCTAGCCAGCTCGGCAAAAATCAGCCAGGCTAGCCTAGCAAAAATTAGCCTCGCCATCCCAACACTTCTCAGCCTGGCCAGCCTGGCAAAAATTAGTCTCACTAGCCCAGCACTTCTCAGCCTAACCAGCCTACCGGTCCACAGCTTAGCAAAATCAGTCTAACGGTACTCAGCTTGGCCAACTTAGGGCTTTTTAGCTTGGCTAGCCTAGCGGTGTACAGTTTGACAAAAGTCATCTTGCAAAAGACAGTCTGGTCAGCCTGTACACCATAAAATCGTAAATGATTCTCTATTGAGCTTTTTCAATAAAGAATTACAATTTCAACAGTTTTTCATTTATAGAAAATGAGAAAAATTTAATTTCCACTTTGTTTAAAACTAGGTTCTAGAGTAGCTGTGGAGGATGATCTTACTCTCCGTTGACACTCTGTATAAGATTTTAGTTAACAGGGATTTCAGATCACTGATAATACCAGCACTTGGGTGGAAAATGACTCTTTTTATAATATTGATCTTCGGATCCCTTTTCCTACTTAAACTTCCACTATTTATAGAGATTTGGAGACTTTTGAGTTGAAGTAACTGTCCAACTGATGGCCTCCACAATCTGAAAATTAATTTCTCAGCCTTTGGTCTGAAGGATTTGTATTAAATCTCCAAAATTTGCAACCGATATTTTTAATCTTCTAGATCGTAACTGAAATACGAAACACGAATTTCAAACTTTAGATTCGCATTTCCTTTATATCACAACTGGAACACAGATCTCAAACTTTAAATTCACGGCTCTTTTAGATTATGACTGGAACTTAAATCTCAGACTTTAAATTTACGGTTCCTTCAGACTACAACTGGAGTGCGAATCTCAAACTTTAAATTCGCAGTTGTGTGTTTAGTCACTTGCATGGAATACTTGGACCCACATTTGAGTGATGCTGGATATGGTTTTTACTCCTTGAGCCTTTAAATTAGAATCGCGACCCTCTGGAGTTCGCGTGAGTTATGTTTAGCTCTAGTCATGAGCTAAGAAGTTAACTAAAACTGCGGATCTCTCTTTGATTGATGATCCACATTTTAGATTATTAGCTGGGTCAGTCCTTCTATTAAAAATGGATCGTCTTTGACTTTTATTTGTTTTCGTGAGCCATACCACGATCTCTCACTTGAGTTGCAGATTAAATCCGTATTTTAATACTACTTTAAGGGTTTATGTGGATTATTCTTTTAAAATGCGACTCTGTGGGGCCATCATTATTAGCTTATTAGTATCATATATTGTATTTTTCTCTCATATTTTATCTAATTTTGTATATAAATAATTGCTACTCAGGTATTTTTAGTTTGTTTTTCAGGTAATCCGATTCATACAAGGACATGACATGAAATCAAAACTGGATTAGGAAACAAAGCCTATAAAAGAGTTCAAAGAGAGCAAAACTATAAGATTAAGATACTGCAGAGAGTGAAAATCTAATACAGTCAGAAAAATAAAAAGTGCCAGACAAGAGACTTGTGCAGAAGAAAACCTAAAATTTTTCCTCATGTTTGTGCCACTATTTGGCGGCATTTTGCCGCTAATTGGCGGCACAAAGAGGGGTGCACTGGGTCAAATTTTTTCGAGGGGTTCGACGTAATTTTTTAGTTTTCTAGTTGTATCAAAATTAAGATTTGATTTTCGAAGCCTATATATTGGCTGCATTCTTATATTCTAGGGTTTTATGTAGTTGATTAATCATAGAGGAAGTAGGATAATTTGTACTCAGATTTTATTAATAAAATTAGGATTTGCTAAAGGGGTGACGACCACAATACCGTGCTCCAAAGGTAAACCATTGTTCTCAATTCTTTATTTGATTTTTAGATAGAGATAATTGCTTTCTAGTATAGATTTATTTGCTTTTTAGATTAGATTTAATTGCTTTCATGAATAAAAATAGGATTTTGCTTATTAGAATTATGAGTAGTTAAGCTTAGCTCTAGAATGTAGATGAAACTAGAATCCACCATGTAGTTGCTCTCTAGTATATTCTTCCTAATTAAAATAATAAAGACATGATTTTTCTATGAAAAAATTAAAATACAAGAACTCGTAGATTAATACTTTGATAGGTTATACTTGAGTTAAGTTTCTTGATAGCCTATACTTAGTTAGGATTTGGAGTTGTTGATTTTCATCTTCTTTATCGAATTATCTAATGATTTAGTTTGTTTTTATGAAAGTAGTTTTTTTGATGAGTTATACTTGCATACTACTTGATAGCTCATACTTAGAATCTTTAAATAAAGATTAAAACTAAAAGATCGATTTTTTATGATAGGAAGAAGATAATAGAAGTAATTAATGATTAGAAACTAGTGGATTCTAGAGCCTAGGCTCATTAGAATAACTCTCAAATCCAACTTAGAATCATTTGTTAGTCTGTTAGACTATAAAATTAGTAAGAATTGCAAAATATCTAAGATCTCTGTAGGACGACCTGTATAGCGCTACACCGACACTGTACGCTTGCAGTTAAATTATATCACATCATTAGCCCAATTCGCAGATCTCTATGGCTGAATATTCGTGTTTTGGCTATCTTGAGAGATAAAATGCTACTCTGTGAGGGTCGCGTTTTAGCATTTCTTCACTTTCAAGACGCGGATCTCTCTATGACAGATAATCACGTATTAGGCATTTTAGGCTTGAAATATAGATCTCTCTTTGATGATCCATGTGTTAGTCATTTTAGACTTGAAATATGGTTCTCTCTTTAGTTAATGATTCACATATTATTCATGTTAGGTTAAAATTCTCTAATGTAGTAGTGGGAGATGATCATGTTTTCCATTGATGATTTTAACACCGAACTCTTCGAGTTGAAATAGTCTTGCATGACTTTGAAAATAAAAGAGTAGAACTTTTTAAGAGATAAAAATTTCTGGATTAAGAAAAACTCTTTAAGAGATAGATATTTTTGGATTAAGAAAGAGTAGAACTTTTCATAAGATGAGAATTTCCATTGTTCTTGTACTAGAGGTGGATCCTCTCATAAAGGTGTGTGGATCATCTCCTGAGGGTCCCCTTTTTTCTTCTTCAGTCTTCTTGGTTTTTATAGGAGTTTTGGGATTTAAACTCTCATTAACTTGGAGATAATAGAGATGTAACTCCCATTTTTAATTTTTAATTGAATGAGGTGTAATCCTATTTTAAACCACTCATTAATAGGATGTAACTCCCACTTTAGTTAGTGTTTATGCATTATAATTTTTGATTTTTTTTATTAACAGAACCTCCTCCTAAGTTTCCAAAATATCTTTTGACTGTTTGAAGATATTTTGTAATATTTTGGATTTCTTTGTGGTTTGATAAAATTTGTCATTCAGTAAGAGGTAGCTGTTAACTTGACAAATTTTAGAGGAATGAAATTTGAATTTGTCAGAGATGACTTTTATCTTGACAAACTTAGGTGGAAATGAAATTTAAATTTGTCAGAGATAATTTTTAACTTAACAAATCATGAAAGAATGGAATTTGGTTTTGTCAGAGATAATTTTTAACTTGACAAATTTTGGTAGAAATGGAATTTGGATTTGTCAAAATTAATTTTTAACTTGACAAATTTTGGAGAAAATAAAATTCGGATTTGTCAGAGTTAATTTTTAACTTGACAAATTTTGGTTGAAATGGAATTTGGATTTGTCAGAGATAATTTTTAACTTGATAAAATTTGGAGAAAATCGAATTTGGATTTGTCAGAGGTAATTTTTAACTTGATAAATTTCGGAGAAAATATAATTTGGATTTTTCAGAGATAATTTTTAATTTGATAAATTTTGGTGGAAATGGAATTTGGATTTGTAAGAGGTAATTTTTAACTTGACAAATTTTGGAAAAAAATGAAATTTGGATTTATTAGAGGTAATTTTTAACTTGACAAATTTTGTTGGAAATGGATTTTGGATTTGTCAGAGTTAATTTTTAACTTGACAAATTTTGTAGAAAATGAAATTTAAATTTGTCAGAGATAATTTTTAACTTGACAAATTTTGGTGAAAATGAAATTTGGATTTGTTAGAGGTAGTTTTTAACTTGAAATTTTTTAGAGAAATTAAAATTTGGATTTGTCAGAGGTAATTTTTAATTTGACAAATCTTGATTAAAATGGAATTTGGATTTGTCAGAGATAATTTTTAACTTAACAAATTTTGTTGGAAATAGAATTTAAATTTATCAAAAGTAATTTTTAACTTAAAAAATTTTGGAGAAATTAAAATTTGGATTTGTCAGAGGTAATTTTTAACTTGATAAATTTTGATGGAAATGGAATTTGGATTTATCAGAGGTAATTTTTAACTTGACAAATTTTTGTGGAAATAGAATTTGGATTTGTCCGAGGTAATTGTTAACTTATCAAGTTTTGGTGGAGGAAATTTTATTTTGTTAGAGGTAATTATTAACTTAGAAAATTTTGGTGAAAGGAAATCTTATTTTGGCATAGGTAATTGTTAACTTAGCAAATTTTGCAGGAAATAAAGCATAGCGCGATTTTATGAAAATTCGCACTTTTAGAATTCATGACTGCGTTTCTAAACTTCTTTTAGTATTAAAATGCGACTTTATGAAATTTGCTTTTTAAGATCCTTTGATTCCAGATTTGCGAATCTCAAATCTGCCAAAGACAGAACTTATCATGATAAGTTCATGAAGTTTTTAACAAACCCCCAGCCTTTACCAACTGCCGTTTGCGTTGGGCTAGCCATATTATTCCCCTCAGCATGATGAGTTGTTGAGAATTTTATTTGGACTTTAAATGCCAAACTTTCCTCTTCTCTAAACCTTAATAGATTAAAGTTATTTTACCCCAGCACGGTAGGGTTGTTGAGAATGTTATTTGAACTTTAAATGCTAAACTTTCCTCTGTCCTTAGTCATAGAGACATAGGATTCATTTGACATTTCATGCTGAAACTCGTTGAGAATGGACTTTTCCTTGTAGATGAGCTATATTTGATTGGTGGACAAATTGATCCAATAAGTTAGGAATAATATTTCTTTAGAAAATTTCCATTAATTGGCATCATTATTTTGTCGCCATTCTATTTTGCCAACCAATATGCGCTATTAGAATAGATTGCATCAATAACAAATGGTCCCTCCCATTTTGGTTGGAACTTTCCTTTGGATTTTTGATTAATTATGATTAGTCTTCTTACTGAAATGACTAGATTACCTTTCTTGAAAGTTCTTTACTTAACTTTTTTATTAAAGGTCTTAGAAATCTGCACTTGATAGAGTTCAATGCTTTGTTGAGTTTCTAGATGCTTATCATCAAGAGCTTCTAACTCTAAGAGTATCTGTCGATGTCATCCTTCTTTTAATGGTTGGGCTAAAGACGACGTAAGTCAGTTGAAAACTGATCCATACTCTCAAACCCATTCGCATCTTAATTTTTCTTTTTGTCTGGAACCACTACTTTGCTTCTTCGCCTCCATACTTGAACTGGAGATCTTTGCGCTTGCGGTTGAACGGATTCTCTTTGTTTCATTGCTCTGCGGAGAGTGCGAGTTTTACTTCTTCTAAGGTTTGTTCTCATTGTGCGAGTTTACTTTGTCTTTTTGACAATCATAGAATGATCTTTTTTTCCTTATTAATATGGCGATCCTGATCCATACTCTCAAAGAGATCAAGTGGAGCAGACTCCGAGTCTTATACTGGTGAAGGAGATGATTCTTCTTTGGGACCAGATTAGTCTGAGGAGGCATTTGATTGGACTGCTGTCTTTGAAACCTCTCTAGAGGCTGAGTTATTAGAAATCTTACCGCATTTCCGTAAGGAATTAGGGTTTCTGGAGCTAGAAGAGAGCAATTCTTCATATTTCTCCTGATCGAACTCAATGATTAGTAATTCGATCATGCTGCAACTGGAATATTATCAGATTGAGCTACAACCTTATCATCAGTGATGATAGGTTTCTCCAGCGGAGTCGCCAATTTTCTCTACGCCATAAAATATAAGTGATTCTCTATTGAACTTTTTCAATAAAGGATTACAATTTCAACGGTTTTCCGTTTACAGAAAATGAGAAAAATTTAATTCCCTCTTTGTTTAAAACTGGGCTCTAGAGTAGATGTGAAAGACGATCTTGCTTTCCGTTGACACTCTGTATAAGATTTTAATTGGCAGAGATTTCAGATCACTAATAACATCAGCACTTGGGTGGAAAATGGCTCTTTTTATAATATTGGTCTCTGGATTCCTTTTACTGCTTAAACTTTCACTATTTATAGAGATTTTGAGACTTTTGAGTTGAACTAACTGTCCAACCGATGGCCTCCATGATTCGAAAATTAATTTCTCGCCCTTTGATCTAAAGGATTTGTATTAAATCTTCAGAATTTACAACCAACGTTTTTAATCTTCTCGATCGTAACTGAAATGTGAAATACGAATCTCAAGGTTTAGATTAACATTTCCTTTAAATCACAACTGGAATGCGGATCTCAAATTTTAGATTCGCGACTCTTTTAGATTATAACTAGAACTCAAATCTCAGACTTTAGATTCATGGTTCCTTCGAAACTACAACTGGAATGCAAATCTCAAACTTTAAATTCGCGGCTTTGTTGGACTGCAAATCTCAAACTTTAAATTTGCGGCTTTGTGTTTAGTCGCTTGCATGGTATGCTTGGACCCACATTTGAGTGATGCTGGAGATGATTTTTGCTCCTTGGGACTTTCAAGTAGAATCGCGACCTTCTAAAGTTCGCGTGAGTTATGTTTAGTTCTAGTCATGAGCTAAAAAGTTAACTAAAATCTCGGATCTCCCTTTAATTGATGATCCACGTTTTAGTTTATTAGCTGGGCCTGCCCTTTTATTGAAAATGGGTCGTCTTTAGTTTTTATGTGCTTTCGTGAGCCATACCACGATCTCTCACTTGGGTCATAGATTAGATCCACATTTTAATGCTACTTTAAGGATCTGTGTGGATTATTCTTTTAAAATGCGACTCTGTGGAGCCCACCTTTGTTAGCCCAATTCGCAGATCTCTCTGGCTGACTATCTGTATTTTGACTATCTTGAGGGATAAAACGCGACTCTGTGAGGGTCGTGTTTTAATATTTTTTTGCTTTTGAGATGTGGATCTCTCTATGATAGATGATCCACGTATTAGCCATTTTAGGCTTGAAATATGGATCTCGCTTTGATGATCCATTTGTTAGCTATTTTAGACTTGAAATATGGATCTCTCTTTAGTTGATGATTCACATATTATTCATGTTAGGTTAAAATTTTCCAATGTAACTGCGCGAGATGATCATGTTTCCCATTGATGATTTTAACGCCAAACTCTTCGGGTTGAAATAGTCTTACATGATTTTGAAAATAAAAGAGTAGAACTTTTTAAGAGATAAAAATCTCCGGATTAAGAATATTTTTTTAAGAGATAGAAATATTTGGATTAAGAAAGAGTAGAACTCTTTATAAGATGAGAATCTCCATTGTTCTTGTACTAGAGGTGGATCCTCTCGTAGAGATGTATGGATTCTCTTCTGAGGGTCCCCCGTTTTTTCTTCTTTAGCCTTCTTGGCTTTTATAGGAGTTTTGGGATTTAAACTCTCATTAACTTAGAGATAATAGAGGTATAACTCCCATTTTTAATTTTCAATTGAATGAAGTGTAACCCTATTTTAAACCACTCATTAATAGGATGTAACTCTCACTTTAGTTGGTGTTCATGCATGATAATTTTTAATTTTTTTTGTCAACACAACCTAATACTCCTCAGCGTGGCCAACCTAACACTCCTCAGCGTGACCAACCTGGTACTCCTCAGCCTGACCTGCCTAGCACTCCTCAGTGTGGCCAGCCTGGCACTCCTAAGTCTTACCAGCCTAGCATTCTTTAGTCTGGCCAGCCTATCACATATCAGCCTAGCACGAAAAAGTCTAGACGCCAGTCTAACATAACTAAAATTGAAAATCAAATTAAATCTAAGCCAGTACGCGAGGCTAGTTCGACTAAACCAGTGTATGAGGCTAGATCAGTATGCCAGGCTCATCTAGTATGCGAGGATCGTCTAGTACGTGAGACTAGAGCTAAACCTCAGTCTCGCATAAGAACAGAAGAATGCAAGGCTACCCAACATTTTCATGTAAGATATTTCAAAACTAATGCTGGGCATAGAACCAATCTGGGGGTTGACAAATATAACTTTTATGACTTCTCAGAGACACTTGTCAGGACAAATAAACCTAGAAAAAGAGCCATGCCCCGCCCACAAAATATGGTTATGTCAGCACTGCATGAAGAAACTCCAGATTTGTGGAGATATCCCATAAACAAAAGAAGGGTGGCATGACCCCATCAGTCCTGCTATTGTGAGGAGTTAATCGTGGCAGTTTTGACTTATTGTTATTGTCAAGCCCTAAGACCATCTGCATTTAATCGGTTGTTAACACCAGAATCTACTAGAAAGAAAATGGTTGCAAAGACAAGACTCTAACTTAGATCAAGACTTATCCGCTTTCACGTCTAACATGGTGAATAAGAGCAAGAAACTAGTCGTCGAAGAGTATACCTATGATACAGAAGTAGAGGAAATCTATTATAACACACTTCTTAGGTCAGGTGTGATGGCTTCCCGTGTTACAAAAGATTAGCGGGGGTCCTAATGAGGAATATGAAGAGTTTAGTAAGTATTTGGCCATAGCAACATCGTGATCGCACGCTTCCTCTAGATCGCGGAGAAGGATAGTTCATATGTTTGAACGGTTGGCTGAGATGAATCAAAAGATTGAGGCGCAAGAATGCCTCGTCCAAGAGCAACAAAGAAGTATCGAGGATCTTAAAGCGATGTTCGCGAAGGTCTTGGAGAACACTCGAATGAACATGGAAGACAGAGCGAGGGTTCTTCCTCTTCTGATAAAGGCAAGAAGGATGAGATTGAATCCAACTGAGATACCGGGAGAAAAGACAGTGAGGAGGAATATTTCATTGATCCTCACGCAGAAAAAATGGAGAAGCTTTAAAGTCAAATAGAAGTTTTAATGCACAGAAAAGGATTGTAAGAAATGGGAATAACGAGACCCTACCCAATAGAGTGGGGTTCCGCCCCGTTTCTAACAAAATATAAACCTCTGAAGCTAGAGTTATATGATGGGAAGGGATCTCCAAATCAACATATGTACTATTTCCTTTTGCAAGCTGGTCATCTCATGGGCAATGACCTAGTGATGATAAAGATCTTCGCAAGTATCCTATGAGGGTCTGCATTCACTTGGTTTATGCAGCTGCCACCGGGAACTATCAATGCTTGGTCTGACATGGAAAGGGAGTTTCTAGCCTGCTTCTTCGAAGACGATACCGAATAATCCATTCACTCTCTTCTAGCAAACAAGCAAAAAGAAGACGAGATGGTTAAAAACTCTGTTGAGCGTTTTCACGATACCCGCATAGCATTTCGCGGAAAACATTGGTGAAGACTTGCAAACACAATCTCTAGACCAACATATCGGTCAAAATGGGAACAATAGAGTTCAAAATCTGGAAGGATCTAGTCAAATAAGGGCAGCAAGCAGAGAATATAATCCGATGTATTAATCAATATCATGCCCAGAGGAGAATTGCCATGAACTGCTAAACCGCAATCATTTTATCCTAAGGGAAAGGAGGTAATGACCACTAGACTTGCTGCAAACAAAAAAACTCAGAATAATCGAGATTTTTCTAGGTCGCAACGGACATACGATTTTAAAGATGAATAAGCAGTCACATTCTTCCACCTACTGAATAAAAAGGGAATGCTCAGATTACCCAAAAATCAGGAGACAGAGGAAGGTAGAAAAACAGATGATCCTAAGTATTGCCTCTACCATTAAAATATTAGGCACCCAACCAAGAGTTGTTATGCTCTAAAAGATAAAATTCAAATTCTCATCAATACAAATGTGATCCAGTTGAGACCTGAACAGAAGAACATATTTGCGAATGCAATCCACAAAATTTGATGGCAAAATGCCAGCCAAAAAAAATTCAAAAAGAAAAAGAGTAAAAAAAATTTTTAAAAATGAGAAAAAAAGAAAAAAATTATGTAAATATATATGAATACATGCATAATAACTCTGTTGCCCAATATTGCAAAGGCAATGGGAAGAGAGTAAAACTCTCGCTAACCCTATCATAGTGGAGGTAAGAGTATTAAATCAAATAGCCCGAAGCAAGAACGCAAGGTTATGCCCGCGCACAACGTAAGGCTAATCCAGCGTAAAATCATCTAAGGCATGGAGCTAACTCGAGACTAAGCCAGGGTAAAGTCATCCAGACGCGAGGCTAACTCGAGACTAAAACAGCATGCATGGTTATACTAGTGCATGAGGCTAAACCAGGACACAGAACTCATCCAGAGTACAAATGTGAACATAAATGTGAGACTAAGGCCCCGCATAGTCTATTACAAAGAAGAAAGTAATCTATTACCACATGACGAACTTCATAGACAACCAAACAAGTCCCATGCATGAGGTAGGACCCACATCCCACCAAACAAGAATATTTATGAAGCTAGCATAAAGAATGCGAGGTTAATACTTGCGAACAACGCAAGACTATGCAAAATAAAGTTAGCAAAAGTAAAAAAAGCTCTAAAAGGCGAGTCTAATTTGCAACCCTGCATAAAACAGTTGAAATGCTAGGATAACACATACATAAGGCTATCTGGTAAACTGCATGACTTTTACTACTGGAAGAGATTCAGGATATAAGGCAAAGTTGCAGCTAGGCATAAAACTCTTAATATGCATAATAAGCCAACATGCGACAGACACAACACGCAAGGCAGATCCAAAGTGCGAAGAAGTCCAAAATGCAAAGTTAACTCTCAGCTTTACGTAAACTTCAAAGAAGACGAAGGCGGTCAATTGAATTATAATGACCGTTCAAATGTGACCCCCATAAGGAGTGGGACCCACACCAATAAACCTTGTATGCAATGCAAAGCAAACTCCACATACAATATAATGCCAAGCTAGCGTAAAGTCATCTAAATGCAAGGCTATGCTCACGGCCAAAATGTTGAACTAACTCTTAGCCCTGCATAAACTTTAAAAAGCGGAAGGTAAAGGTCTGCGTCCGAGACTTAAGGCGTCAGGCCAACTAGCAGCTTTGTATAATATCTGATGAAGAAGAAGGTGATCCATTGATTTACAATGAGCCGTAATCAATCAAATGAGGCCCACACAGGGGGTGGGACCCGCATCCAGTAAACCTTGTGGTTAAGCCCACATAAAGAGATCAAGACGTGAGGCTAAGCTCATGTAAAGTAACTCAAGCGCAATGCTATGCCTGCGTGGAGTGCGATGTTATGCTCGCAACTAAATGCGAATCTAAGTCAGTGTGCAAAGCTATGTCAGCACATGAAGCTAACTCAGTGTGCGAGGCTAAACCTGCACACAAGTCCAACCCTGCGTATAACGCAAAATTATACTAGCCTAGTCGCGAGGCTTTGCCAGCTTAAAATGCGAGGCTAAGCCCGCGGATATAGGGCTAAACAAGCATTTTGAACGTGCAATAACAAATTGAGTTGTATCAAGTGCGTATCTCGAGAGTGTTTAACAAGAAAGTTAAACGAAGAGTTTTCAAAGAAAGAGATTTAGACTTGGCCATCAAAAGACCGATGATCATGACCCACAAGACTAAGGAAAAACTTGAACCCAAGTGGGAATGACCGTTTGTAGTTGAAACTGTCTACTCAAATGGAGCCTATCGTCTGATCAATCAAGACAGTGATAGAATGATGTGCCTATTAACGACAAATTTTTAAAAAAATTACTACATATAGCCATCTTACAAAAACAGAAGGGAAGGCTGATAAATCAACTGCCCAATGCTATCAAAAGCATGAAAAGAGAAATCGAAAATTTCTCGCCAACCCCATTTTACTGGGGTAGCAATAAACCCATAACCACTAAGGCAAAGAGGAGAGGGAATGTTAGGCATTTAAGCCCAAACTAAACCCTCGTCAACTCATCATATTGAGGGAATAGTATAGCTAGCCCAATGCAAATGACGACTGATAAATACACCTCAAATCTATTGATAGCAAGGGGTTTGCTAAAAGTCCCCTGATAAATCTGTCGCAATACTATCCAACATTGCCCGATGCCAAAAAGGCAAAGGGACGAAGGAATATTTGGCATTTAAGCCCAAATAAAGCTCTCGACAACTCATCATGCTGAGGAGAATAATATGGCTAGCCCATCACAAACAGCGATTGGTAAAGGCATGACAAATTCGTTAATAGCTGGGGTTTGCTAAAAATCCCGTGAGCCTGTCACGTTAAACTCTTATCTCTGACAGTAAGATTCAAATCATATCATCTCAAAAATACCAAATTTATCATGTTAAGCTCTTAGTTTTGACAGCGCGACTTAAAACATCTTATCTCAAAACAACCAAATCTGTTAAGTTAAACACTTATGTTTGTCAGTGAGATTCAAATCATCTCATCTCAAAAATAACTAAATCTGTCATGTTAAGCTCTTATCTCTGATAGCGAGACTTAAACATCTCATCTCAAAATAACAAAATATGTCAAGTTAAGCTCTTATCTCTAACAGCTAAATTTGAATCATCTCACACTAAAATAAATAGTTTCTTTCATGATCCTAATTCAATCACCGGCTTTGTTTGTCACCCAGACGAGTCATCCAGGCATGTGCAATTAGGCGCCTCTACCAAACCCAATGATTTTGACCCGATCATCTTGGCGTGTGCAATTAAGAGCCTCCGCTAAATTCCAGGTATTCTCAATTAAGTGCCTCTGCCAAAACTCCATGGGTACATTTAACCATACACTGCTACCCATTGTAGTTCGATCCTAACCCAGTCATCTCGGTATGTTTAATAGTACACCTTTGCCAAAACCCAATAGGTAAGTTTCACAGTACACCTCTGCCCATGGTTCTTCGATCTCAATTCCATCATTCCGGCTCCGTCTGTCAACCAGACAAGTCAGCCCTCAATTTGAAAATAATCACCGGCTCTGTCTGTCATTTAGGCGAGTCGTCGACTTTGTTTGACAACCCAAATAAGTCACATCACAAAAAAACACTCAACTTGGTAAGGTATCTCCACACCCTTAGCAAATCCCATCTTCCATAAAATTATCAACTAACTCCATTAAATCCATCCATCAATTTCAAAATAATAGCCCAATAGGCACGTCAGTTATACCTCTATTTATGACTCTGTGATTCTAACCCGATCACCAAGACTTTGTTTGTTATCCAAGTGAGTCAATCTCATAATGATTAATAAAACTCAACTTGCTATATCTTTAGCAAGAATACCAATCTTGAATAGGAATCCAAAGTATTTCAAAATTTCGCAAAACAAATGGAGAGACAAAATTTTTGAAAACTTTGGAGGGGGTCTTATAGGATGATTAAAAATAATAAAATAAAATAAAATAAAATAATAAAAATAAATAAAAAAGAGAGAAAGTCTGGCCTTCACGGCGGGTGCGAGGCCAAGAAAGAAAGAAAACTGAAAAGAAAGAAGAGGGTCCCTCACGCATGTGAGGCCAAAAAAACCAGAAAAGAGAATGAACAAAAAAAAGGACTCCCCCTCGCATGGCTGCAAGGCTGGGAATCCAGTCTCGCGGGCGCGAGGCGGGAAAAGCAAAATAATAATAATAAAAATAAAAAAATAAAAAAAGAGAAAGAAAAAAATCAGCCTCGCGCTCGTGCAAGGCTAGGAATCTAGCCTCACGGGCGTGAGGTGGAAAAAAAAAATCTCTCTTTCTCTCTCTTCCTCACTGCACAATAAATTGGGTCCCGCCCTAGACTATTTTGCAATTTCTACAAATTCTAATTAGACCCAAATTCTAATCAGAGTCTAATTATTTTTTTGGTGTAAAATTCTAATTAATTCTATTTAAATTTGATAATTCTGCAAATTCTAAAATTAGTATAATTGAATTTTGGGTGCAGAAATAGGACCGGATACAATAAATTTTGGAGCAAATCTAATCAAAAGAAAATCCAAATATTTTATCAAGATTATAACAAGATCTTATTTTTATCTATAAGGAAACCTCTGTAATAACTTGGAGCCTATAAATACCCCTCCAGGGGGACTCGAAAAAGACCTTTTGATAATTCAAGTTACGCGCGAGAGTCTTGAAGTCTTGAGATTAGCAGAGAGAAGGGACCTTTGACCAGATCTCTCGTGCAAGAGTTCGAGCTTTCTCTAATATTAGAAGAGATGAAGAACGAGCTCAAGAAATCTTCACCACCTCAATTCATCGATGTCGGATTTTCAACGAGGAACTGAACAATCCTCATAACTGTCTCGATCCCACGATCTTCTGATAAAAAGAGAGCGATGTGTTCTATAAGTTCACTTGTCTGTTTTTCTTTTTAATTTCTTTTCATTGTAATTGAAAAAAGGAAATTTTTTATAATCTGTAATTTTTCTCTCAATAGCAATGGAAAGATTCCCAGTTTTTCCCAAAAATAGTTGTAAATTGGTGCTCAAAGATGTAAAGTAAGTTCCAGATCTTTACTTGAATCTAATATCAGCAGGAAAGCTAGATGAAAATGGTTTTGATAGTACTTTTTGCAATGGGCAATGAAAGCTCACAAAGGTTCTCTTGTCATAGCAAGAAGAAAAACAATGTAGCACTCTTTATAAGATGCAAACCAAACTATGCAAATGTGAGGTAAACTCAACAAAACAAGATTCTTCTCTAGAATCATAGTACAAGAGAATTGGGCACATGAGTAAGAAGGGAATGTAAATTCTTGCTAAAGAAAAACACTTGCCGAACATGAAAGGTATATATCTCGGTACTTATGTACATTGTTTGGCTGGCAAATAACGTCAAGTTTCATTTGTTAGGAATGAATCAAATAGAAAGTCTCACATATTAGATTTAATACATTCTGATATTTATGGTCCTATGAAAGTGAAGATTTTTGGTGGTGCTCTTTATTTTGTAACTTACATATATGATTGTTCCGGAAAGTTTGGACTTATACTTTAAAAATAAAAAATCAAATTGCAGATGTCTTTAGAGAATTTCATGCTAAAGTGGAGAGAGAAACAAGGAGGTCTCTTAAATAAATCCAATAAGACAATAGTTGCGAGTATATCGGCCATTCATGAATATTGCAAAAGCAAGGGAATTCGATATGAGATGATCGTTCTGAAGATAGTTAAGATTGGTACTAGAAGTGCTGCATAAACACCAATTGTTCACTAAAAAAGAATGCAAGTTTGGTATTGACAAGTGGACTATCTTGGTCATATCATAACAGAAAATAGCATAGCTATGGACTCCAAGAAAATAAAGGTTGTTGCTTATTGGCCATTGTGATTATAAGTGAAAAGTATTATATTTTGTAGCTATTTTATGCACTTGCAATATGATTTTGATGTTTAATATAAAAAATTAATGAATCATTATGTATATTATTCTAATTCTCTACTTGAGTATTTTATTGCTTTAATATAGTATTTTATAATATTTTTGAAGGGTTTTGGATGCAAGGAAACGAAACAAGCAATGCACATTGGAGGGAAAGATTAACATTAAATCCACCAAAGGATTGTTAAAGCACTTAAAGCCATTGTTGACAGACCCCTTATATTCTAGACAGTAAAATTTATCTGAGAAGGGCTGGCGAAGCAACTTTTGAAGCGGCTGTCGACAATCCAAAGAGTAGTCTATGTAGTAGTTGCAACTTCAAGGCCAGATTTAATATAGATACAATTAGAACTAAAAAACTTTATGTTGAAAGAAGTTGTAGAGTTCTGAATTATCTTTCCAACGACAGTAAGACCAGCTCAATCGCAGTTCAAATGCCAAAGTTATGACCATTTTCCTAAAGCACTATGCAGTAGAACAAAAACTCAATGCGATTTGTAGCCATTTTGTACTTGTTTCCTACTTGTATTTGGACTTATTTTGTGCTCAACTTTGAATTCTAATCTTAGCCATTAAGATCTATTAGTTGTTGATCTAAGGGATAGAATTGTTAGGGTTTTTCTTAGGAGTTTATAAACTCTATAAATATGAGAGGATGTGCCTCTTTATGAAAAAAAACATATGCATCTCTTTCTTCTTTTTAATGAAAATTATTCCTTTTCAATGATAATTGACTAAATTCATAGTGAAAGGTGGATGAGAATTCTCTACTTCTTCAATAATACTTACACTTATAATTTTGATTTGTAAATTCTTATTATTTTACATAGTCAATTAATTATAGTTTTTCATATATTCAAAATATTATATATTTTAGGGCATGATTTGTAGTTTCTTTTAAAGATTTATATCTTGAATTTAGATATAGTTCATTGATTGGGTGAATGGGATTATTATAATATGATTATGAAATAAAAAGATCTAATTTATTTTTTGTTTCTTATCTAATATTTGATTGATTATAATCTTTCTGTATGCTTGAAATAGTTTATATTTTGGGATATGGTTCATATTTTCTTTAAATAGGGATTCAGAACTTGATTCTTGATATAAATTATTTGTGGATATTGAGGGTTATGATAATTTAAATGTGGATAGAAGGATTAAAAAGATGATTTCTAATTTTTTTGACAACCAAATTAGAGAACTAGAGATGAATCTGATACCTTAACCACTTTTTTCATTAATTTTCACTCTCAAATAATTTCTCTTTTCCTTACTCTTATTCTATCAACTTGTAATTTTCAATACCAAACTATCCTTGTGGATTTGACCTCAGAGTTACCAAGCCTATATTACTTATTGATTTTTTGCACTTGGGATTATACTATTTATATTCGACCAAGTTCTTGGCAACCTGTCACGGATAGTTTCTTGGTGTTTTTAAACTTTGATTCTGTCAAGGCATAGGAGTAAGAACTCATTTGATTTTTTTTATTTTGCGTATTACCACTTGGCATTGAGATTTTGCTAGTTAATTGATCAGGATCTCTTCTAAGACTTTCTTCCATAGACTTCTTGACACTTCGCTGCATTTACCTTCACCACATAAAATTCCAAACATCATGACAAATAATGCAAGCAGTCATGGTGGTAGTAGGCGTTCACTTCAAGAATATTTACAGCCTAATAAAATCAACCAACCATATTGCATCATCTTTCCACTTAATATTGGTCTCTTTGAGATTAAATCTGTGATAGTTCAACTACTGCCAAAATTTTATGGATTGAAAAATGAGAGCCCCTACTTACATCTTTGAGAGTTCGAGGAAGTCTGCGCAACCATGAACCTACAAAATGTTTCCGCAAAATAGATGAGCTCAAATTATTTTCTTTCTTTTTGAAAGACCAAGAGAAGACTTAGCTCCACTTCTTACTTCCAAATTCTGAACGAGATGCAAAAGGAGTTCATATAGAAATTTTATCTAGAAAAAGGAGTTCATACACTGAACTAATTACGTGTGAAAAAAATTGTGATCTTTCAACAGAAAGAGAGAGAATTTTTTTGAGTATTGGAAAAAGAACTTTTTCTATCATACCCATGTTATGGATACGAGAGATGGAGAATTATTAGCACATTCTACCATGATCTAAATTCAACTTCAAGATAATTTTTGAAGACCATGTGTAATGGAGACTTTTTGAGCATAGATGTTGTCGAAGCATGGGACTATTTTGACAGACTTGCTAAAAATTCTTAAGAATGGAAAACAGAGGATGCAATTGAGAGAGATCAATCAAAACTACCATGATAGATCGCGATGGGATCTCTTGTCTTGGTGAAGCAGATGAAATAAAAGTCCAGTTGACTTATCTTACCAAGAAGATTGAAAATCTAATATCTACCAAGTTTGAATATGCTAGAACTATAAAACATGTAGAGAATGCATGCAACATTTACAATTTAAGAGGACATACTACTCTTAATTGTTCAACTCTCTCGGCTTTCAGGGAAGCTCTTCACGAGTAAGCTAATGCACTTAATACTTTTTCCCAACCTGACAGTACTCCAGATATAGATATATATAATACAAATTTTTAGTGGAAGCCAACAACTCCTCAACAGTTTTCTATACCATCAAATGCATTTATATCTCTTGTAAATCAGCTGCTCTTGAGCCACCATCCCTGATCAAGAATCTTGAAGAAAATATCAATCAAGTAATTCAATCTCAATAGCAGATAGTTCAATGTTACATGTGTAAAACCAGCTCATACAGAATCAACAACAAATCAATAACCAGAATACTACTACGTTTAATGAGATCAAGGCTCAGGTAAGTAATTTCACCTCTGCATTACAACTATAGGAGAAATGTAAGCTCCTACCGTAACTAGAGCCGAGCCATACAAATTGGATTGAAGGCGTCAATCCTATATCTTGTAGTTCAGACGAGAAGACTAACTCTGTTGCAGGTATCAAATTAAGAAGTGGTAAGGTTATAAATGAACCAACTTTAAGTATTACTGAAAAGTAAGAGAAGCTTAGAAATAAATCTACATATGATATTGTTGATGAGTCTGATCATATATCACCTTATTTTAAACCTGATGTTCCTTTTTCTTTTGCACCTTACAAAAATAAATTTTCACTTGATGCTGAAATTTTTGATATTTTTAAACAAGTGAAGATTAATATTCCACTTTTTTAAGCTATCAAGCAAATACCAAAATATGCAAAATTATTAAAGACATGTGCTTGATAAAAAAGAGGATGAATATAAAGAAGAAGGCAATTTTAGCACAACAGCTAAGTGCTATCATCTAGTATAAGATGCCCCTTAAGTGCAAAGATCCATATCATCCTCCATCTCATGCGTTATTAGCAATCATTACTTTGATAGAGATTTATTAGATTTGGGTGTTAGTGTGAATATTTTGCCTTATTAAGTTTTCATACAATTGGGTATCGGTGATCTTCAGCCCACTAATGTGACATTTCAACTAGCCGATCGATCAGTAGAAATGCCAAAAGGGGTGGTAAAGGATGTATTAGTACAAGTTGAGAAATTCTACTTTCTAGTTAATTTTTATATTCTGGAAACCGAACCTACACCAGGCCATTTCAAAAATATTCCAATCATCCTAGACTGTCCATTTCTTGTAACTTCAAATTCATTGATTAATTATAGAAATGGAATAATAATACTTTCATTAGGCAATATGAATATGGAATCTAACATTCTTGATATAGACAAATAGGCTCCAACCGACAATGATGTACAAGAATTTGACGCAACAGATGATAAAAAAGTAAAACAAACAACAGGTTGGGGGAGAAAAGACAACCTATGAATTTGTTTTGGTTGGTAAAGATATATGCATTTGACGAACAATCAAAGGGGAATGGACTCATCTTGGATCCTGGTTGAGGTTGAACCATTTTCATTTAAAAATATTCTTACTCTATTAATTTTTAAAGTTCTTTTATATAAATGCACTAAGGATATTGCATAATTTAAGATGGGGTGAGATAGATATACCTAGGTTACTACAATTGTAGCATACATAACATATGTATATATACATAATACTAAAAATTCAAAAAAAAAATTAAAAATTTGCAAAAAATTTCAATTCTATGAAGTAAAAAGTAAGATTAGAAGAATTTTATATGATGCATTTATGAGATTAATATCTAAATATTGATACTAATATGATAATAGTTCTTACACAATTTTGATTGTGAAATTAAATCTGATAATAAAATATATTGATACTTGAAGTTTGAATTAAGTATGCATTCTAAACATTTACATAATGAGTCATGAAAAGTTAATAACAAAGAGAAAACTTAAAAAGAATGCCTATCTTATATATGTATGATATCTCTATGAATTTCATTGAGGGATTACCATCAAACCAGGGGAAAATTTCTATTTTGGACATAGTTGATCGTTTTTCTAAATTTTCCCACTTTATCCCTTTGAATGCCCATACACAACTCCTCAGTTAGCACATATCTACTACAATGTGTAACAACCCAAAACCGATACGATACACATTTGTTGATATATTTTTGTTCTCGTATGTTTATGTTAAAATAGAATTTAAAATAAATTAACTTAAATATAATTTTAACGCCACAAAGTATTTTAATAAACTATATTTAAAAAATAATATTTTAATTATCTCATTAGGGCCCAAACCCATTTCCTTGGTCCAAACTCAAAATAGTAGTAGTAATAATAATATAATAGTAGTGATAATAATAATGTATAAGATTGGACTTATACCCAAAATTCAAAACAATTTTTTAGCCTCACATTCCAACTATTTAGTCAAATTTTATTTCGTAATAATGAAATAAAACCTTTTATTTAGAATATTCAAATTTACTTCCATCATTTAATTTCTAAAATTAATCTTTAATCAATTCTAAAATTAATCTTTAATCAATTCTATTAATGAGCCTTTTGACCCATTTGAATTCAAATTTAAAACTTATCATAAAATCTGAAGTCAAGTACAATAGTTAATGAGCCCTTTTAACCCATGATAAGATTATGAACTTGTCGAACAAGGGCAAGAATAACGAGATGCAGCAAATGCGGCAGCCCAACTAGATAAAATAATACTCTACACAATAAATGAGTCAATCATGAAGATGATGAATGCCTTCACTACGAGAATATGCATTTTTGAAGAATGACAAGCCCAAACCGAGTATCATCAGCAACACCATTATCGACTTCTCACCAAAGTATTCAGACGAATGGCTGGTGAAAGTGCCCACTTTCTGTAGATGAGGACGAAGGGATGAGCTAGGAGACCATAGGGTTCCGCCAGTATCAAAGATGCAAGTGACAAAAAAGTTTTCATTAGAGATATTAATATCAACTACAAAAGGAAGTGAGTTTTTTTTAGAACCAACAAATCCAGATATATTCTAACCTTAATCTCTTACATTATTTCTTAGTGTGTTACTTTTATAGTTATATTTTTTATGTACTGAGGATATTGCATAATTTAAGTTGGGGGATGAGACAGATACGCTATACTTTATTGTATCATAGTTAACTAACATATTTAATTTTTTTTAAAAAAATTCATTTTTTTGGTGTAAAAAATAAGATTAGAAGTATTTAAATTGTATATTTATAAGATTGATATCTTAATACAGCTTATATGATAATAGTTCTTATGTAATTTTAATTGAGATTTTAAATCTGACAATAAAATATATGGTTACTGAATATTAGAATTGAGTATGCACTCTAAATATTTAAAGAATAAGTCATGAAAAGTTGATAATAAAAAGAAAACTTAAAAGGGAGACCTATCATATATGTATAAAAAAAAATAAAAAAAAGAAGTGAGCCTAGTACTTAAGGCAATATACTTCGAATACAAAATATACATTGTATACATAATAAATAAGAGAGAGTAATTATTAAGTAGTAGAGTTCGTGCAGCTCAGTAAATTTGCATATTCACACGAATAATACTTATGGACTTTTATTATAGTCATGAACTGTGAATTAGGTATTTGTACCTTGGGAAGCATTGATTGTTTACATGAAAAGAAAGTGTCTATGAGAAAAATAAGATATATATATATATATATATATATATATATATATATATATATATATATATATATATATATATATATATATATATATATATATATATATATATATATATATATATATATATATATATATATATATAAAGGGTTCCTATAAGTTTGATTGGAGTTTGATACTAACAAAACTTATTCACACTCTAACAAGAGTGCATGGGGGAGGATAATTGAAAGTAAAAATATATTTAAGATATGATTTAAATGATCAAAATATAAACATAACAGTATTAGATTATAATATTTATTAAGAATGACATTTTCTTAAATATCTGTGTATGTATCCCCAATTGAGCTTGAAATATAAAAGAAGTGAAAGCTAGAAAAATATAATAATATAGATAGATGATATGATACTAACATGTTTCATTTTTTATTTCATATTTATCCTTATTTTTCTTTTCAGTGGGTAACATCACTGGAAATCCTCACGAGACAACACTCATTCGCGAGGGTAATGTAGTGGTTTAATGGTTGTTTGCACGTGATAAGTGCAATCATGAGTATTACGAAAGTGAGTTATATAGGATTAATTTTTATATCTTTAGTTTATTTTCATTGGTTTATAGATTTACTAGGGACTAGCAAAATTCAAGTTGAAGGTGTGATAAAAGTGTAATTATTTAGTTTATTTTGTGCAAACGTAATCCAATTTTATTAATTAATACAAGAAATTAATAAAAAAAATTATTTATATTAATCAAATTCCTGACTATAATATTTTTCTAGTATTTTTCAATATTTTTATAGGGTTTTATATACAAGGCAATCGAAGTATCGAAGCATATCTTAAATATCAGCTCAGAACTATGCATAACCAGGATTGACTATCGACAGCCACCTACTTGTTGTCGGCAAGCGTTGACTGTAAATCATACCTGAGAGCAGTTGTCAATTGGCCTACCGAAGAGAGGGGTTGCGAATCCTTTTTCTGGGATTTTTGAGAAGAATTAAGAGTTTCCTTGTAAAAATAATCCCGATTAGAGTCTATAAGACTATAAATAGCCAATAAATCTCAAGTTTTGTAATGTTATGAGAGAGAACAATATAGAGATTTATAGTTTTAGATTCAATATTTACTTTTGTACTCGTTCATAGAAATCGATAAAAGAATTCTTTTTCTCTTTATTCATGGCTGTAATGAGTATCAGTGGCTAAGTTCTTAAGTTGGATCAGAGGGAATAATAAACTCTAAATGATTTACTAGTATTTATTCTTATATGCTTATAGATTTTAATTATGTTATATTGAATTAATATTTTTGATTGTCTATTATCTTTGAAAGTATTTAGATATGATTTTGAGTATTTGATGCTTTATAGTATGATGATATATTCATTACTTAGATTTTAATATACCGTAAACTCTTTAGGAACAGTATATGTTTAGGTTTTAAACATTTATTTTTATTATTCATATTGCATATCTAGATAAACTCAAAATTCATATAGGATTAACTGGGAGAAATTAGTTAAATTATCAAGTTTACAACTTTATATAAATTCATATTGAATTATTTTCCAATTGTAGGAAGACCACGTGATCTATGCAACTGAGATAAAAAAATATGAATATATTCAGTAAATTATCCTATTGGGGAGTTACATCCATCTGACCAACAATTTTGATATAAGTTAATTTTCCATCTTCAACCTTAGTCTAGTTATTAAAAATCCAATCTTTTTAGTTTCACAATTTATTCTAGGGTCACATAATTAACAAATGATCCTCGAGAAAATAATTTTTGGTCAGTACTTTTGTACTACTTGTTGATCTCTTACACTTAGAAGTATTCAATTTAGATGTCAGGCGCAAATACCTAATTACTTGGATCATACTCTATCTCTTAAAAATATCGTTTGTGTGAATATTTAAGTTTACTTAGGTGTAAATACCAAACTACTTAGTAATTCTTAAGAAATTTATTTACATATAAATGATCAATGCCTTAAATACCAGGCTTATTTCTTTGTTCTTTATATATATATATATATATATATATATATATATATATATATATATATATATATATATATATATATATATATATATATAGGGATTACTGTTGGTGAGCCGCCAGCTCAGGAAAAGTTACGTGAGCTAGCGGCAAAACTATAATGAACAATGATTTTCTTCAATTTTTTTTAACAATTACTATGTTTACTTCTTTAACTTCTTTCCGATTAAATTTCATAAATTTTGGAGTTCATTTACCCTTTCATCAAGTGCATACAAAATGTTTTATTTATTGAAAACCGTTAATTTTTTGTTAAGTTAATGGAGAACCAAATCAAAACTAAAACCCAAGAAATTGGGTATGAGTGAACGCTAGGGGTCGAGATCATAATCCAAAAGATATTTTTTAAAAAAGATTATTGGAGAGAAATGACTACTAAATTTTTTTGTTCAAAATGAATGAACCCTTTCATCAAGGCTCATTTCTTTGTTCTTTATATATATATATATATATATATATATATATATATATATATATATATATATATATATATATATATATATATATATCTTATTTAGAGAGAAATGACTACTAAATTTATATTAATTTTGTCATTAATCTAATGAAGTATTATGAAGTGAAAAATAGATGTATATTTACATCAAAATTACTATCAGCGGTGTTTAATTTTTGGATTTTAATTTTTCATAAAAATCTAAGTTTATTATATAATCTACTTTATATCAAATATCCAATCTAAACTTATTATTTTATTTATAATTAGCTTAATTTATAGCAAAAATTTATTTTTAAAAAAGTTTTTTCTTTTTTTTAGATTTATAATTTTTTTTATTTTTTCCAAATATCCTAAGAACTACACAAAGTGTAAAATAAAGAAACCCAACAATCCTAAAAATAAAAATCCTATAAAAACTAAAAAACAAATCCTTTAAAAATATAGAAATTCTTAATCTCATCCCCCACATCTAAACTCGTATATATCCTTATATAGGAACCCATGGCAGCAAAATAAATATGAAAAATATTTTATAAATAATATACAACTAATGAGAGTCGTGAAAATCACAATCTCAATATACTCACACTATTAACGCACGAAAAGCGGTTACGACCCCTCGATTGCTTCCCACTTTCATAATGTATGCGTTTATCAAGATCATTTCCTGCTCATTTTTAGTGAACAAATCCTTGAAAATTTAGCATAAGTGGGAACCTATTGTATGATATCAAGGAGTGAAATATTAACCTTTTCTTTTTAAAATATTTCGAGAATCATCTCTACTTGTGGTGAAAACTTCCTAAGCCGATTAGGATATGGTGTTTTCGGTTTAGGAATATGTTCTTCTGAATAAGTGTGTGATGATAGTGGAGCTGATGGAGATGGATGTGGAGAAAAAGAGGGAAGAGATGGTGTAGCCTGCAGAATAAGAGGAGTGGGATCTGGGGGCATGCCTACATTTTTGTCCACTTACTTGCTAGATCTGAGTGTGTGACTGACATTGCATTGGCGAATATGGGATGGAATAGACCGAGATGAGTTGGAGTTATGATTCATTATTGGTTGGTTCGGAATTATATTCGACCCCCACTCACTCAGCGTGTGGATAACTGTCCAACTTACTACTCTATATTCGTGATTGACTGAGAATTTGTAAGAAGTTATTAGTCTATTCGTTGTATAAAATCAGTAGACATTTCCATTAAATTTTGTATTTATGTGTCTAAGTTAAACATTGTCTTGAAAAGATTCTCCACACTCTTCTCAAGTGTCATTAACCGTCTATCATAATCATTGTTAGGCCCCTACGGTGAATAAAAAGAATTGGTTGCAGGAGGTCTAACTGGTTGTTCCCAGTATTGGTGGCATTTAGGTATTAGTAAACACCCACATTAGATCTTGAGAACTGACCATTAGATAGAAGCTTCATGTAGGATTTAGAGGCCCTCTGATATTACCCTTGACTCTATGAATGATTAAGGTGATTCTTCAATCCGGATTGTATGTAGAAGCGTAAGGGTTGCTCATGGATCGTTGGTTTAAGGCGTTAGTCTACTCAAGTGTCAGACTAGTGGTATTCATCAATAGTGGATACGACTTCATAACATGATTTATAGTTCCACAATTGAAGCATGTGGAAAATTATAATAGATTGACTAGACCTATCTGTAGAGCACTAGGAGTTTTCAATGCTTAAATTCTCCTAACAAGGACTGTAATCTTAGTTTCGACAGTTATAGAACTATCGACAGTATGGATCCCGTCTTTATATGCAGAAGTCGATGCATTGGGCTTCTCTACAGGACTATCATATTGCATAGTTTTCCACAATAGTTTCTCTAGGAATTTCAATGCTTCATCCTTGCCCTTTCTCATGAACTCCCCTTGATACATAAACTTAAGAAGAGTTTTGGATGTGTAATCAAGTATTTCTTACATGAATTGACACAAATGTCACTTTCTTATAGCATGGTGGGGGCACTGAGCTAGTAAGTCGTTGAACTGTTCTAATTATTTTTAGAAGGGTTCTCCCGGTACTTGAGAAATTGATTAATAGCATTTCGTATTTTGGCCGTCTTGTACGTGGGATAGTACTTCTTAAGAAATATTGTAATGAATTCATCCCAAGTAGTGATTGAATTGGTAGGCATACTCTACAACCACTTCTACGTATTGTCTTTGAGGGCAAACAGGATGAAACCAAGCTGCATCCTCTTACAAGTGTTACAACTTGATCATCAAATACACTTCATGAAATTCACTGATAAAAGGTATGCGCCTCAGAATCAGATCCAGTGAATTTAGGAAACATGCTGATGTACTGCAATCTAAATTTATAGTGATTACCTGCTGCTTCTAGAAGCTTTATGCACGATGGTAGTGAAGTGCGCAACAGGCAACATCGATCCTGAATGATCGCAATTGGCTAGTCCATTTTGTCTTCCATGACTAAATATAATCTCACTCGTCGACCAAATTGATCACGGGTCGAATGTGGCATAAACCAGTGGACGTGAGTGTAAGCGTGAGTTTCTAGATTAATACAAGAAGTATGATGTGCTGTGGTGAGATGAAATGTGGAAGAAACAAATCAAATAAGAATGTGATATTTATGCAGTTTTATTTTTTATTTTTTATTTTTATAGAATCAGGGACCAAAAAATCAAAACAGGAGAAAATAAGGGGCAGACTTCTCACCTTGCTGCCGCTATTTGGCGATTTTTGCTGCCAATTAGCAGCAGGACTAGGGACTTTGACACTCTAGTTTATGTAGTGACTTTCTTCAGCTCCGCTAACTCCTTTTTACTTTTTGTATCTATACTTCCAAGTTCTTGCACACTCAAAACAAACTATTAACCTGTAAAACATAAGAAAATATAAGAAAACACCATTGATCTCCGGTAACGGCGCTAAAAACTTATTGTGAAAATTCTAATTGCCATAATACAGTGTTGGTTGTAGCACAACCAATTTATTCCTGCAAGAATATAGAGTGTTTTACTATCTTACTTTTCCTATTATTCTACCAAGCTAACTAATGAATTCTAGTTTGGTTTTAAGTTATTCTAATTAGCCTAGGATATAAAATCCAGTAGTTCAGAACCAAATATTATTTCTATTATCTTCTCCCTTTCATACAAAGTAATATTTTAGTTTAACCTTTATTTAAAGTACCCTAAGCATAAATTATCAAGTAGTGTGCAAGTATAACTCATAAAAAATATAACTTTTTATAAAAACAAACTAAATCGATAGATAATTCTATGAATAAAATCAAAACCAACAATCCAAACCCTAACTAAGTATAGACTATCAAAATATTGAACTTAAATTTAGCCTATAAAGTATTAATCTTTGAGTTATTGTATTTTTATTTTTTTCATAGAAAATTCATGTCTTTTTTATTTTATTTTAGAAAGAAGACAAATAAAATTAATACATGGTCGATTCCTAACTTCATCTATATTATAGAACTAAACTAAATTAGTTACGCATGATACTAATTTACAAGATTCCATTTTTATTTAGTAATAAAAATTCTACTTTTTCTAGAAAGCAATTAAACATCTATGCTACAAAGCAATTAAAACTATCTAAAAAGCAAATAAAATTTTATTATCTGCTAGAAACCGATGAACAACAAGAATTACCTCTAGAGCTCAGGTATTATGGCCGTCGCCCCTTCAGTTAATCTCATAACTTTATTAATTTCAAAATTGCGTAAAGAAAACCATAATTTATAAGGACACAGTCAATATATAGGTCTCATATTACCAAATCCTAATCCAGTTACAACTGAACAACTACAAAATTACAACACAGCTCTCACAAAAATTCTAGTTATAAAATCAAAAGTCTTGCTGCTAAATAACAACTTTGACTGCTAAATAGCAAGGCTTTATTTTTGCTAGCAAAGCTCTAATCCTAGGATGACTCAACAGAAGATAAATCAGCATCTAGGGCCCTACTGCTACCGTCAAATGGCGGCTATTGCCATCATTTAGAGGCAAAATGTTGGCCTCTGGGCTTGAGCTTCTAGCTTCATGATCTATGGGCTCTGTTCTTTCGATTTGCATGACTGGATTTGACTTTGGTTGCTTCTAAGTTTGTGTTCTTGTAGTTTTGTTCTCTTTGGCAATTTCTGGACTCAGTTTCTTAACCCATCTCTAATTTTCATGTTATATCGCCGTAGAACTAGGCTTCGCCTGAAACACTAAAAATACCCAATTAGCATTATTTATATACAATAATAGATAATACGAGGGTTATAAATATGTGATATATGACACTCATCAATCAACTCCTATCTTGAATTGGTCAAGGATGGCTGCTGGGCTCTTGAAGATAATTCTGAAACTGGAAAGAGGTTAAAATTGGGATTATTAATTTAATTCGATTATTTTAATTGGATATTTTTTTCAAAAATCGGCCAATCTAAAATAAATTAAAGAAAAATATGAAAAAAAATCTAAAATAATCTGATAAGAGGTTCCTACTTTATGGAATTTGAAATTAAAGATTAAATTGAAATATATAGATTAATTTATTCAATATTTATCCATATAAGTATTCAAGCTCCCAAGCTGATATGGATGATATGGAATAAATCGATATAAGAGGTTAAGAACTAGGGTTGTTACATTCTATCCACCTAATAAAAAATTTTGTACTTGAAATTTACATCAAGAATGGAGGGTAACAACAATGTAAATTGTGAAGTTTTGATGATTTAATAATAAGTTCAGATCCTAGTATGGTCCTCATATCTCTTGAATACTCAGTAAGCAGAAAAAATTTCTATTAATTATAATATGGCATATCACCCCTACGGACTGTTCAATCCCTATGCAGTACAATATTAACGTTTGATGGAACTGATTGGTAGAGAAAATATTTACATTTCATGTTTTAATCCAAAAATTTTAGCTTCATATATATTTTTAACAATCCAAACAAAATTTCACTCAAGCATAGATAGTAAACACAACCTACATATATGGTTTTATTTTAATTAGATATTTCAAATGCATTTACAGATCCTATGCTGCCCTATATCTATCTTGTGATCATTGTTATATTACTGTTCCTATATATAACTATTGGAAAGGATATGTCATCAGTATCTAGGCAAATATGATAATCTACGATAAGCTCCTAATAATAGAATAATAAACACATATCGTTCATAGAGGACAATGATGGAATCAGGATTAGAAACAAAAGATGTGATATAAAATAAGAAAAGGAAACAAAGAAATGTTAATGGATATTACTTGCATGAATGCGGCAGAATCCTGATGTCATGGGTCAAATAATAAAAATAATGCCTACTCTGATACTACTCTGTGATGCCCAAAATTATACTGATGGGTCCAAGTATGTGTCCTAATAATAGGTAGGGTGTCACTGATGAGCACACTGGAGTACACGAGGTTATTTTTTATACAATTACAGGAAAAATATGTGGAAGCACGTAAATATGATATATAGACCACATATCTGTATCTATCTGCCACAACATCATAAGTATGAATATAGAAATAATAAGAAACTACTATATGGAAATGATAAAGCAATGCATATAGCAAAAGGTTGTTCATGTAGAATCAAGTACAATATCTGAACATAGTAACATAAATAATGAATATATAAAAGAGTGTACGGATACCATGGAAAAAATTAGGAAGTAGGACACATATATACATGCAAACTAAAATGATAAATATATAAAAGAAATGAAGCTCCTATAAAAAACTGGCTACTGGCGCTCGGCCTATTCATGAAAATATAGATCCTAGAGAGTGTGGTCATCCTCTTCCTTTGCTACCACTCTCTAGATTGGTAGATCTGGAGTATGATGATCTCAGGGGTTAGTAGGAACAATATAAAAAGATATAAAAAATATATGCGAATGAATTATAAATTACTAAGTATGCAAAATATGATTTGAATCATGAATTACATGATATGAAAAATATAATAAGATTAAAATATGCTAAATATAACATTAATTAGGAAGTACATTAATTAAATAACAAGATATGCCAAATATAACAAGAATCATGCGGTACATGATATATATTATATGAAATGATCAGACATATGGATGCAGATTCTATCATTTTAGTTTGGAACTGAATGGTGGGAGTAATCACGTATTTCAAGAGTGTACCATGCATATCTGGTACCACAACCCCAAACACCGGTTCTCACACGGACCAACTCATTGCTAAGCAAACAAATACTAGAATTTTAAATCCTTTGCATATCTGGGATCACGGCTTCAAATATCGATCTCTATTTGAGCCGGCCAACCACTACACAAACTTAGAAACGATGGTGCCAGTCTATAAATTGATGGATGTATCCCAAACAAGACAAGAGACTCTCACAATACATGTTTCATTCCAGCATTCATTTCACCCATTCACACAATATAGTAAATGCTAAGTATTAATATATATCAAGGTGTTATATGTAATAAGCGTGTATATATCAATAATTAGGTAAATATAAAATAGCACGCACGACAATGCTGGCAAATATAAGAGTAATACTGATAGGTATAAGAGTTACAGAATATGTTCACATGTGTAAGATATTATTTCTGAGCAAAAATAACAAGTAATAACATGCATAATTAAACATATATGCATGTATATCATATTTCTAGTCAAGTGGTATATGCAAAAATATGGTATATATGCCTAAACATAAGCTATGAAAGATCTGAACTCACAATGTACAAAGGATAATAAACGAGATTTAATATATATACATGAGTACCATATCATTAATTAAGTAGTATATGCATGGACATGATATATATACTTATGTTGCTGCAACTCAATAGACATGTCAAAATTCCAGGACTTGTCTGACTAGTGCAAAATGAAATTAAATATTAAGATTTTGTATAGTTATAGAAAATTCAATTATCTTTCCAAAAAATTTTAAATGAACTTAATTGGATTTCGAAAGCAAAAGCTTTGCTTGTTTTACTGTGATATGCAACTACTGCTATGAACCAAGTACAACTGAGTTTTCCAGATTATTTTTGACCCTGATAATATTTGATTTAGAGTCAAATATCTATATTAGTTTTAGATAATTTAATTATCTTTCCAATGAATCTTGAATGAGCTCAATCTGAGTTTGAAAGTAAAATTTATGATCATTTTACCATAAACTTACTCTGCTGAGCTGTTAATCCAGATCAACAGTAATGGCTGAATTTCCATATTATTTTTGGGTAAGTAAATGGCTAAATTAGTCTCTACAATAACTGGATGAGTTGTAGATTATTGAACCATCTTTCTAATGCACTGGAACGAGTTTAATTAGAGTTAACATGCAAAAGTTATTATAGTTATAAAATAGATTGCTACATAAGTCTGCACAATGACATTGTTTATATACATACAACATGCAAGGAATGATATGTGCAAAAAACTCAAGTTATGTATAAGTTTGAGCATGCATAGTCTTAACATTGGGTTAATAATATATCTAGAATGAGAGGAAATTATATTAAGAAGTTACATATTTAAAGTGTTTAAGAGTGTATTCTTGTCTCTTATTAAATTAAATCAAAAAAGAAATGATAGTGATGCGATTATCCTTCAAAAGTTAAGAAATGTCCCAAGTATCTCACTAAGAAGAAGTAGAGATGTTGGAGGAGATGACCTCACATTGTAAGAGAAGTTTAGAGTTTATTGAAAGAAGTGGAACTCAAGAACAACTCATAGAGCAATATAGTGGATTTTCAGTACACTGTTAGGCTAAATATTTGGCGATTTATTTAAGCCAATTGGAGAATAAATTAGGGTTGGAGGCTTAAAGAAAAAATAAAGAGTAAACGGGAGGAAGAAATTTGTTTTTTCTCAGTTTTTCTGAATTTATTTGAGGATCAAACAGTTAGCAGAAAGTAAATATACTGCTATATTAAAAACCCTTAAATTTTATCTTAATTTCAAGTTTTTCATTGGGTCAACTCCTAACTAAATTTGGTCAAAGATGGTTGTTCGAGATAATTTTAAAGTTGGGAGGAGGTTAAAATTAGAATTCTTTTTAATTCGATTATTTTAATAGGGTGTTTGTCCGAAAATTGGTCGATCTGAAATAATTCAAGAAAATATTAAAAAAATCTAAAATAATAAGATAAGAGATTTCTGCTCTGTGAAATCTGAAATTAAAGATTACATTGAAAAATATAACTCAATTCACTTAATTTACTTAGTCTCTACCTATATTAGTTTCCTAACTCCCGAACTAATAAGGATGACATGGAATAAACCAATACAAGTGCTTAATGATTAGAGTCATTATAAAAGTGCCATCGACCGTTGAATCGCCGCAGACCACTAGAGAACCCACATTGCAAGCATTTCCTATAACCAGATGCGCATTCATTGCGTAGCTTAAGCATTAGAGTCATTATAAAAGCAGCCTCGACCGTAGAATCGCCGCAGACCACTAGAGAACCCACATTGCAAGCATTCTCTACAACTAGACGTGCATTCATTGCGTAAACCGCCCCATCAACAACCTCTATCGACCATCTCCATCCTTATACCGAATCAATGCCGGAATCATTGTACCGTCAAAGTACCATCCCTCCTCCTCCTCACCTAAATTTTCGTAATGAGTTCTTCCAGTTGAGCTTAGTAGTAATCCCTTTCTATTTCTTTATTAGATTTAATTTCATTAGATATAGGTTAGTTCTCACACCCATGCCCATAATAACTTAATTAAGATTTCCAACAAATCATCTTATAGACTCAATGAGATAACTATCATATTAATTAATTTGTTTTGAACATGCTAGCCTTTCATAACTAAAAGTGGTTTTTTATGCACCTTTAATTCAAGAAATTTTATAAAATTACAAAAATTAAGATTTATTCATTTTAATATTTTCATAATAATTTCTTATGTAGATATTAATTTCGATCAGAAACATGAATGTGAAGTTATTTGACGAATGCAATTTAAGGCCAAGATGAGTTTCTTCTCACACTTACTTTTTTAATGCACCATTCCTATTTGATAGGAATGAATTATATTTTTATTTATTAAATACAAATATTTATATAGTCTTGATATAAATTATTGTTTTCATCTACAAAAACTGTTTAAATAAAGTCTGATTTTATTTTTGAAAATAAAATGTCATGCTCATTTACATTCCTCATTGGTACATGTTCATAGAATTAGGAGTTATTTAATTACGTGAAATTTGATGATCTTAAAAACTTTATTCAAATAAAACATAAGTTATAAATTGAGTAATCAATAAACAAAAATAGTGAATCGAAATGTTAATTTATAGTTATAATGATAATATTGTATAGTAATGGTGTCTAGAAAAGAGTTCTAAAAAGTGGTTATTTAATTAAGAAACATACTTGCACGAAAAACCTCCCACTTCCTTACTTTTGTCTGGCCATGTGTCATTATGATACATTGTCAAAAGATTCTTAAAATTAGTGATTGGAATTCGAATACCATATTAAAATAAAAAGCTATTTTCTAAACATTACTTAATTTTGATGAATTTAAACTATACCTGAACTCGAACTGAATTAAGAATGGATATTGACTGAAAATGTATCTTAGCAATTGTAAACAATATTGGGTTATGAGAGATATTAATTAATGAAAATGATGTGTTTCAGCTATATTGTTAAGTTGTACAGCTGATTTTACCCACACTATGGGTGCTTGGTGATTAGTTGGGTTGCATCATAATACTGCTAATTGTGCTAATCCAAATCAGCTCCGGATAATCATATGGCCATTTTTTTGGATCAGAATGAGAGACAATCGAAATACGGATATACTGTACTAATTAGATTCTTTAATAATATATGACATCTTAAATTAAAACACTTAACATATATACTTGACGATATTATAATTAGAATAAATATTATGAAGAACTTAGTTAATAAATTAATTCATATTCTTTAGTTTTATATTCATATGCACTATTCATGTCTACTTCAATTACTCTTACTCTTTATTATTTCATATTAGTATTATTTTCTTTTGTTTGGTCGCATTATGAGAATCTGAGTATATCTCCATATTTTGAAATAGATACTATAAAGTAGTTTGAAAATCTGATAAGGTAGCTGATGCCAGCATATTACAATTTTTTTCTTTTAGTCTTGAACTTACTATTTTCGGTTGTTTCTATATTTGAAATATTCTATCTTCAGTTATTTATTTATCTTTACTTCATTTTAATTCAGTTATGTCAGTTGAATAAAGTTCTACTTTCTAATGACATATTATTGTGATATGTGATAATAATTTATGTTATGCTAAGATTTAGCATATTTTCACTAATACATTGTCAAACGACTCGGTTATCCAGCATTTTGGATGGTGGGTGATTACAGGTAATATCAGAGCTTAGGTTATCAAATCAATTCAAATCACTTGAGCTATAAACAAATTGGGTTGGGGAGTGTACTAATTGATGTGAATACAGGATTTCGGCTAAATCATTAAGTTGTACAACTGATATTTACGCACACTATATGTGCATAATGATTAGTTGGATCATATTATAATACGACTATTGCCATTATGTTGGTCCACGTCAGCTCCGGACAATCAAGTAACTATTTATGGGATACAATTGGATTCTCCAATAAATATTTTAAATTAAAATACATGACATATATAGTAGAAGATAATTGCAATTAGAATAAGCATAATGAAAAACTTAGTTAATAAATTAATTCAAGTTCTATATTTTCACATTCATATGCATTATTCATGTCTATTTTACTCTTTATCGTTTAATATTAGTATTATTTTCTTTTAGTTGTTCGTGATATGAAAACCTAGGTTTGCAGACCCAGATTTTAAAATAGATAGTATGGAATAAATTGAAAATTTAATGGAGTAGTTGACGCCAACATATTATTGTTATTTCCTTTCAGTCTTGAACTTACTAATTTAGGTTGCTTCCTCTCTTGAAATATTCTATTTTCCTTATTTCTTTGTCTTTACTTCATTGTAATTTAGTTCTGTCAATTGAGTAAAAGTTCTATTTTAAAATAACATATTATTGTGACATGTGAGAATGATTAATAATTTATTGAGACTTAGCATATTTTCATGAATACGTTGCCAAATGACTCAGTTATCGAGTATTCCAAATGGTGGACCATTACAGATGGTATCAAAGCCTAGGTTTTCAAATTAGTTCGAGTGATTTAAATTGATTTGGATTCCAGTATATAAATTCTGCCACATATGTACACAAATATTAATTGAACTTTTTGAGTCTCATTCCTTTGATCCGTTCATATCTCTTATACTATTTCTAAGAGATATTTCTTTTCTAGAAATTTCTATCCCAAATATGAACTAAATATTTACTTTTTGATATCAGTTCTTATTTTCAAAATAAATTTTCTATAACACTTCGTTCCAATTATCTTTACTTTCTTTAGAAAATGACTCATTTATTGCATGGATGAAGTTCAAGCGTAATTGATGAGACGGTAAAGAGCTGCTGAAGAATAAAGCGGATTGATCGTGATATAGACTTATGCGTACCTTATTTAAATTTCAAGGACAAAATTTTTCTCTAAGGAGGTAAGATTTAATAATCCAAAACTAATAGGATGTATTTTATTAATATATTTTTTCTCGTATGTTTATACTAAAATAAAATTTAATATTAATTGATCTAAATATAATTTTAAGGCCACAAAAAATTTTGTAAATTATTTTTAAAAAAATAATATTTGAATTATCTCATTAGGACCAAAGCCTATTCCTTTATTGCAAACTCAAAATAATAATAATAATAATAATAATAATAATAATAATAATAGTATTATTATTATTATTATTATTATTATCATCATCATATAATAGTAGTGATAATAATAACATATAAAATTGAACTTGAACCCAAAATTCAATAATATTTATTAGCCTCACATTCCAATTACTTAGTCAAATTTTATTTTGTAATAATGAAATATTAACATTCCATTTTGAATATTCAAATTTACTTTCATTATTAAATTCCTAAAATTAATCGTTATTCAATATCTATTAATGAGCTTTTCGACCCATTTGAATTCAAATTTAAAACTTATCATAAAATCCGAAGTCAACTGCAGCAGTCAATGAGCCCTTTTAACCCATTTAAATTAAATTTAAAAATTGTCAATATAATCTTTTAGTCAACTACAATTATGAGTTTTTTGACCAATAACAAATAAATGTTCAAACTTCTTCTAAATTTACATGGTCTTTCACTACGTCTGTCAAAAGTCAAATAGTCAACAGTTGCATGCTTTTGTCGCCGCATGGAAACTATATTGAAGGCTGTCATAACTTATCTTAAACTTGATCACTATCACCACAACGCTTCGCGTTATGTTCCCTACTTCTGCAATTGGGTTCAAAAAATGCAGATACTCATTCAAATTTTCCTTCAATAGCCCTCTTGAATTTCAATGATCCCTTTCTTAAATCTTTAATTCTAAATCCTATTTAAACCTTTCTAACCTCCATAAGTTTCTTTATGACATACATCCTAAAATTCCTCTCACAACACCAACTTACTTTCACACCTCTTTGTCCTTCTCTCCACCTTCACTGACCATTGAAGCACCATCGACCATTAGATCACTGCCAACCAGTGGAGAAGCTACCTCACAAGCATTTTCTGCTACCGAACATGCCTTCATCATGTAAACAATCCCACCGGCAACCTCTGTCGATTGCCATCCTTACATCGATCGACACCAAAATTGTTGAACCATCAAACTCCATCCCTCCTCCTTATCACTTAACTTTTCGTAATGAGTTCTTCCAGTTGAAGTTAGTAGCAATCCCTTCTTATTTCTTTATTAGGTTTGACTTTATTGGATGTAGATTAGTTCTCACACCCATACCCATAATAACATAATTATAATATACAACAAATCATCTTATAGACCCAGTGAGATAACTATCATATTAATTAATTTGTTTCAAACATGCTAGCCTTTCATAATTAAAAGTGGATATTTACAAACCTTCAATTCAAAAAATTTCCTAAAATTACAAAAATTAAGATTTAGTTATTTTAATATTTTTTTAAATGATTTCTTATGTATATATTAATTTCGATTAGAAACTTGAATGTGAAGTTATTTAACGAATGCAATTTTAGACCAATGTGAGTTTCTTCTTGAACTCACTTTTTTATGCATCATTCCTATTTATAGGAATGAATTATATATTATTTTATTAAATATAATTGTTTATATAGTCTTGATATAAATTATTGTTTCCTTCGACAATAACTATTTAAATTAAGTGTGATTTTATTTCCAAAAATAAAATGTCATACTCGCTTTACATTTCTCATTTGTACATGTTCGTAGAATTAGATTACATAAAATTTGATGATCTTACAAACTATATTCAAATAAAACATAGGTTATAAATTGACTAATCAATAATCAAAACTAGTTAATGAAAATGTAATTTATGGCTATAATGATTGTAATATTTGTAGAATGAGAAAAATTGAAGAAACCCACAAGAAGCCAGCCTCGTGGACAACGAGCCTACTTAGCCTCGCATGGCTTGCAAGGCTACATTAGCCTGGCGGCCAGTGAGGCTATGTTGCAGATTTCAAACAGATTTCAATCAGATCTAAATTGATTTGGACACAAAACTAAGACTAAATACAACGAATCTTTGGACCAAATCTAATCAAAAGAAAAGTCTATATTTGATAAAGTCTACAATGGGATTCCATCTTTATCTATAAGAAAACACCCATAATAGCTTCCTGCCTATAAATACCCATACAAAAGACTCAAAAAGGAACTTTGGTAAGATCTCTACTGCGCAAGAGCATACAGCGTTCCTCCAACCAACAACTGAAAAGAAGAGCCAGCCCTAAAAGTCTCCACCGTCATCAATCTTCAATATCGAATTGTCAACAAGGGTCGATGCAAAGCTCATAGTTACCGTAGATCCCACTACTTTTGTAAAAAGAGAGCGACGATTTATAAGTCCTCTCATTTATTTTCTTTTATTTATCTTTTTTATTGTAATCGATCGAAATATTATAATCTTTTTTATGGCAATGGAAAGAGATTAAAATTTCATCGAAAACAGACTGGCGACTACAGTGGGGGTTGAAGAACGATGATCCCTTCCACATGGACCTTCAACTGCCAATTCATTAGAACAAATTGTGTCCCTTCAAACCTTTAACGAACTTGCCGCATTTGATACCAAACGAGAACCAATTGTTGTACAAAAGCAGATCCAAATCTGCAAGCGAAATCAGAAAGCACATCGCAGGGCACTCAAGAGCTGTTTTCAATAATGGGCTGAACAAAAGTACAAAGTTATATGGCAACCTCGCAAACGTGCAGTGGCTGGAAGCAAAGTTGAACGCCAGGCTAAGTTTCAGTTGATGTGATAAATCTACTATAAGCGCACAGTGTCAGTTGTTGTGCTAATATGTCGTTCCCACAGAGATCTAAGGTGTTTTGCTATCTTGCTAATCCTATTATTCTAACGAGCTAACTAAGAGTTCTAAATTGATGTCAAGTTATTCTAATTACCCTAAGATATAGAATCTACTAATTCACAACCAAGTATTACTTCTATTATCTTCTTCCTATCAAAAAATTGATCTTTTAGATTTAATCTTTTAATTAAAGTGTTCTAAGCATGAGCGATCAAGTGGTGTGAAAATATAACTCATCAAATATACTACTTTTCATAAAAATAAACTAAATTATTAGATAACTCTATAAAAAAAATAAAAATCAACAACCCCAAATCCTAACTAAGCATAAGCTATCAAGAAATCTAATTCAAGTATAATTTATTAAAGTATTAATTTACAAGTTGTTATATTTTAATCTTTTCATGGAAAATTCATGTCTTTATTATTTTATTTTAGAAGAAAATAATAATAAGTAATTACATGGTTGATTTCTAGTTTCATCTACATCCTAAAACTAAACTAAATTAGCTACTCATACTCCTAATTAAAAAGATCATATTTTTTCTAGAAAGTGATTAAAGTTTTATACTAGAAAACAAGATAAATCTATCTAGAAAGCAATTAGAAGAAAATTACCTAATAAATAATGATGAACAGAAAAGGGATACCTCTGGAGTAAGTATGGCGATCGTCACCCCTTCAGCAAATCCTAATTTTATTCAATAAAATTCGATTACAAAATTATATCATAAAAAGCTCTCTCTCATTACAAGGATTCATGAGGTATTTATAACCCAAACACAATCCTGCTCCTACTCAAACTCAATACAAAATATATAATTCTAATCCTACACAAACTTATCTCAAGATATATAATCTTAATCCAATCCATAGGTATTAGAAACTAATGATTGAGATTAGATGGCATAAAAAACTAATTTTTGGGTCCAAGACCCAAAATTAAGTTCAGCAGACCTGTAACCCGTTGGATTGGATTTTCCACTCTGCAGCGCTTCAGTAAAATAGCCATAACTTTTGCATCTGAACTCCGATTTATCTGTTTTTAGGCTCGTTTCTAAGATAATTTCGAGATTTACAAATTTATCTTACACAAAGTTTCCAGTTTAAGCTTTGTCTTAGCCGAATATGCTCTTGAATTTGCTACTGCTACACTAGAGTTTTTGTCTTCTCAAAAATTGACTTCTTTGCTCGTATTTTTGACAAATTTGCATCTTCTTCTTCTCTTCCTTTTGAATCCTTTATTACCTATAAAAACACATTAAATATACCCGAGTAGTAATTATTTATATACAAAAATAAATAAAATATTGGAGAAAAAAAATACAAAATATGATACTAATCATCAGCCTAGCATAAATAAAGTTGAACGCCAGGCTACGTCTGAACCTAACATAAAAAAAATTGAATGCCAGGCTAAATTTTAGCTTAGAATGAACAATTTTGAATGCTAGACTAAGTCTTAGCCTAACGTAAATAAGCCAGACTAAGTTCCAGCCCAACGTAAATAAAGTTGAGTGTCAGACTTAGTCTCAGCCTAGCGTAAATAAGACCAGATGCTAGACTAAGTTCCAGCCCAACATAAACAAGAATGAACGCCAAGCTAATTCTCAGCCTAGCATAGGAAAAATTGAAAATCAGACTAAGTCTCAGCTAGTGTGCGCGGTTAAATCAGTACGTGAGGTTAAGCCAGTATGCGAGCCTAATAAAACTAAGTCAGTGTGCAAGGCTGCGAGGTTAATCCAGTATGCGAGATTAAGCCAGTATGCGAGGCTAATAAAGCTAAGCCAGTGTACGAGGCTAAGCCAGTATGCGAGGCTAAGCTAGTATGCGAGGCTAAAGTTAAGTCTCAGCCCTGTGTGAGAACTATGTAATGTGTGGCTACTAAACCGTACTATGCAAAGCATGCTAAAGTCAACACTGGACGTTGGAGCAATTTGTGGCCTGACAAATGTGATTCCCGAGACTTCTCAGAATTACATACATGGATAAATAGGCCTTGTGCGAGAAATAGGGCCCACCTACCAAAGATGTTCATCTCAACACACTAAGAAGAAACTCCAGATTTACGAGAGTACTTGACAAATAAAAAGAGGGTCGTATAACCCCACTAATCATGTTGTTGCAAGCAGTTAATCGCAGCAGTCCTGACCCATTGTTACTGTGAAACACCAAGGCCATCTGTGTTTAGCTGATTGTTAGTACCATAATCTAATATCCTAAAGAAGATGCCTACAAATATAGGACTTTGATTCAGATGAAGACCTACCGACCGTCACATCAAACATGGTGAATAAAGGGAATAAAACCAATCATTGAAGATTATTCTTTTGATACATAGTTGGAGGAAGTGCATCATCACACACGTCTTAGGTCGGACGTAACGGCTCCCCATGACTATAAAAAAATGGTAGGGGTTCATATGAGGAGTATGAAAAACATAGCGATTATTTGGCCATAGAAATGCTGTGATCTCATGTCCCCTCTTTATCTGGGTGAAGAATAGCTCAAATGCCAAAAAGTCTACTGAAATAAATCAACAGATAGAAGTGCAAGAATGGCTTATTAAGAGCAACAAAAGAAAATTGAACAGCTCAAAATAATCTCATAAAAGTTATAGAGAATACTCGAAAACACACAAAAGATGGAACAGGGGGTTCTTCTTCTGACAAGGGCAGGAAAGACAAGCATGTATGAAATTCAGACACTGAAGGAGAAAGCGAGGAGGAAGAATATGTCATTGACCCCCACGCCGAAAAGATCGAAAAACTCCAAAATCAAGTAGAAGCGTTGATACACAGTAAAGGGTTACAGAAAATAGGGATTACGAGATCCTAGCCGATAGAGTGGGAGTCAGTATCTTTTCTAGCAAACTTCAAACCCTTGAACCTGGAGTCATATGATGGAAAAGAATTCTCGAACCAACATATATATTACTTTCACTCTCAGCTCGACCATTTAATGGGTAATGACCCATTAATGACAAAAATCTTTACAAGTACTTTGCGAGGACTTGCTTTTACCTGCTTTATGCAGCTACCCAGTGGAACTATCAAAGTCTGGTCTGATATAGAAAGGAAGCTCCTGAGCTGTTTCTTTGAATATGATATCGAGGGTTAGTCCATTCTCTCTTGGAAACTAAGCTAAAGGAAAAGAAAAATGTTAAAAGCTTCATCGAGCGCTTTCATGAAATGTCGGTACGATGCCCACGCGGCATGTCTTGGAGACATTGGTAGAGACATGCAGGCACAATCTGCAAACTAAAATACTGGTCATGATAGGAGCCGTGGAGTCAAAAAACTAGAAAGCACTAGTCAAACAAGCTAAACTGGCAAAAGACATTATCTGCCATTTGAGAGAATAACACTCCACAAGGGGTGCTCCGATAGGAAGGCAATATCTACAGACCTCTCAACAAAAGAAAAAAGAGGTTGTGGCGGCAGGAACAACTCTGCAACAGAAACCTAAGGCCAGAAGGATAAGGGTGTGCTTAGACAATGCTCCACACCCACATATGACTTCAAAGATGAAACAGTGACACTGTTTCATTTGCTCAACAAGAGGGAAATGATCTAGTTTCTCACTAATCCAAGACTGAGGAAGAAGGAAGGACCAACGACCCCATGTACTGCCATTATCATTAGAACATGGGGCATACTATAAAAGACTGTTATATGCTGATGAATAAGATCCAAGTGTTGATCGAAGCTAAAGTAATCCAACTAAAATCTGAACAAAAAAAGTTACGGCTAACATGGTCACCCTTACAGTGGGAACAAATGAATTTTTTGTAGGAGTATCTCCTGTGCCTGCTGGAAAGATGGTGCTAGATAATCATGACCCACATAATATTAGAGAAGAAGGAATTACCCCTGTCACCATAAATAAAGGCGAAATCATATGGATACACCCAGATCTGTTGAATGATGAACAGTGGTCTTCGGCAAGCGAACAGAAGAAGAATAAAGAAAAAATGTGTCATGCGATTTTTGTAATCATCGACGAAAACCATGATGAGACAAATGTATTGACAAATTCAAAAACTAAAGCGTCAGGTTTGACCACTCATTCCAATGAGACAAGCCCGTCAGAAACCCAGTCAGGTAAAAGTTATCTCAAAAACTACTCAAAAGTGCGGCCTGACGAATTCACGACAGCAAACGAAGAATCATCCACGAGACGAAAAGAGCTGCATTTCCAAAAGGATTCGAAGAAAGATAGTGAGGCAACTGGTGTACCTTTCCAATTTGATGTGCTTTCTCAGTTAGCCAACATCCCGGCAAGCACAACACTTTATGAGTTACTGCAATTGTCAAAAATGACCAGAGACACATTGAGAGAAGCCTTAGCCGACTCTGATGTCTTTTTGGCCCAAATCACAGAGCCATCCATGAACACGGAGGAACCCTACCCTCGCTGCCATCAAGTGTCAAAGCAATCCCATGTATTACATTTTCACCAGAGGACATGCAAGTTAAGAACATCAACCATAACTAACCTCTGTATTATATTAGTTCTCTCAAGGTGGACCGAATGCAGGTGGACCCAGGGTCTATTCTAAGCATTATCTCTTAGAGATTAATGCAGTTGCTCGGGATTTTGGTTAACCGAATGACATCCACTAACACTACTATCTTCGGCTTAAACTCTAGTGGTAGCCATCCCCTGGGGAAATCCCGTCTTCGTTGTGAGATGGAAAACTTAAAATCAGAAGGACATGCTATGTTATTGACGCGGATACTTCATACAATATGCTCCTAGGGCGTCCTTGGATTCCCACCAATATGGTGGTACCCTCAACTCTCCACTAGTGCATAAAGTACTGTGATGATCAGGGAATGGTTCACACATTAATTACTGACAAACAACCTTTCAAGGGAGTGAATAATTACTTTATAGATGTTCATGCTGTATAGAGATACTATAGAGACATCTATGGGCTCAGCGAATTGTGTTGAAGGAGACTATGACAGCAGCATTGAAGTAGATGCCGAACCTGAGCCAATAAATGAAGAAGACATTGAGTTTGAAATAAACCCATTTTTAATAAATAGTGATATTCTTGATGTAACCAACACCGCTAATGAAACGGACGAGTGGTTTATCAACGAAGGCTTAGGTTTTGCTTATGTTCCTACTGTTGCCTCAAATTTACACCATCGTGCACTAGCACAGAAGTAGACAGCATGTCCAAATAGAGAGCTCTAGCCACATTCCATTTGCTAATACGGTCGTCATATGCCATACAAACTGAAATACATAGTGCAGATGGGGCTACTTTTGAAGTGCCCACTCGATGGCCAGACCAACGACTGATAATATTCGGTTGAGTAGAGTCGCGGCTCGAGCTAAGAATAGATAGTAAGAGTGACGATCAAGCAGCTCCTCAGTTTAGCCATTACGAACCAGTTTCCTATTAAATGATGAAGAACATGGGTTATGGCTTCACCCGTAGATAGGGACTAAACTTCACAAGGGGATGACGAAACCTCTTACGTTCATTCGTTCTGCGAGGAAAGAACCCTGACTATTATCATAAAATCCGCAAGAGGTTGAGCCATGTTACTACCTCCATATCCTCAGGAAGAGAGTACGAAGTCTCGACTAAATCAGAAAACTCCAAAGAAACAGTGGAATGGGATTCCGATGTCAATGCAAGTATAATATTCAAAGCCCTTGCTACGAATATGGTGTATGAAGAGCCAGACGATACATGGGCATATCATATGGATATTCAATGGGATATCAGATTTGAGCAGTAAGAACCACCTATTAAAACAAAGGTGGTCCAAGTTAACATGTGGATAGAGGAAAACTTGAAGTCCATCTTTATAAGTGAGGGTTTAACTCCCTAGGAGAAAGAAAAGTTGGTAAACCTGATAAGAGAGTACACTGACATATTCGCATGGAACTACGAGGACATGCTTGGGTTAGACCCTCAGGTTGCTATGCACTAACTCAATATTAAGTCGGATGCTAAACCCGTGAAGCAACATCAAAGACGTTTTAAACCTGAATTAATGGAGGCAATAGAGTCTGAAGTAAAGAAGTTGATAGACTCAGGGTTCATTCGTGAAGAGAAATATCCAGACTGGGTAGCAAATATTGTGCATGTTCCAAGAAAAGTGACAAAATAAGGATATGCATAGACTTCCGAGACCTCAATGCTACATGTCCGAAGGATGAGTTTCTACTTCCAATCATAGATGTTCTGATTGATAACACATGCTGGTTTGAATAGATGTCCTTTATGGACGGTTTCTCAGAGTACAAATAGATTAAAATACACCCAGAAGATGAGAAAATTATGACATTTAGAATGCCGCTCGGGGTATATTGCTATAGGTAATGCCCTTCAAATTGAAGAATGTCAGCGCTACTTACCAACGAGCCATGAGTGTCATCTTTTAAGAATATTTATGTAAAACGGTTGAATGTTATATGGATGATCTCGCCATTAAGAGTAAGAAGATCACTGCAAAATTTGAGAGTGATTTTCAATATTATAAGGAGATATCAATTGAAGATAAGCCCTACCAAGTCCTTTCTCAGAGTATCTAGCAAAAAGTTCTTGAGATTTGTGGTAATTTCAAATGGAATCCACCTTGACCCTGATAAAGTCAAGGCGATAAAAGAGATGCAGCCGCCACATAATTTGAGGAAACTCAGGGGTTGCAGGGCAAGCTGGCATATATATCCGAAGGCTCGTAGCAAATCTATCAGGAAAATGCCAACCATTCACAAAGTTAATGAAGAAGGGAGTCTTATTCGTCTGGGACGAAGCTTGCTAGCTGTTGGCAAAATTTTATGCTAAATGAGATCATCTGTCATGAAGAGAGAGATCCATAAATGAATGAAAGATTACTTTCACGAGTCATGCTCTATTTTCTATAGAAAATGAAGCGAGAGTCACCTTCCTTAAGTTTGCGAACCTAATAGCATGATGGACCCCATGAAGCCTCGTTATTTTGTCTAAGAGCAGCAAACAAAGTCATTTGATCCACGAATCTAAAGTTTGAGATTCGCGTTCCAGCTTCAGTCAAATAGAGCTGCGAATTTAAAGCTCAAGATCAGCATTCTAGCCACATCAAAGGAGCCATGAATCTAAAATTTAAGATTCGCATTCTGCATTTCAGTTATGATCTAGAGAATTGAAGACGCCGGTTATAAGCTCTGGAGATTTAATACAAATTTACCAGATCAAAAGGCAGAAAATTAATACTCAGATCGTAGAGGCTGACAGTTGAATGGTTACATCAGCTCAAGAGTTTCCAAATCTCTATAAAAGCCCGAACTGAGACAGAAAAAGGGAACAAAAATCAGAGACTAGGAGATCAATACGATATAGATCAGCTCAAGAGTCTCCAAATCTCTATAAAAAATCCGAACCAAGATAGAAAAAGAGAACAAAAATCAGAGACTAGGAGATCAATATGATATAGAGAGTCCTCTTGCTGTCGAGAGTTCAAAACCCTTGTCAACTAAAATATTTTGTGCAGAGTGTCAACGAAATTCAGGATCATCCTCCACAGCTACTACAGAACCCAGCCTTAAATAAAGAGATAATTCAACTTTCCTCATCTTCTATAAACGAGAGACCGTTTGAAATTATAATCTTTTATTGAGATATTCAATAAAGAATCATTTACAATTTTTATGGCGAACAGAAAATTGGCGACTCCGCAAGGGACACCTATCATCTATGATAATAAGATTGTAGTTTAATCTGACAATATTCCAGTTGGCAGCATGGTCGACTCACTCATCATCGAGTTCGATCAAGAGAAATATGAGGAATTCCTCTCATCGGGCTCCAGAAGTCCTAACTCCTTAGGGAAATGTTGTAAGGTCTCCAACAACTCGACCTCCATAGAGGTCTCAAAGACAGTAGTCCAATCGAAGGACTCTACAGTCTAATCTTGTCCAAAAGGAGACTCGTTCATTCACCAGTATAAGACTCAGGGTCAGTTTCTGCTAAGACTTATGATCTCCATGAGAAAATGTATCAGGATCCCCACGATAATAAGGGAAAACAACCATTTTCCACTTGCTAGAAGGATGATGCAGAGAACAAGGTTTCTCTCACTCGTACGATGAGGAGGAACCTAAGAAGAAGCAAGGCTCGTGCTCTCTGTAGGGCCATAAAGCAACAAAAAACTATTAACCGCAATCGCGAAGACCTACCATTCAAGTATGGAGGCTAAAAAATAAAGTAGTGGTTCCAGATAAAAAGAAAAATCAAGATGCAGAAGGGTTTACTCGTGTTTCCTACAAGAAATAGCATACACTCACTAAAGTTATTTATGATTATAAACGCGGAGTTTACATTCATGTCCCTATAACCAGACGAGGGCCCCATCCTCATGCCTTGGGAGGAAAACGTGATTTCCATGATCACGTCCTTAAAAATGGGTGCGAGCCCCAAATTTGCGTACCAACGGAAAAGCGCGGTTTTCAAAAGCCCGCTTCTGAATAAGAGTCCTCTCCCAAGACAGAAGCTCATTCACCTACTGTTCCAGTTAAAGTGAAATTTGCTCTTGAGACTTTTAAAAGAATAGAGACTCCTATTCCAAAGATATCTTTCAGAAGTAATCCCACCACCAATGATCAAATGGGTTACAATATAAGAGATTTTAGAGAACTTCTCAACAAAAAGAAAGAAGAATCCCGAGTATCCCATTGTCATTGTGAATGATTGATCAACGCAGTACTCTCACATTGTCATTATGTGGCTGCTCCTACTAAACAGTCAATTTTTAATCGACTTGCAATATCTTCGTCTCAACCATCAAAGAGAAGACGACGTAACAAGCAGGAATTCTCTGAACCTGAATATCCAGAAATGCCATCTAATATGATAAGTTTCAGAAAGAGAAAGAAGAAAACAAAGAAAGTCTCTAGAAAAGACTCTTCTGACTCTGAACACTCTTCAGGCTTGAGGAGTGTATTCAGTGATGTACGAGGTGTGTTTTAAAATACTTGACTTAAAAAGGGAGTGACAACCCCAGTGAATTGCAGACGAATAGCTAGAGTCTCTTCTGATGAAGAAGACACAGTTAACTCAGTCATGGTTGAATCTCAAACATCATATTCATTCCTCGAAGACTCCGTATCTGCATACATGGCACATAATGCAACTCCGGAGGAGTTTATGCGGAGGATCGATAAGCAAGATAGAACCATCCAACAATAGCAAAATATTATCAATAAAATCAGAGACATGCTTCATGTTTTGCTGGAGTTGGAGAGAACAAAAAGGAAAGATTCGGGAGAATCCTCATCAAGGGTTCCACCACATGATCCAAGAAGTGACAAATGGAAGAATGTAGAAGGAGAAGATCATGTTCCCTCTACCAATGAGAATGAAAATAATGAGGATCACCGCAAAGATGAAGACAATCGCTCAATGCATTCTCATCACCAAGAAGGAACCCCAAATCAAGAAGGAAATGCAAATACTGCTTGATGGAGAGCTTTCAGAATCAATTGAACGCTCTCATGCACAGGAATGATTTATAAGAGCTGGAGGTTGTCAGGCCATATCCAATAGAATGGGAAAGTATACCATTTTCGGAGAATTACAAACCATTGAAACTTAAGTCATTCGATGGTAAAGGGTCGCCAAATAACCTGAAAACTGACCTGATCATTACATGAGTATTTGTTAGTACCTTAACGGGGCTAGCATTTGAATGGTTTTGGAGATTGGAGTTGGGAACCATCAACTCATGGAATGATATTGAGAAGGCCTTTTTAACAAGGTTTTATGAGGATGACATGGAGGTTTCAATGCAAACGCTCTTGGCTACCAAGCAGAAGAAAGGAGAATCAACTCGAGATTTTATAAAAAGATTCAGAAATGATTCTTTGAGATATCTATATGGGATGACAGAGAAAATCTTAATAGAGACATTGACACAACCTCTCAACCAAAGTTCTTGCCAGAATGGGAGCCATAAAGTCCTCAAGCTGGAAAGATCTTTCGTTGCAAGCTGAAGAAGCTGAAGAGATTACGCAAAGACTTGAAGAAGAAGGAGGAGGAGAAAAACAAAGACAAAATAATAATCATAGGTCTCGATTCAAGGGACACAAAGGGAAGGAAACAATGGTGACTGATACTCCGTAGTCTACAAAGTCTTCTCCAAAACCTCCTTCTCAATTGCGGGTTCCTCAAAAGCAATACTCTTTAAAAGATTAGCACACCAAAACTATCTTCAATTTGCTCATGACGAAGAATAGGCTGAAGCTACTAAAGTCTAAGCATCGTGAAGAAGCAGGAAAGATCAATGATCCTAATTACTATGTGTATCAAAGGATCATTAATCATCCTACTCAGAATTACTATGTTCTTAAGGACAAAATTCAAACTCTAGTAGATGCTAAAGTCATCAAGTTTCAGGAGTACCAGAAGAAGGTAACCGTGAACATGGTGACTTTCAGATTCGAGAAAGCACCAGATTAAATATAGTTAACTGTTCAAGATGGAGTGCAATCCATTCCCAAAGGCATGATGAAGATCATAAACTATGATCCTCATCAGCAGCAGAAGAAAGGATTATATCCTTTTGAAACTGATAAAGGAGATAATATGGGTGTATCCAGATCTTCTTGATGATAAGCAATGGACTTCAAGCTCATCTGAAAAGAAGCAAAAAGGAAAGACTCTTACCTCCAATATTGTCACTATAATCTCAGAAGATGATACAAATGTTCCTACTCTGACTGACTCAGAAAAAGAAACTAAAAATTCTCTAGCGATTAATGTGGATCAGCCAACATCTAAGACTCGCTCAGGGAAAGACTACTTAAAGAACTATGATCAAGTAGCAAAATCTCAGCCACCTCCAGAAAAGAACAAATAAAAGAAGCTCAAATTTGATAAAGCTCTTAAAAACAGACGTAAAGAGCTTGTAGAAGGGTCCAAGAAGCCATTTCAGTTCGACATATTGGCGCAATTGGCCAATATTCCTACGAAGATTACTTTGTATGGGCTCATAAAGCTCTCTAAACCAACCAGAGAAGTTTTAAGAGAAGCTCTATAAGATTCTGAGGTGTTTCTAGTGCAAATGTCAGAAACAATTGAAAAAGAAGAAGAGCTCTGTGCAGTATGTCATCAGGCTTCTAGAGAAAACATCCCTTGAATAACTTTCTCTCCAGAAGACATGCAAGTCAAGAATAACAAGCATCATCGCCCTTTGTATTACAAAAGATACATAGAGTCATCAGAGATCGACCGTATCCAAGTTGATCCTGGATCTGCTTTGAGTATAATGCCGCGAAGAGTGTTACGATATCTTGGGGTCCCTATAAGCAGATTAGCGACAACGAATATTACCATTTTTGGATTTAATGCCAATGGTAGTATACCATTGGGCAAAATAAAGTTAAGATGTGAGATTGGCGATTTAAAGATGGAAGTCACATGCTACGTGATAGATACTGACACTTCTTATAATATTTTACTTGGAAGGCTCTGGATCCAAATCAATTTCATTGTTCCATCTACACTTCATAAGTGCATGAAGTATGTGGATAAAGATGGGAATGTGAAGACTGTAGTGGCAGATAAGCAACCCTTTAAAAGAGTTGAAAACTACTTTACTAATGCATTGCTATATCAAGACACGTTTGATGCCTCAGAACAACATGCTCTAGAGGCATTTGATAGTGGCAACGAGGCTGATACAGAATCAGAATCCAAAGATTCAGAATCCAATGATGTAAGTTGGGATGGAGAGCCCATTATAATAAGTCTTGAAGGTCTTGATGTAAATGACACTGCCCATTCTAACGGTGAGTGGATAATAAATGAAGATATAGAATTTGCTTATTTTTCTATTATTGATTCTGAACCCTCAAATACTAGTATTGATGTGGTCAGTGATCACCTAGATAAAATATACTCTTTGGCTGCTTTTCAAGCACCCATCCGATCATCCTTTTATGAACAAAGTGATGACGACAAAGATACGAATGAAGCCATTTTTGAAGTCCCTTCTAAGGACAAAATTCAAAAACCTATAATATTTGGAAAAGCAAATGATAAAAATAAAGCAAAATATTTAGGTTCTGAAGAAGAACAGGAAAGTTCTGAGTTCTTTCATTATGATGAAAATTCTCATAAGTTAATGAGACAAATGGGATACAACCTACAGGGGTTAAATTTCAAAAAAGGAAGGAAAGCAATCCTTCAATCTTTTGTTCCAAAAGGAAAACGGTCAGATTACTACCATAAAACTGGTAAGGAATTGGGATATGTTACCACTTCCGAAGATCTTTCAGATGAGAAATCTGAAGAAACACAACCAAATAATTCATCAGAATCATCCTACTAGGATTCAGATATGAGTGTCAGTATCATTTTCTGCGAAGCTTCTGTTAACATTGTCTCTGCGGACCAGAAAAACGAAGACACTGATGAAATACTACTAATCAAGGATGATTCTTGGACAAATCATCTTAATATGAAGTGGAAAACTCAGTTTGAACATCGAAACTTCCAACTGAAAATAAAGTGATCCAAATAAATATGAGTGATGAAACTAATCCTAAACCCATATTTATAAGCGAAAATTTATCTTTGAAAGAAAAAGAAGAGATGATATCCCTTGTTCGAGACTATATTGATGTCTTCGCTTGGAATTATGAAGACATGTCAGGACTAGACCCAAAAGTCACAGTTCATAAGTTGAATATCCAGCCAGATGCAAAGCCAGTGAAACAACAACAACGAAAATTCCGTCCAGAAATTATGAAGGTAATCGAGGTTGAAATTAAAAAGTTAATCGAATCAGGTTTCATTTGTGAAGAACAACATCCTGACTGGGTCATGAATATAATTCTTTTAACCAAGAAGAATGGAAAGATCAGGGTCTGCATTAATTTTAGATATTTGAATGAAGTATGCCCAAAGGATGAATTTTCATTACCTATTATAGATGTCATGATAGACAACACTTGTGGCTATGAACATATGTTATTTACGGATGGATTTTCAGGTTACAATCAAATCAAGATATACCCTGATGATGAAAAGTATACATCCTTCAGAACACCACTTGGAGTATACTGTTATACAGTTATGCCATTTGGTTTAAAGAATGCTGGCACCACATACCAACATGCTATGAACATGATATTCTAAGAACATCTGCGAAAGACAGTAAAATGCTATGTAGATGATCTGACAATTAAAAGAAAAATCAAGGATGATCATTTTCACGACTTGAAAACAATGTTTGATCTTATGCAGAAACACCAGCTAAAGATAAACCCTACTAAATCATTTCTAGGGGTTTCCAGCGGAAAATTCCTAGGTTTTGTAATTACTTTCTAAGGAATTCATCTTGTTCCAGACAAAATCAAGGCAATTCAAAACATGCCACCTCCTAAGAATCTTAAAGAATTAAGAGAGCTACAAGATAGACTGGTGTACATCCGCAGATTTATATCAAACTTATCTGGCAGATGTCAATCTTTCACAAGATTGATGAAGAAAGGGGTGTTATTTGTTTGGAATAACGCATGCCAAAAGGCCTTTGAAGAAATTAAGGAATATCTCACCAAACCGCCTATACTTTTAGCTTCAATCTCAGGAATACCTTACTTGTTATATGTGAGGGTTATGGATCATTCCTTGGGAGCTTTATTGGTGCAGAAGAATAAATTTGGTCATGAACAAGCTATTTATTACCTCAGCAAAATGATGGTTAGGGCTGAACATCGATATAATCTAGTGGAAAGGGAATGTTCAGTTTTAGTGTTCGCTATCCAGAAAATGCGACACTATTTAGTTGGGCAAACTATTCATGTTATATCAAAAGTTAACCCCTTAAGAATATTAATGACTAAACCAGGGTCATTAAATTCAAGATTATCCAATTAGGCTATTTTGCTATCATAATATGATATGCATTTTATTCTGCAAACATCAATCAAGAGACAGGCTAAACCTGATTTCCTGGCCGAACACCCAATTCCAGGATCTTCAAAATTGTATGAAGAAATTCCTGACGAATTAGGCGAAGGAAGTTCAATTCTGAGAGAAGATATTTCACGAGAGGATGCTGAAGTAAATGTTGTTACAGAGGATGTATGGCAGCTTTTCTTTGATGGTGCCTCTAGGATGGGACCCAAAAGAAAAATGGCAGCTGGAGTGGGAGTTGTCTTTGTCTCTCCATACAATCACATCATTCTTCGAGAATTTTCATTGATAAATTCATGTTCCAATAATGTTGTTGAATATAATGCTCTAATGATTGGTTTTAAAATAGTCAAACAACTAGGGGTAAAATATTTAGAAGCATATGGAGATTCTCAACTTATCATAAATCAAGTTAAGGGGGACGATGAAGTTAAAAATGAAGATCTTCTGCCATATTATCAAGCAATAATCAAAATGGCAGATAGTTTTGATGGCTTCTATATCAGTTATGTAAAGCGCCATCAGAATAGTTATGCAGATTCATTGGCTTTCTTAGCTGACACTTTAGCATTATCCAAAAACGCTAAGAAATGAATTACAGTGGGAAGCAAGGAATTGTTCTGTCCGAAGAATGAGCTTGAATCAGAGTTGAAAACACAAAAAGCAAGTCAAGTATATACTCTTGAGTCAAATCTCGAACCAAGAGATTGCCGATTTCCTTACATAGATTATGTTTTTTTTATGAAATATTGCCAGAAGATCCTAAAGAAATAAGAGCAATTCAAAGAAAAGCTATTCGATTCAATTATAATACCGAACTTCAGACATTATATAAAAAATCTTATGGTGGAATTTACCTTAGTTGCCTTTCCAATAAAGAAGCTCAGGAAGCGCTCGAAAAAGCTCATAACGGCATTTGCGGAGCACATCAACTAAGACCAAAACTTTGGGACAGACTCCGAAGAATGGGTTATTATTGGCCCAAGATGATGACAGATGCGGTCATCTATGCTAAGAAATGTAGAGCCTATCAGATACATGCAGACTTCATACATCAAGCTCCGGAATATCTCCACCCGACGGCTGCATCATGGCCATTTGAATAATGGAGAATGGATATTATTGGAACAATTTTCCCACCATCAACAAAAGGATATCGGTTCATACTAGCTATAACAATTACTTCTCAAAGTGGACTGAAGCTATTTCTTTCACCGAAGTGAAGTCATCAGATGTAATCAAATTCATTAAACATCATGTGCTATATCGCTTCGGAGTGCGCAGGAAAATTATTCATAACAACGGACCTCAATTCGTGAGTCAGTCATTTTCCAGATTTTGTAATAAATATAGAATTGAAAGCGTGGCCTCTTCTCTATATTATCCTGCAGCCAATGGTTTGGCAGAATCTTTCAACAAAACCATTATAAAGCTCCTCAAGAAATTTGTTTCATCAAATCAAAGAGACTGGGATGAAAAGCATGGAGAATGTCTTTGGACATATCGCACTACTGTCAAAACTCCTAGTAATGCTATACCGGTGTATGGGTCTAAAACGGTCTTGCCATTGGAAATCCAAATTTCGTCGTTACGAGTTGTATTAGCAACCAAAATGACACAAGAAGAACGACATCAATAGAAACTTCTAGAGTTAGAACTTTGGATGATAAGTGGCTGAAAGCTCAACAAAGTATCTAACTTTACCAGGCGCAGATTTCCAAAACCTTTAACAAAAAAAGTTAGGCAGAGAACTTTCAAAAAGGGTGATGTGGTTCTCTCAGTAAAGAGGCCGATCATAACTAATCAAAAATCCAAAGGAAAATTCCAGCCAAAATGAGAAGGGCTCTTTGTCATTGATGCGATCTATTTTAATGGTGCATATCAGTTGGCAAAACCGAATGGCGACAAAATAATGATGTCAATTAATGGAAAATTTCTGAAAAATATTATTCTTAATGAAAGTTGCAGAGCATCAGTTGAATTTTATAGCATGGGTAGCTCGACGTAAGCAGCAAATCAAACCATTTATAACTGGGGGTTTGCTAAAGAACCTCTAAGACATGTCTTATCTTTGATAAAGTTTGAATCGCGAACTTTTACAATCTGGCGAATCAATTTTTTCTTTCCTCCAAACAAATTTTTCTTTCCTCCAAATTCACTAAGTTAAAAATACCTCTGGCGAATCAAATTTTCCGTTGCTCCAAATTTGCTAAGTTAAAAATTACCTCTGGCAATTCAGATATTGTTATACTACAAGTCACTGAATAACGCAAACTTTAACTTGATCAGGAAAGTTTATAGTTATTTCTATCCTGACTTAAGAAATTTACTCATTCGTAGCAAAATTCATTTTTGGGCGATTGAATAATGACTTCATATTGCCAAGTTAACAATTATCTCTGAATAATATCTTCATAAGTCAATGCTCATCAAGTTAACAGTTATCTCTGATGATCAATATCAAAATCATTCATCAAGTTAACAATTACCTATAATTAAATGATAATAAAAAAATAATCTTTATTCATTATCAAATCAAAATTACAAAGAGTTCCTTGACATCATTCAATCAATGAAAATTAGTACAAATCATTGAGTCAAGAGAACATTAAAATTTTTCGTCAACATCTATAAGATGGCTTAAAGGCAAAAAGCTTGCTTCTGTAACCTCCTCCTGCCAATAATTTAGGATCTCCAAGTTGGCTCGCTTAGTCACGATCAACGTCACCTTTATCTTTTCCTTCACATCAATCATAAAAAAATCATTACAATTCAATGATTCAAGAGAGCCTTTATCTTTTCAGTCACGATCAATCATAAAAAAAAATCATTACAATTCAATGATTCAAGAGACCCTTTATCTTTTCCTCTGCATCACTAATTTCATGCTGAATGATCTCATAAACTTGAACAGCAGCTTGTTGGCGTAATTCTTATTCACTGGCGATTATACTATTTGTTGAAGCAGCTTCCAATGTTCCCAATTCGGCTTGTGCAGCCAGAAAATCTTTCGTTACATTGTCACACTGCCTAGACAAACTGATGAGATTCTTCATTGTCTCTTCACGATCTTTAGTGATATTAACCAAGAAAGCTTGGGCTCTAGCAATGGATTCCTGAGTTCTAGCAATGGCCTGGTCATGGTCTCTGACAATTGAAGTAACATTCTCTACCTGAAGAACTAGAGATTGACTATCCAATTGTCTCTTTTCAATACAGGCTTTGCAAGCATCAACTTTTTCCTTAATCTCCTTCTGAAATTTGAGTTGTTCCTCCATTAATTTTCGGAAGGTAGCTTCAGCTATTGCAAACTTATCTGTGTTGCGAGATCTTGACAAAGATTCAGCATGATTTTGGAATTGAGCTATCATGAGTCTGGAAGGAGTACCTTTCTCTTCACCAATACTAGTTATACCAGTCAAGTAAATGTTAAGAACATTGACAACAGAAGAAAAAGAGACCCCTTTCAAGATTTTAGCAATACAGTGATCCAAAAAATGAAGGAAAGTTTCCACGGTATCTTGCAACAAGTCAATTTCAAGAGCGTCAATCTCTGTATGATTTGATGAAGAAGAACCAGAAACAGCTGAAGTGGATGTAACCTACACTGTGCCTTGGTGCATAGAGGCAATAGCGCCAGTGTCAAAAGGAGCAATACTTCCATCAGCTTCAACAGGAGTAGCAGTTTCAATCATCTCAACAGAAGCAACAACTGTAGCAACCTCAATAGCGATAACAGCTTTGGCAACTTCTACTGGAGGAACCACTACTTCAGAAGTATCAAAGGCAGAAGCAACGACCTCAGTCACCCCACGGGTTTCTTCAGAGGTAACGTTCGCAACAGTTTCAACACAGAGAAATGTTATTTGCTGATATATACTCTGAAGTTGGAGTGGAAGAAAAGGTTGCTAAAAACACAGAGAAAGAAAATAAAATGGTTAAATGATGATAGAAAAAAATAATGCAAGATGATTAAAGTTTAAAAATAAACCTTGAGGTTGAGCACTAGACTCTCCAGGCCCATATATTTTAGCTCTTTCTTCTTCCATCAGAAAAGTATATTTGCCATGGTCAGAAGAATGAATATCATCACTGTCAACGTCATTACCATCACCATCATCACTCCCATCATCAGGATCTCCAGAAAGAGGTACTATCATCAAGGAAGAACCTAATGCACTGATGTGATAATTTATGCAAGTGTACAGTATCGGTGTAGTGCTATATAGGTCGTCCCACAGAGATCTCAGGTGTTTTTGCATTCTCACTAATTCTATAGTCTAACGGATTAACAAAGGATTCTAAGTTGGAGTTGAGAGTTATTCTAATTAATCTAGGATTTAGAATCCACTAGTTTCCAACTATGAATTACTTCTATTAACTTCTTCCTATCTTATAAATTTAATCTTTTAATTTAATCTTACTTAAAGTGCCCTAAGTATGAGCTATTTAGTAATGTGCAAGTATAACTCATCAAAAATACTATTTTTTATAAAGATAAACTAAATTATTAGATATTTCTTTGAATAAGATAAAAACCAATAACTCCAAACCCTAACTAAGAATAGGCTATCAAGAAACTTAATTCAAGTATAACCTATCAAAGTATTAATCTTCAACTTCTTGTATTTTAATATTTTCATAGAAAAATCATGTCTTTGTTTATTTTATTTAAGAAAAATTCTAGTAATTACAGGTGGATTCTAGCTTCATCTACATCTTAAAACTAAGCAAAATTAGCTATTCATATTTCTAACAAGCAAAATCAAATTTTATTCATAGAAAGCAAATAAATCTAAATTAGAAAGCAATTAACTCTATCTAAAAAGCAAATAAAGACTTGAAAGTAATGGCGTATCTCTGGAGCACGGTATTATGGCCGTCACCCCTTCAGCAAAATCCTAATTTTATTAATGAAAAATTCGAGTACAAACTATATTCTAATTCTATATTAACTACTGCATTAAAAAAAACCTAGAATACAACGATACGGCCAATATATAGGCTTCAAAATCAAACCCTAATTCTAACATAACTGAAAAACCAAAAAATTACAACGAAACTATCGAAGAAAAACCAGCCCATGGGCCCACTTCTTTGCCGCTATTTGGTGGCTAATGCCGCCATTTGGCGGCTAGAATATGGCTAATAGTCCTGGTTTTTCTCCTGCATGAGTCTCTTGTTTGTACGCTTTATTCTCTTGACTGTATTTGATTTTGACTCTCTGCAGTATTCTAATCTTGTAGCTTTGCTTTCTTTGAACTCTTTTATACGATTTGTTTCCTAATCCGGCTCTGATTTCATGCCATCTCTTTGTATGAATCGGATTATCTAAAAAAGACACTAAAAATACCCGAGTAGCATTTATTTATATACAAAAATAGATAAAATATGGAAAGAAAAATACAATATATAATACTTATCATGCGTGGACTTTCCCAACTATTTACACGTCACCGTCATCAGTAGTCTAAGACACAAGACATGCAAGGATAGCAGAATACTCTTGTGCAGGTGGAGCAGTAGAGGAAGGCGCAGCTGCTAAGGTAGGGTCATTGGGGAAAACGGGCCCTTGACTTTGGCATTTCTTAGAAAAACGACAAGTCAGACTCATGTCATCTTCATCTTTCGGTTCTTCTATAGTTTCAAAAGCCAACCGCTGCACCGGCTTCAGCCAATATGGTTTGCGGAATAACAGGCAAATCACTAAGGCGCATCAATCTCTTCCGCTTATACAGAAGCTTTTTAGGAGGAGACTTTGGTTGAGGAGAAACTTCTTTTGTCTCAGAAAGAGGAGAAGTTGGAATATTAAGAGAGGCAGACTGATCTGATGGGACCATAGCAGTGCTCTCTTCTTCTCTCTACTTTATTCTTAACTCCAACTCTTCAAAAAAGTATTCCCCAAAGTCCTCCATCCCAACTACTTTCTTGCTGCCGGACTCTTTCTTTTGGACATACCATGCTCTAATGTCCCTTAGACAAGTAAGGCTTGTATTAAAATTCTGGAGCATGGAGTTAGCAGAAATATACCATTTGCAGAAACTGAAAGTTATGTATGAATTTGGAGTTTTGAGCGGAAAATCAAACTTGGCTTGTGTACCACCAGAGATGAAATGGAACCAAGCTCTAGCTTCTTCGAACAAGTTTCCGATAAAGCTCATCATCTTATTCGGGTTTCCAACATACAGTTGATCATACCCAAACTGTCAAGCAAAGCAACTTGAGTAATAAGGCTCTATGCAGCAATGGTTCTCTAAACGGAGAACCAAATGTCCTGGGTGAATGTTTATTAGCCACCAGCCTAGGGGACAAAGTTGTAAATTTATCAGTGCCAGTGATATCTGCGAATTCATCCCCGTATCCAGCATTTGGAAAGTATGAAAAATACTTGAATAACTCGTAATTCACGTGATAACGAAGTGTTTTGCGGATCGCAACCATATAACCTCCCTTCCATTGCGATCTTTCATAATATTGCACTTTGGGGGAGTTTAAATCTATCTACTTGCGATCTTTTATAATGTTGCACTTTGACTTTCAGATGTTAAACTCGTTGATAATTTTGCGTCTACTTGCAAATCCCAAGCTAATAAATAGCTCCGCCCCATGCTAATTGGTAGCGCCACATACAAGATCGACTTGAAGTGGAATTCAAGTCAAGATGATAATTTGTCAAAAGAACTTTCTGAAGAGGTTTGATAATACATCTATAAGATTCTTAAACTACCATGTTAATGATTACCTCTGTAGCTCTCTCTGCTTGGTCGCTATTATTCTTCGGTCACTAAACAGCTTACCGGTTCTTTTTGGAATGTTGTTAATCCTGGTCTCATTAATTTGACACCTTCAACAATCATGGATGATGTGAGTCCAACTTCGTTACAGTCTAATGATGAAGTAGACAAAAAGTTTGAAGTATTTTGAAACTCATTACAACTGACAATGCGATTTCGAAAACTTTAGAGGGAGGTCCTATAAGATGGAAAATTTTGATTAAGAAATAATATTTACAAATTCAATATTAAATAATAGTAATAAATAATAAATATTATTGTCAAATAAAATAAAATAATAAATAATAGTAATAATAATCATAAATATATATAATAAAATAAAATAAAATAATCAAAAAAATATTATTGTCAAAACATCAAACTCAAATATTATTTACAAATTCCAATATACCCGAAGAAGAAAAAGATGTTTTATCACGGAACAATTATCTTCGATATCAGGAAATGTGTCCAGAATATACATCAATTGAAGATAAATCCAATCAAATCTTCTCTAGTGAGAATTCAAAACTCATGGTGCATGATGATATTTTCACTGTTCGAAATGTGTCCAGAATACATATCAATTGAAGATAAATCCAATCAAATCTTCTCTAGTGAGAATTCAAAACTCATGGTGCATGATGATAATTTCACTGTTCGACAAAAAATGTGTCAAGCTCAAAATTAAGCTAAACCCAACGGATTCGAGATCATCAAAGAACACTTATAAATTTTGAAGCCCGCATTGGTTATGAGGCTCAAATAGTCAGATACAAGGCCCAGCTTGGTATGAATCAGATCATGCATAAGGCTCAACCCAATCTTGATCAAATCAGATGAGAGACTAAGCCGATGTGAACTAAAGCAGACATAAGGCTCAATCTTACATAAATCACTCAGTATATGATTTTCATATCCTACAATCCGAGGAATTTAGAACTGCCCACCCAAGAGATAGGGCCAATATTTCAGGAAAGGCTCTTACTTTCGTACGACCCACCCAAAGGATAGGGTCTGGTATCGTATTTCAAGATGACTCATATTTGTTACAAAGCCAACATGCAATGTTCGGTCAGACTCAGCTTCAAAATGCAATTCTAAAGAAGCTCCCATGCATAAGAAAGTGAACAAAATTCTCCAAAACAATACTGGATTCGGTTCAACCATATGAGACTATATCTATTATCCAAGCAACAGCCAATATGGCAAACTGCAACAATATCTAGATGATTTAAAAATAAAAAAATAGACAGCTCTCCTCCAAGTCTCTGAAGACACTTCAGCCTAATACGAGCATAGCAAATCACCAAAAAAAAGTTGAATCTTGATTCAACTGGGGGTGGTGAATGGGATCTACAAAGTTTCCAAAGCTTCCTCAATTCCTCATAGCATTATGAGGCTTGCAGCATAGTAATTAACCTAGCCAATGAAGCTTTATTCCGAGATAAATATCAATCTTGAATATCAAGATATGCAACTCAAGTGACCCAAGTTTATGAAAGAGTTCTTCAGCCTCAATACAGAATTCAAAATAACACTCGCATATTTCAGATTTTGTGTGAGATTTGTCATGACACTTGCATGTTGCACTCTACAGGAGGCTCAAGTTAGTATTCATGTGTTCAAATCATCACATGGGCTCATTTTCGGGGTTGCATCTATTTTGCAATCAAGGCTAAAAGCACAAGCCTTATATTCAAGATCATGTAGTCTCTAAGACATATGAAAGAGACTTCCTCTTCGAAACTCTCTCAAAATTGAAGCTATATAAGGATGGCGCCAGGTTTAAGCCCACTGAAAAGTTAAAGTTTCACGTGAGGCTCACGACCGTCGTGCCCGCATTACTACGAATAATGCTCACATTCTTAAAAAAAAATCATTATTGTGAAATGCAGCAACATTCACGATGAAACTGTCTATGTTTCGATTGCCTGAGTGGGGACATAATTCTCTCATGTCGCCTCCAACTCAATAAAGTTAAGGGTCAAATAACTTGAGACTTAAATCACTCAAAACTCAGCCTCAATCAGTTCAAGAAAGACAAAGGCTTACCAAACTGCTATCAAATTGATGGTCATTCATGTCCTGCTTCATAAAAATATCATACAGACTTATTGATATTGGTCGCAATTATCTACTACTGCTTGGCAATATTAACCAACACATCAAAATCCCTACTCACTGGATCGATTAAAAAAACCCATTCTCTTTTGAAGGGTGGGGTTCGACCATATGCAGCCATAACTGATGATACTGAGGATAAAGATCAGGAAGCCTCTAAGTTTTATCATTATGGACCAAAATTATTCCAAATGATAGAGAGCATAAGGTATGATTTTACCTAAATGCCAAGTTTAAATTTGGGTGCACGGCAACGCCTATGCCCATGGAACTTTGTGTGCGCGTCTATGCTCGCACCCGCAAGGGCCTACGAAGCGCTATGCATGCGTCCGTGTCCGCGCACTCCGGCATCCAGGGAACACTGCGCATGGAAAAGGGCGTTAAAACCCACTTCGCTCCTTCGTTCGAAGGGAAAGAATCAGATTACCATCACAAAATTGCCAGGGGGTTGCAATATGCCATGACACCTAATGCTCTGGTTATAAAGAATGAGATCTGTCAAAATACAGAAAACTCTATGAAAACTCAGACATCAGTCTGGAGGTAGTATCCAATGGGCTGGCTACAAAAATGATGTGTTTTAGCCTGACTCCAGATGAAAATAATGAGTTAACTCTTCCTCAAAATGAAGCGTTAGTCAAATATCTTGATGTCAAATGGAGCATGCGTTTTGAACAGCGTAAACTGCCTATTAAAGACAAGGTGGTTCAAGTGAACATGGACGATGAAGCCAACCCCAAAAACATAAGATTCTCAAGTTGCTTTGCATCGGATAAATATTAATCCAGATGTAAAACAAGTAAAGCAACATCACAGAAGACTCCGTCCAGAGCTAATGGAGTCGACCAAGGATGAAGTTTAGAAATTTATACAATTAAGCCTCATAAAAAAAACTACCCTAAATGGGTAGCAAATACTATTCATATTCCCAAGAAGAATGGGAGGGTCCGAATTTGCATTAACATTCGAGATCTGCAGTTTACTCCAAAGATGAATTTTCGCTTCTAATAATGGATGTCATGATCGATAATACCTGCATATTCGAAAGGATGTCTTTCATGGACGAGTTCTCTTAGTACAATCAAATCTAAATGTATCCCGAAAATAAGAAGCACATGAAGTGGCCAAATAAGTGCATGATGGAGTCTGCGGTACTCATTAACCGGGACCCAAATTAGGAGATTGGATAAAAAAAAGAATGTGTTTCTACTAGCCAACGATGATGCCAATCAATGAAAAATTCCTGAAGAAATATTATTCTTAATGGAATAAAGTCATGTGACCTCTTTTTTTAACCAGCAAATGAAGAAATGTTGACTCGCCGCTAAGGTGTCGCTTCGCTCCCCAACTAGAGTATCAGACGAAAGCAATCCCATGTCTTTATGACTAAGGATAGAGGAAACAATTGGCATGTAAGACCAAACAAAGTCCTCGCTAATCCTATCATACCGAGGGTAAAAGCATGAATTGCCCAACACTATCAAGGTAACGGGAAGAGAATAAATTTTTCGCTAACCCAATCATGCTGAAGGTAAAGCATGAATTGCCCAATACCGTTAAGGTAACGAGAAGAAAATAAATTTCTTGCTAATCCTATCATTCTGGGGGGTAAAAATACAAATTGCCCAACACCATCAAGATAACGGAAAGAGAATAAATTTATCACCCATGCTATTATGCTTGGGGTAAAAGTATGAACTGCCCAACAACGTCTAGGTAACGCGATGAGAATAAATTTCTCACCAACCCTATCATACTAGGGTAAAAGTATGTACTGTCCAAATCCGTCAAGATAATGAGAAGAGAACCAGTTTCTTACTAACCCATCATACTAGGGTTAAAAGTATGAACTACCCTAAGCTGTTAAGGCAATGAGAAGAGGAAAAGTTTGTCGTTTAAACCCAAATAAAATTCTTGATAACTTACTATATTAAGGGAAATAACATGGCTAGCCCAACGCAAACGGTGGTTGGTAAAACCAAATCAAATCCGTTGATAGCTAGGGGTTTGCAAAAAATCCCATAACAAATCTATCACAATGGTATCCTTATTCGATTATAAGGATATACCATTGTCCTAAATTGCTAATGCAAAGAGAAGAGGAAAATTTTGGCATGTGAGCCCAAACAAAATCCTTGAGAACTTACCATGTTGAGTGGAATAGCTTGGCTAGCCCAATTCAAACGGCAGTTGGTAAAGACAAATCAAATTCGTTGATAGTAGGGAGTTTGCTAAAAATCCTAGTAAAATCAAATCTCCTTACATGTTAAGATTTTATTTCTAACAACAAGACCTTTATCATCACTTTTATCTAGTAGAACCAGTGACACTCTAAAATATTTATCAAGTTAAAATCATACCTCTGATATCAGATTTCAAAATCAAATCAATTATCTTTATGAGGTTAAACCTAATCAAATCTCTGATATCAGAATTCAAAATCAAATCAATTATCTTTATGAGGTTAAACCTAATCAAATCTCCTGTCACGTTAAGTTTTTATCTCTGACAAAAAAGACAAAACACATACTTTATCAAGTCCAATATTACAACCTCTAATGAACTTGTTTTTGATATCGTTAAGTTAAAAATTATCTCTGATGAAAATCATCTCCTTATCAAGTTAATAGTTACCTCTGATAATCAAATTCCAAGACTAAACACGTTAACTGTCACCTCTGTTTAGTCAACTCATTCCTATCATGACCAGATCCTCTGAATAGGTCGAGTTTTGAGACATGTTTAGTGACACTGTAGACACTAAAAAAAATAATAAATATATATATATATATAAAATAATAATAAATAATAATAATAATAATAATAATAATAATTTAAAAAAAAAATTAAAAAAAAAGTGGGGGATTACCCCGCGGGTGGGCCCTGCGGGAATTCCTCTCGCGGGTGCCCACCCGCGGGACTCCCGTAGGAGGAATCCCGCGGGACATCCGCGGGAGAAATCCCGCGGGTGGACACCCACGGGAGTTTCTCCCGCGGGTTGCCACCCACGGGAGTTTCTCCCGCGGGTTGCCACCCGCGGGAGCGCTCCCGCAGGTGCCAACCCGCGGGTTGTTTTCCACTTCCGTTCCACTTCTATTTCGTTTTGCATGGTGATCTGGATTTTTGGGGATTTAATCGGATTCGAGGGAAGAATTTGAGCCGGATTAGAAGCGCTCCTCAATATAAAAAATTGGGAACGGAGTTGAAGGAGAGGAGATTCTTATGGAGAGGAATTTTTCCAGAGGCCGGAGTCCAAAAATCCAAAGAGGAGTTCCTTAATCTAGAGAGATCGGATCGTCAACGGAGTGCAGAATCAAAACTCCACCGCTGCCAGAACCCACAAAATTAAAGGGGAATCGAAATCAATTGATCCTCATTCTTGTAATCGTGAATTTATTTTGTAATTTTTCTTTTATAGCTGTAATTTAAAATTAAATTGGAAATATAAAGGAAGATTCAATTTTTTTCGGGCATACAAGAATTGGCGACCACAGTGGGAGTTTGGGCGGCACAATCCAATCTTTAAATTTTTTTTTTATTCTGAGCCTAGGCGTCATCGCCGGGTAACGATAAATTATTATGAGGTGTCATCGCCCATAAAAAAATTTACAAGACGTCATCGTTTGTCAAAAAAAAATTTATGAGGTGTCATCGCCCATAAAAAAAAATTGACAAGACATCATCGTCTGTCAAAAAAAAAAATTTATGAGGCGTCATCGCCCATAAAAAAAATGACAAGAAGGCATTGTCTGTCAAAAAAAAAATTATAAGGCGTCAACGCCCATAAAAAAAAATGACAAGACGTCATCGTCTGTAAAAAAAAAAAAAATAAATTATGAGGCGTCATCGCCCAAAACAAAAAAATTTGATAAAACTAGATACAATCCCCGGGATGCAACCCGCAGATGGAATCGCGGGATGCAACCCGCAGATGAAATCGTGGGACGCAACCCGCAGATGGAATCGCAGGACCCACGTGGATGTAACCCACAGATGGAATCGCGGGATGCAACCCGCAGATGGAATCGTGGGACGCAATCAGCAGATGGAATCGTGGGACCCACGTGGACGCAACCCGAAGATGGATCGAGGGACGCAACCCGTGGGACCCGCGGAGACGCAACCCACAGATGCAATCGCAGGATGCAACCCACGGAATACAGAGTCCATAAGAAAAATAATAATAATAATAAATAAGTAATAATAATAATAATAATAAGATAGTAATAAAAAAATAAAATAATAAATTGAAATTGCCTTAATTACAATAAAAAAGTTAATAAATAAAGAAAAATGTGAGGCGAGATTAAAAAAAAAAGTACTATGCTAGGGTGGGGCCCACCTGGGCCACCCGCACTTTTCTCCCTCTCCCCCGCACGAAAAAAATAAAAAAAAATAAAAAAATAAATAATAAATAATAATAATAATAATAAAAAGGCAAAAAAAATTAAAAAAAAAGAAAAAGAAGAAAAAAAAAAGGGCGTTATCGCCCACAAAAAATTGACAAAGCTATAAAAAATAATAATTAAAAAAAAACATGCAGTATGAGTGTTCTACCCACAGGTTGTATCCCGCGGATGCCAAAAATTAAAAAAAATAAATAATTAAAAAATAATTAATATATATATATATATAAATAAACAAAAAAATAATAATAAATAAAAATAAATTTGCAAGGCCTCATCGCTAACCAAAATAAATAAATAAATAAATAATTAAAAAATTAAAAAAGCTAGGCGTCATCACCTTAAAAAAAAAAAAAATTACCCAACACCGACAAGGCTACGAGAAGAGAATAAATTTCTCGCCAACCCCACCATGCTGGGGGTAAAAAGCATGAATCACCCAACGCCGTCAAGCCAAAGGAAAGAGAATAAATTTCTCGCCAACCCCACCATACTGGGGGTAAAAAGCATGAATCACTCAACGCCGTCAAGGCAAAGTGAAGATTCTCGCCAACCCCATCATGCTGGGGGTAAAAAGCATGAATTGCCCGATGCCGACAAGGCAACGGGAAGAGAATATATTTCTCGCCAACCCCATCATGCTGGGGGTAAAAAGCATGAATTGCCCGACGCCGACAAGGCAACGGGAAGAGAATAAATTTCTCGCCAACCCCAATATGCTGGGGCTAAAAAGCATGAATTACCCAATGCCGTCAAGACAACGGGAAGAGAATCAGTTTCTCGCCAACCCCTTCATGCTGGGAGGTAAAAGTATGAATTGCCCAACGCCGCTAAGGCAAAGGGAAAATGAAGAATTTGGCATTTAAGCCCAAACAAAATTCTCGACAACTCTCCAGGTTGAGGGGAAGAGTATGGCTAGTCCAACTCAAACGGTAGTTGGTAAAGGCTAATCAAACCCGTTGATAGCTGGGAGTTTGCTAAAAATCACATGACAAATCTGTCATAATAGCATCCTTATCCGAATATAAGGATAAATTACTGTCCTAAGCTACTAAGGCAAAGGGAAGAGGAAAAGTTTGGCATTTAAGCCCAAACGAAATTCTCGACAACTCACCATGCTGAGGGGAATAGCATGGCTAGTCCAATTCAAACGGTAGTTGGTAAAGGCAAATCAAATCCGTTGATAGCTGGGGGTTTGCTAAAAACCTTAATCAGATAAATCTCTTGTCACGTTAAGATTTCACCTCTGACAACAAAACTTTCCTCATCATTTTTCTGCAGCAGAGCAAGTGACACTCCAAAATATTTGTCAAGTTAAAATCATACCTCTGACATCATAATTCAAAATCAAATGAGATAAAATCCGATTAAATCTTCTGTCATGTTAAGATATCACCTCTGACAGAAAAGAAAACTCACACTTTATCAAGTCTAATATTACAGCTTCTGATGAACTTGTTTTTGATATCATTAAGTTAAAAATTACCTCTGACGAAAATCATCTCTATATCAAGTTAACAGTTATCTCTGATAGTCCAATTCCAAGGCTAAATACGTTAACCGTCACCTCTATTTAGTCAGCTTGTTCCTATCACGACCAGATCCTCTGAATAGGTAGAGCTCCAAGACACGTTTAATGTCACCTCTATCTTTCCCTGATCCGTCATACTAGATGTCACTGAACGGTTAGGATTAAAATGAGCATGTTAACATGATACATCTGCTTGACCTAAAATAAGCATGTTAACATCATACATCTACTTGTCATCTAATGAGCATGTTAAAATCATACCTCTGCTTGCTATTGAATAATTGAATATGTTAACAATTATCTCTATTTACCAAATTCTTTAAAACGTCTATAGCCAAAATTAAAGAATCCAAAGTATTTCGAAATTCAGTACGACTCAATACAGAACTTCAAAAATTTTGGAGGGGGTTATGTAGACACTAAAAAATAATAAATAAATATATATATATAAAATAATAATAATAATAAATAATAATAATAATAATTTAAAAAAAAATTTTAAAAAATGGGGGATTCCCCTCGGGTGGGCCCCGCGGGAATTCCTGCCCACCCGCGGGAAGAATCCCGCGGGTGCCCACCCGCGGGAAGAATCCCGCGGGACTCCCACGGGAGGAATCCCGCGGGACACCCGCGGGAGCGCTCCCACAGGTGCCAACCCGCGGGTTGTTTTCCGCTTCCGTTCCGCTTCTATTTCGTTTTGCATGGTGATCCAGATTTTTGGGGATTTAATCGGATTCGAGGGAAGAATTTGAGCCGGATTAGAAGCGCTCCTCAATATATAAAATTGGGAATGGAGTTCAAAAAAAAAAAAGGAAAGGAGAGGAGATTCTTTTGGAGAGGAATTTTTCCAGAGGCCGGAGTCCAATTTTCCAGAGATCGGAGTCCAAAAATCCAGAGAGGAGTTCCTCAATTCAGAGAGATCGGATCGTCAACGGAGTGCAGAATCAAGACTCCACCGCTTCCAGAACCCACAAAATTAAAGGGGAATCGAAATCAATTGATCCTCATTCTTGTAATCTTGAATTTATTTTGTAATTTTTCTTTTATTGCTGTAATTCAAAATCAAATTGGCAATATAAAGGAAGATTCAATTTTTTTCGGGCATACAAACACTTCTGTCTTTTCCTAATCCGTTAAATTAGATGTCATTGAACGGCTAGAATTCTAATAAGCACATTAACATGATACATCTACTTGTCATCTATTGTCCTCTGAGGAACACGTTAGCATCATACATCTGTTTGTCCTCTAATAACTATGTTAACATCAACCTCTACTTTTTCTCTTATAAGTACGTTAATATAATACCTCTGTTTGTCCTCTGAAGAGCACGTTAACATCATACCTCTACTTGTCCTCTAAAGAGCACGCTAACAATATACCTCTGCTTGTTCTCTAATAAGTACGTTAACATAATACTTCTTCTTTTCCTCTTATACGTACGTTAACATCATACCTCTACATGTCCTCTGAAGAGCACGTTAATATCATACATCTTCTTATCCTCATATAAATACGTTAACATCATACATCTACTTATCATCTATAGAGCATGTTAGTATTATACCTCTGTTCATCTTCCATAAGACACGTTAACAATTATCTCTATCTATCAAATTCATCACAAGTTGTCTGTCATGCCCTTAGCCTCTAAACAAGGCATCAAAATATTTTTTTGCATGCAGATAACAAATTTTCTGAACTAAAGCTACAAGCAAAAGTCTGGCTGGGCCACACAAGTACAATAGCCAGTATCAAGAAAATTCACTAGAAACAATCTCTGATACATCGGTGGTTGATAAAAATATGAACTACCCTAAGCTGTTAAGGCAAAGAGAAGAGGAAAAGTTTGCCGTTTAAACCCAAATAAAATTCTTGACAATTTACTATGTTGAGGGAAATAACATGGCTAGCCCAACTCAAACGATGGTTGGTAAACCATATCAAATCCATTGATACCTGGGGGTTTGCAAAAAATCCCATAACAAATCTATCACAATGGTATCCTTATTCGATTATAAGGATATACCATTGTCCTAAACTGCTAAGGCAAAGAGAAGAGGAAAATTTTAGCATGCGAGCCCAAACAAAATCCTTGAGAACTTACCATGTTGAGTGGAATAGCTTGGCTAGCCCAATTCAAACGCTAGTTGGTAAAGACAAATCAAATCCGTTGATAATTGGGAGTTTGCTAAAAATCCTAATAAAATCAAATCTCCTGTCATGTTAAGATTTCATTTCTGACAACAAGACCTTTATCATCACTTTTATCTAGTAGAACCAGTGACACTCCAAAATATTTATCAAGTTAAAATCTTACATCTGATATCATAATTCAAAATCAAATCAATTTTCTTTATGAGGTAAAACTCAATCAAATCTCCTGTCATATTAAGTTTTCACCTCTGACAAAAAAAGACAAAACTCACACTTTATCAAGTCCAATATTACAACCTCTAATGAACTTGTTTTTGATATCGTTAAATTAAAAATTATCTTTGACGAAAATCATCTCCTTATCAAATTAATAGTTACCTCTGATAATCAAATTCCAAGACTAAACAAGTTAACTGTCACCTCTGTTTAGTCAACTCATTCCTATCATGACCAGATCTCTTGAATAGATCGAGTTTTGAGACATGTTTAGTGACACTTCTGTCTTTTCCTAATCCATCAAATTAGATGTCATTGAACGGTTAGAATTTTAATAAGCACATTAACATGATACATCTACTTGTCATTTATTGTCCTCTGAGGAACACGTTAGCATTATACATCTATTTGTCCTCTAATAACTACGTTAACATCATACCTCTACTTTTTCTCTTATAAGTACGTTAATATAATACCTCTGTTTGTCCTCTGAAGAGCACGTTAATATTATACCTCTGCTTATCATCTAAAGAGCACGTTAATATTATACCTCTGCTTGTCCTCTAATAAGTACGTTAACATTATACTTCTTATTTTCCTCTTATAAGTACGTTAACATCATACCTCTATTTGTCCTCTGAAGAGCACGTTAATATCATATCTCTGCTTATCCTCAAATAAGTACGTTAACATCATACATCTGCTTATCATTTATAGAGCACGTTAGTATTATACATCTGTTCATCTTCCATAAGACGTTAGTATTATACATCTGTTCATCTTCCATAAGACACGTTAACAATTATCTCTGTCTATCAAATTCATCACAGGTTGTCTGTCATTCCCTTAGCCTCTAAACAAGGCATCAAAAATATTTTTTTGCATGCAGATAACAAATTTTCTGAACTAAAGCTACAAGAAAAAGTCTAGCTGGGCCGCACAAGTACAATAGCCAGCATCAAAAAAATTCACTAGAAACAATCTCTGATACATCGGAGAAGTTCGACAACAAAATAGTTTGAAGATAGCGATTTCAGAAGATGGTTTACACTATACCATAAAAAATTACTCAACACAATAAAGACTGCAAAGCCAAAATTAAAAAAAGTCCAAAGTGTTTCGAAATTCATTACAAATCAACACAAAATTTTGAAAACTTTGGAGGGGGTAATGTAGACACCAAAAAAAATGAAAAGAGCAAAATGGTGCACCCATGGGGTGCACTTGCGGGACCAACCCGCAAGTTACACCCGCAGGAGCCTCCCGCGGGTGCCACCCGCGAGATACACCCGTGGGGTTGTGTCGCCTTAGTATTTCGGTTACGTAGATTTGGTCCGGATTTTTAGGGAATAGATACTTTCGATCTCGGTATTTCTGTTACTGGATTTGGCCCGGATCTTATCCGATAGTTACCCTCGATATATAAAAAAGGGTAAAGTCCAGCTTCGAGAGAGGATTTTTCCAGGGAGTGGAATCCAGAAAGAAAGGTTTTTTTCCAAAGAGGAGAGAAAAAGTCCAGAGAAAAGAGAAAGCATTTTTTTTTTCGGAATCTCCATAGCAGAGTTTTCCAGAGAGCGACTGTCTTCTTTCTAATCCAGATCGAATCATAAACGGAGTGCATCGGCGACGCTTCACCACTATCAGATCCCACATCAAATTAAAAGGGAATCGAAATTAATCGTTTCATATTCTTGTAATCTCATAATTTTCTTTTGTAATTTTCTTTTATTGTTATATTTAAAAATCAAAATTAGCAATGGAAGGAGTTTCAATTTTTCGGGTGTACACTTGGCTTCCACTCTCTATCATGGTCTTCATTACCATCAGGGGGGCCCTCCCATGCTATCATCTTGAGCTTGCCCTTGCCTCTGACTTCCCACCCTCCTCCTTCTTCATGCTCCACAAGTTGTAAAAGGTCTAGTCTCTTCCTTGGATCACGTCGCGATTGTCTACCTTCTCTAGTAGGCTCCTGCATCTGCTGAATTTTCCTTGTGTGTGAAATCGGTAGATTGGCCTTCTAAATGGTTACCATTATCGCCATGATCCCCTTCTCTGTCTCCTTTCCTCCTCTCTCTACCATCTGCCTCTGGCTCCTCCTATTGGGTGTCTCCTTTGTCATCTGAACCATATTGTTGTGGATCGATACAATTTGCAACTCTTTATACTCTTCTGTAGTGCCTTATCCTTCTGCCGGATCATTCTCTACTCCTTCGTTCTCTAAAGCTTTATCTGACAATGAGCCCACTACAGATATTCTTATAGGCTCTTGTGGCTGAGAATCGCTACGCTTTATTCTTATCTTTGTTTTCCTTAATGACCTTCTATGTCTCACTTTGTTTATACCTGTTAGAAGTGTTCCGAGTTTCTCCTGAACCACCTTCTCTATTGCTTTCCCCAATGCCATTTGTATTTTATCTGTCTTAAAATCATCAATCATTCTCCCCAAATCTTTGTTTTCATGTCTCTCCTCCTCCTCTAGTTCCATCTCTGATTTTCTCCCTTTGCCCTTGGACGCACTTCCACCACAACTCCTATTATTATCGCTAACCTCCCCATCATTCATCTGACTTATCCCTGCTTCCGCGTAGGCTGAAGAAGGCCCAGCTCGGCCCATGTTCTTCTCGGGCTTGTTCCCTGCCCGTCACCGCTCCACTTGGCACTGGCTTCTACTAATCTGTCTCGCCTTTAGTGCGCTGGGCCCCACAAACCCCGTCTGCTAAGCTTCGCCTGGAACTATATTTTCCCTTTCCCCTCTCCTCATTTTTCTCCCTCCTGATTCATTGGTCCCATCCTACCTGTCACCCCCCCCCCCCCCCCCCCCCGGCCTCCCCCCATCACCCAGTGCCCTTTCATTTTCCACTCTTATGATGATGTTTATTAGTACTCATGTTTACTTGTAGTTATCTCTTTGATGTCCTTGTATCCTCATCTTCTTGTGTTCGAAATGGTAATGGCTATTTTCTTCTTAGTTGGATTTGGACATTTCTGTTTCTAATCTTTTACATGATAGTGAACTTTTAAGATGTTCTTACTTTGACCTTTTTTACCATGAAAGGGAGATGCATTGGTTTCCTTTAATAAAAAAAAAACTTTAAAAGGGAAAGAAGATACTGATTGAAGATTTCACTTCTCTTCAAGAAAATTAGAGCCATCTTCTGATATGTTCCCCTCCCTTTGCAGTAGTCAGTAGGTAGGGATGGTAATAAATGCGTTTACGGGCTAAATTTTGGTCCATGCTATATAAAATTTTGAATTAAAAAAATAAAATTTTTAGTTTTAATTTAAAGTTTTGTATAAGGCGGATCAAAATTTGACCCGTTAACACATCCATTATCATTCCTACCAGTAGTATCATCCCTACCAGTAGGATAGCCTACTACGTAGTGTGGTAGAAAACAACCACAAGGGAGAAGCCACAAAATTGAGATTGAGGTTGATATTAAGATATGAGGTTGGACAACCAGATTGTTGAGATGATGATTTATCTCCTATTGAATAAACAAAGTTCAAGCATGTATGCAGATAAGAAGGCTTACACCGATTAATGTAAAATTCTGTCATGAAAACAGCATGGTTCACTCTGCCTTCAGTTCATGCATGTGTTCCATTCAGCGAAGAACGAGTAATCAGATGTTCTCTGAGGCATCCTATGAGCATGAACAACACCAACCCAAGTGCCAATAAATTCACTCGTTATTTCATTCAACTAACCGAAACTGGTCAGCAATATCCCTCTCCAAACTGAAACTAAAAATGGATTTAGCTGAGAAAGCCTTAGGGTAGCTACTGATACACTCTATACCTAGTCTAGTGCAGGACTGAGCCCTCGATTATCTTCTGGACCAACGTACAAAAACTGCATAGAGAGAAAACACATCAAAATGAAAGTTAAATGCTAGAGAAGGCAACTGCATTCATACTTCTCATTGTCGATCAGACATTGTTATCAAAAAATTTAATAGAAACCCAAATGGATACGGATGCCCATTAACTGAATAAATTAAAATCATATTTTTACTAATGATATATATTGCCTATCCCAAATAATAAAAGGCTTAGTTATTGTTGTTGTTGTACTAATGATATATATTCCAGTTAAAAAATCATTCATCCATCCTTATCGGAAATAAGAATATGATGAATCTATAACACTCACTCACATTCAAACTCCTTAATCCGATCGATTGATTAACTCTTCCCTTCTTTCTTCAAAATCTCCTATTATTACACACTCACTCACATTGGAACTCCTTGCAGTGGGAGAACCCTTGGCGTGGGCCTCGCACAGTCGCGAAGATGATGATTCAGGGAGGGATCGATGGAGAAAGATGAGGAGGGGGCGTGAGAAAGGGAGCAGACACAGATCCGGTTCACATACTGACTCCTTTACTCGGAGGTGACCACCGAGAGCGGAGGCGAGTGGATGGAGGCGAAAGGTGAAGAAGGACGGCAAGGCGAAGAGGCTGTAAGTGCAAGGGGTGCGAACGGCGGCCGGAGGCGTAAGGGGCAGCTTGCTGAGAGGATGCTGGCAACGAGGTGGAAGCACCGATGAGTAACGGTCTGATGTTGAGAGACTATGGATTTGAGGGAATTTCCAAAGGAGCACACCATTTGTTTTAGTGAGCATACACTCTCTTTTGAAAAGAGAGAATTTTTTCTAATAAGCACACTTATGATATCCAAAATATCCTCTCCATCTTCTCTCTTCCACGTTTTTAAATAGTTGAGAATGTAAACCGGCCATTCTACTTGAGTCCATCTTCCCCAAGTCCTAGCACACCAAAATTCACCGTTGTTTCAATATCGGTCGTCGCCACTCGTAACCGACGCAATTCCCTTCTTCCCTAAGACCTAGTTTTTTGAGTAAGAGGTAAAAAATGATACCGTAAATTATTGTGTTAATTTAAAATATTTGATTTGGGAAAAAATTGGAAAATGAGGTTTGATGAGGGTAGGATCAGTTAAGTGATAGTGGATTTGGGAAGAAATTGAAATTTTTCATGTTATTATGGTGAAATGAAAGGCATAATTGGGTAAAAAGGCTTAGATTTTATTGGTGTTATCGAGAAATTATTGCCTGATTGTGAAACGGTGAAGTCTGAAATTTATAATGTTAATATTAATCGATAAGTGATTAGTGTTAGGATTAAATTGGTACACTTTATTTTGTATTTATGTTATAATATTTAATAAATATAGACAGGCAAATTTAATTAGCATATGGCTGACTATTTAAAATTTCATTGTGTAAATATAATATTTGATGATTTACAGATGGATCCGACGCAACTATCTCTCATTCGACCGACAACGTCGAATAGGAGAAAGAACATGGAAATCCATCCGGCTGTCGATCCTACGATTCTTGAAATCCGTAATGAATCAGATTCGCAGGCTGATACTACCACAGAAACTCTTCCGTGCATTCATCAAGTTATATTGCAAGAAAGAGCGAGCATCGATGAATCGAACTCGGAAGAAGATGAGGTGTGGCCGATAAGTGGAGGACCGATTGATTTGTCTCTTTTGAAGAGTTTCACAACACACATTGCTTTCCTTATATCTAAAAATGAGGTTAAACATAATAGCTTGGATTTAAATTTTAAACGCATAGTTGTTTATTTAAAGTATCGTGCTTTGTTGTCGTTTCAGGAACGAGATCTATTGCGGTGCATTAATCGCTTGAAAAAAATAAATGCATGGTCTCTAGAATCTTGACAACCAAATACTCGTTTCATGCAGCACATCCATAATTCTTCTTTGTATCCGCTCATAAGATGTTCTTATCAGTATATTAGTAACGTTGAGTTAACTGCATTTGTCGAGCGTTGGAATCCAGAGACTAATACCTTTCACTTGCCTTTTGGAAAAATGACGATCTCTCTCGATGATATAGCATGTCTCCTTGGTCTGTCGGTCACAGGAAATTCCATTAGCCTTCCAGACGGAACGGATGTGCTCATAGCGTTTGAGCAACTAACTCACTCATTGGGTGTTGGGTATAATGAAGTTTTTGAGGAGTTGAACACGAAAGGTGGAGCTTCAGTGCATCTTGATTAGCTAAAGAAATGGTTTAGCGGTGTGACAGATGCAGATTCAGATCAAAGAATATTATGTGCTGCACGAGCGTACTTACTTTATCTTCTCGGGTGCACACTATTCGGAGACAAGAGCGGCACAAGGGTCTCTATTGACTTCCTTGCACTTCTACATGATATCGAGAACGTGCATATATATGCCTGGGGTGCAAAAGCTCTAGCATATTTATACAGACAGCTCGGTCTTCCTCACGAGCCCATGTGACATAGTTATCTGGATATTTAACATTGCTACAGGCATGAATCTTCGCACACTTACCGTCATTAATGCCGGTTTTAAACAGTGGTTACAGACATGGCCAGCCACAAGCATACCAATGGTTGAGTAGACGTGACAACAATGTGATTTTTGACTATGTCAAAGCCATTAGGGAAAAGCTTGACATGCTGACCACCAACGAGATTATACAATACTAAAATTTATTTGATGTTTATTTACAGCCGATAATAACATCAATTTTATATATTGTTATTGAAATATCTTGACATTGTAAGCCATATGGGACCCATATCGGCCCTTTAGGGATATCCCCCCCACCCATTTTAGGAGGTTTCTTTTTATATGGGTACATTGAAGATGAAGCATATGGTCGAGCCTTATCACCCTGTTCGGGTGTTAAGACAGTTTGGGTATCGTCAATACATTCTACCTCCACCATTCGAGCCAACAAGGAAAAAATGTGGACTTACTAGCAAAACTTATTTTGTGACATATGGACATGCTGAGAAAATATGACTGAATTGGTTGGATCATGTACTGGCACAGAAGCATCGAGGCGTAGAGGCAGGTAACCCGAGAGAGTGCACGCCTGATTACAGGCCGTGGTTTAATAAGGTATCTCGATACTTTATTGGTCCATCTACTCAAGCCTCAGATCGAGAGGGGGTGCATGATGTCCCACAAGCAAATACTGAAAATGTAAGTATTTATTTTTAGACATTTTGTTATGTGATTTTATCAAATATATTCATAATTATATTTGATTTTTCATAATATAAACAGAGATTTAACCAATCTATATCAATTATTGATCCCTTTCTGGCGCAAGACGAGACCACAGGAAAGAAGCATCTGAGCTTGCTATATAATGTACTTGTGAAAATCAAATCAGTCCTGACCAGGTGCACACAACCTGAGGATACGACTGTATGACAATCTGAGGATCCTCCTATATCGCAGACTCTCACCGAAGGTCCAAGTTCTACTAGACGCCATCAACCCATTAAGAAGCAATGAAGACGTTAGTTTTAGTTGGCTTTTGATGTTTGTTCTTCTTAACATGGATGTTTAGTTGTAACCTTTGAAACCATGAAGACGTTATATTTAGTTGTACTTTTGTTTAAAACTCTAATTATGTTGATCCAGAACATTTTGACTTCCTGATGTTTAAAGTAATGTACATATAAATGTTTGTTTGGGTTATGTTATATATTTTTTGTGCTAGAATTTATCTTGGGCCTCATGAGTTAATTGTATTTTTAAATATATATATGTGGACTTTGGATTGATTACAAATTCAATGCATGTCAAGATCATTTGTAACATCCTGTCCGGGCCAACAACGCCAGATAAAACATAGAAATTCAAAAAGAATGATAGATTAATACTTCCAAACACTTTTGATCGTCGATTGGAACAAATGGCATGTTGGGTTTTTCTATTTTCTTCGTCGTAGGCCAACCAACAAAAAAATTACTCTTATTTTAGGGTTTCTACGATGAAAGAGATGATTTATACCAATTATCAAATCGATTTACTGAAGGGGATTAAGCAAGTAAGAGGAGTTTGAAGGAGCTTTTTTCCCCTTTCTTAGAGAACGGTGCAGGAAAAAAAAGATGAGAACGTAGAGAAGATGAAGGAGAGGACATTTTCGGAATATAGCTTGAATTGCAGTGCAGTAAATATGAGGAAAGTTTTAAGTGGGCTCACTAGGAAAAAAATGTGTGCTCCTCTAGAAATTCCCGTATTTGAGGCTTATACTATAAAATGGAAGTTGAGGGGAAATTTTAACTGCGCACCACATTTTACTAGCGAGCACCACATACTGTATAGTAAAGTGATTTACAGCATAGGGGAAAATAGCGCTCACTAGTAAAATATGGTGAGCATTTAGAATTTCCCAAAGTTGAGAGTGAGAGCACCGTAAGCTGGAGAAAGAGGAGGAACAGCTAGATGGAGAAATGGCGAGGTGAGAAAACAAATAAACTAAAATTTAGTGTGACAACAAAGATGAGAGTTGTTTTTGAATAATATCATTTTTCATGTGGACTGCCATATGTCATCACTTCAAAGGTCCGCGATATTAAAAGAACTCTTTCATATATATATATATATATATATATAGAGGAAACGGGAAATACACCGGCGGTGAACGAAGTTCCTTCACCGCCGCTTTGGTGGCCCAATAAAATTATAACACGGAGCGTCATTCAAGGTAACAACTAAATGAATTCAAGAACCATGTGTAATAATTTTATTGGGCCACCTAAGCGGCGGTGAAGGAAACTTCCTTCACCGCAGGTGTATTTTCCGTTTTCTCATATATATATATATATATATATATATATATATATATATATATATATATAATATTATGATGATATAAATTTGCATAGGACTTTTAAAATAGAATTATAATAATTTTTTTTGGACAGGGCTCTGCCTCGCCCATTGACAAGCGCACTTCACCCCTGCACCTCCGCGAACTGCTGAACTGTTAAACTTATGGATTCAGTTCGGGTGCCTACATCTGCCCGGGAACGGTACAACCAATTTGAACGTTGATTTCTCCATCAAAAGTAGGCCCACGAATC